>CALNXK010000317.1:292500-360000 GCA_942486035.1 Porites lobata
GAGAAAGACTGCATGAATCGAGTGCTGCATGCTGCTTGGATAAAGTTTCCAATCCAGGCCTAAGAGCCACGCGCTTGGTACGGCGGGCTCAGTTATGACCAGCAATTTTATCAATAAATGGATGCTTGCATTAAAAAACCAGTTTGACGAGAGAAAAACAAGATTGACTAGGTCCGAAATCCGGGTTGCTGTGACTTCAAAGGCTTGGCGCGATTCAGGCAGAGAGTCCTTTTCTCCTTCTGGTCAAGTCGCCTGTAATCAGAGTTATGTCGCCCGAAATTTTTGGTCAAGTCGCCCGAAATGCTGAGTTAGGTAGCTCGAAATTTTATCACGCTCAACAACATCCTAGCATCCCTATTACACATTCATCGCGCTCGTTTCGTCTCATCGAAGATTAAAGAACGAGATATATTACTCATTTATCGCGCTTGTTTCGTTGTTCATCAATGGTTAAAGAGCGAGAGATATTACACATAATCTTAATATATCGCCTGTTTCGTCTCATCATCACTTAAAGAACGAGGTATGTTACACATTCATTCCTCTTGTTTCGTCTAATGATGGTTTAACAGGGTCCGAAATTAACTTTTTAATACGGGCGCCAACTGGCGATCAAGTATAAATTTTTGGTCGCTAGAGGGTAAATTGTGGTCGCCAAAAATTCCCCCTCCCTTTTTTTCCAATAATAGTTTAAACACGAATAAAAAATGCATGGTATGGACGTTTTTATGCTCGAAAATTGCACTACTTCCACTCCCGATATCAGAAAGCAACCGTACGTGTACGAAAGAAGTCTTTTTTTTCCCGCAAATTACTTTTTGGAGATATAAAGCTGTCTGACTTAGAACGTAGGAACAGAAAGCTGTCTACTCATGACTGCACTGATCATATCAAAACTCTATTTTTTTCCGATAACTACCACGAAACAAGAAGCATAAACACGAGTCAAGACGCCATGTTGCTCGTACCAGGCCACAACTGCGCCACATCACTCGTACCAGTACACAAAGTACATAACGTACTTACCGAACAACATGGCGGCTTGGAAACGTTCAACTTGTATTGATTGTAGCTGTTGTGGAGGTATTATTACAGGAAGATTCGTTTCACTTTTAATTAAAAAATATCAGCAGGACAAAAAGTAAGACACCTGTTGGCAAATAGCTTCGAGGTTTCAATTCTTAATCAGTTTCTCCGAACGTTAAAGTCAACAATAACAACCAGCTTTACAAGTCGCTAGCTGGCGACCAGCTATGAAATTCTGGTCGCCAGGACTAAATTTCTAGTCGCATTGGCGACCAGGAAGGCGCAATTTCGGACCCTGTTTAAGGAATGAGATATGTTGCACACACTCTTTATTTAACACAAATTCACTTTATTTCTCTGTGCCCTTCACCTGATAAAATTCGGGCGACATGACTCAACATTTCGGGCGACTTAAGAGCGGATGTCAGTAAATATCGACCAGAGGTCTACAAAACTGAAAAATCGAAAATTCTCAAAAAAATTCACAAAGTAGCACTAGGTAAGCTATTAACATAAATGTAATTTTTACTTCGATCCGATAATTATTTTCCACGTACGGGGGGGTTATTGGTTTCGCGGCTCTCGGACCGGGTTTTCCAGGCCCGAGACCATGTGTCACAAAAAAATCGTTTTAAAATTCAAATCCACTGTAATGTGGACAACAAATAACTTATTCAGAAGAGTACTTAATTGCACACATTCTAAGTGGTGATTTACTCAGTTTGAACGAAAGTGTAATATTTTGGAGATTTTTCATTATTTTCAATATTTTGATCGTTTTCGTTCAATGAAAAAATGGTAAATTTCAAAGCCCAAAATCGTCGACTGGTACCTCGATTTCAGTAACGAGTCTTATACCACGTTAAAGAGCGTTATCTCTTCTTTCAAAATCTGTTTTCAAAACTACGGGCAACTTAAAAGAAAATGTTTGAGGCCAAAAAATACTAGTAGTACTTTTCTGAAATTTGAGCTTTCCAGACTCAGCGGGTCGATGCTAAAAACTCAGAAAAATGCAATAAGAAATCAGTTTGAGCAACAGTGATTTAACGTTATCAGCTATCAGAAACCAACACGTGTTTATCGAGCGATCTGATAAAATTTAAAGCCGTTTTCCAACAAGAAAAGCAGAGTTTAGCCATCTTCTGCTACCAAACGCACGAGTGACGTAAGGTTGTCAAAGGGCAAAGCACAATAATAAACTTCAAAAAGCACAACGTTTCTGCGTCCAGGAATTAGACTTTAGCGGACAGAACAATGCCTACGAGTGTATGTTTCATACCTTAGCATGGGTTTCCTAGATAATGGAAATAAAAGACATCAAGGACAGCATCGGCAAGACCATCTTCGGCTGCTCTCAAACGACGGAGATTGCGTTACTTTTCACAGATTGACCGCTTACCACCTGTTTTTGGGCTCGCATTTCGACGAGACATTGAGCTGAATTTATCGGAAATATGCCACCACCAACAACAACATGAGCTTTTTTTCGGGTATTTGTCGTTTTTTATGCGAAAAGTTCGGGTAAGCAGATTCTTGCAAAAACCATTTGGCTTAAAAAATGTGTTTAAAAGCCCACCCTGGATTTGAAGCAAAAAGTATTTCCTCGAAATAAGCTAAAAATACCCAATTCACGCGGTGAAAAAATGGATGATTATGGAAGGATTATCGAATTCTTGCCTAACCTGAGGGATTTCTCGTGATGTAGGATTAGGGCTAGGAAAAAAGCCCATAACCTGCTCCTGTCGTTGTGAATTTCCTCAAGATCAAAAATTTCAGTAAGAACCGAAAACAACAGCTTAAAGGAGGTGCACACACCTTGAACTAGCCAGGGAAAAGGGGCTTCTGATTGAGCTAAACTGTCATTGATGCACGGTGCAACTAGGTAGACCTGTTACTATCCCCCGCGCAACCACATGGGGAGTACTTTGAAGCGGTCCTGTCGGGGACTTTCGGGGGTAGGGGGCGGGCCAAATCGAAAACAACTTCTCTTTGTTTTTGTGAAGTACATCATTTCTCGCACGGTTGACAAGGTGACGGCGGACTCCGTACCTTTGGAAAGGCCCTTTTGAAACATGTCCTGGCAACATGCAGGGAATCACGAAATTAACGTCAACACCTTGAGTCAACTCCATGAAAGGGAGAGGCGATAAGTCCCATCTTGTCTAGACGTGAATAGTCTGTCCACAGTCATTTTTCATTTTGTATTTCGGGAGCGTTTGACAGCGTACGAGTGAACTGGAGCGCAGTAACGAGCCCTAACCCCACCCCATTGCCCTTGCGGTCAATAAATCATCGCGTTTTTCATTTTTTTTATGCGCGTTCGAGAACCTCCAAAGGGAATATTGAGGGTCTTTGTACAGTTTCAGTTTATTTTACCGACAAAAAAGAACAAAACAAAGCAAAAGACAAGTATACAGAAACACGCAGAAGCAATGTGGTGAGGAAGCCCAAAAAGAAACCATAAGGCTTAGGTCATCCCCTTTTCGTTCGTTTAGCGTCGAATAGGTTTCCTGGTTTTGGGTGGGTCGGTCGGTGGGGTGAAAAAAAAAACACAAGAAATCTGAGAACGGGAGGCCTGAAACACCAGCATCATTGCCGTGGAGACTGAAAACAACAAGACATGGTCACCAAATCGACACAAATTTAATATGGCGGAAAATTTGAGGGTCAATTTCATAAAAAAAGGCCCAAGAATGGTAAAACGCAGAGAGGATACACCACCGAACGTTTTATGCCTCGAAATAATGTTATAATGCTAACTTTTTAGATTAAAAGAATTAATCTAAGTCCAAAAAAAATAAACCTTGTCGTTTCTTTTTCTTGCTTTCTTAAAAAACGCCAAAAAACTGGGTCTTTTGGTCGACACTAAACGAAGAAAAAATTAATATAGGAATTAAGCTCCCCTAAAGCATAAAAGTATAAGTTTACAAGGACAGGATCGAACGTATACTGAGTAACTAAATGATAAAGATTTGATCAAAATTAACTGAAAGGCTAAGAGCCTAAGCGCTGTCTGATAACGAAACGGTAAACAAGAAGTGCTGCCTCTCATTTAAAAGAGACGTGAAATACTGGGTGGACCACATCCTGAACTCCCGCGAAAACCGCAAGAGAGGAACGCTCATGGCTAAGGAGACTAAACAGGGGCGTAGCTACTTGTACGCACGGTTTGCACGTGCATACCCGAAAACATTGAGGAAAAAAAATAGAATGAAATAAACATAACTAAAAAAAATCGGTTTCCAGAGAAGCGACGACATTAATTGGAGAACCGAATCTTGGATGATTTATTTATATAGCAAGCTTGATGATGTAAAGCGTGAACGCGTTGTTTTCTCCACGACCTGTCTTCGGAGTAGACGAAGTAGGGCACAATTACGTCAATGTGTGGTGCTTTTGTCGGTAAAAAATAATGCGACAAAAAGGGGTAAAAAGAGTCATTTGTAAACTAAAGTCGGAGGTACTACAAGCTTGATTTTTAATAGCTGAATTAATGATAAACGGTTGACGTCAATGAACATAACAAGCCGACAGAATTAAAGAATTTTAGAGGTTGTGTCATTTCATAAACAGCAAAAATGCTTTTGCTTACAACCGTTAACCCCACCTTTAATAAACGCACCTTAAAAAAATGTTGAGATTTGGGGTGGGGGGGAAGGTGGGGAAGAAGATGTAGAAAAAGTTGGGCGTAGCTCCGGAAAAATCCTGACTACGCACCTGCTAAAGCCTGAAACTGAACAACAGGAGTCTTTACGAAACGTCCTCAGTTATCACCTGTCCGGGGTCGTACTTTCAAGGAAACGCTGATCAAGAATCACTCATGACGGAATGAAAACTCCTCGTAGCATCCAGCGAAAAAAGGAGTGACAACAGTGGTAAGCGGTCGTTCTGTGAAATGTAACGCAATCTTTGCCGTTTACGATCTTTCGGCGCGTGGATTTGAAACGTTGTTGTTTGGTATGTTCTCCCTTGTGGATACTTGACAGTTCCAATATATGGAAACACCATGCTAAGGTACGAACAACAGACATTCACAACATTGTTTTGTACGCTAAAATCTGATTTCATGGACGTAAAACGTTTTGAATTTTAAGACTTTTTATATTAGTGCTTTGCCCTCCCTTTGACAACTTCACGTGACTGGTGCACTTGGCAGGAGTTGACAGCTTAAATCTGCTTTTCTTGATAGCAAACGGCATTAATTTATATCAGATCGCTGTATAAACACGTTTTGGTTTCTGCAAGCTGATAACATGAAACCACTATTCCTCAAACTGATTTCTTACTGTATTTTTCCAAGTTTTTAGCATCGGCCCGCTGAGTCTGGAAAGCTCAAATTTCAGAAAAGTACTACTTGTATTTTTTGGCCTCAAAAATTTTCTTTTAAGTTGCCCGTAGTTTTTAAAACAGATTTTGAAAGAAGAGATAACGCTCTTTAACGTGGTATAAGACTCGTTACTGAAATCGAGGTACCAGTCGACGATTTTGGACTTTGAAATTTGCCATTTTTTCATTGAACGAAAACGATCAAAATATTGAAAATAATGAAAAATCTCCAAAATATTACACTTTCGTTCAAACTGAGTAAATCACCACTTAGAATGTGTGCAATTAAGTACTCTTCTGAATAAGTTATTTGTTGTCCACATTACAATGGATTTGAATTTTAAAACGATTTTTTTGTGACACATGGTCTCGGGCCTGGAAAACCCGGTCCGAGAGCCGCGAAACCAATAACCCCCCTGTACGTGGAAAATAATTATCGGATCGAAGTAAAAATTACATTTATGTTAATAGCTTACCTAGTGCTACTTTGTGAATTTTTTTGAGAATTTTCGATTTTTCAGTTTTGTAGACCTCTGGTCGATATTTACTGACATCCGCTCTTAACTCTGGTTTCGGGCGACATAACTTCGGGCGAAATGACTTTCGGGCAACATGACAAGACACCAAAAGGAGGCTCTCCTCGCAGAGTGCCATAGTTTTTTTTAGCAAAGAATGAATAAAGAGCTTTACATTCTAAGACGAGGACGACTACGGGAACGACTAAGTAGTGCGCGCGTGCGAACCAACGTCATTTTGGCGGAAAAATGTGTTAGCCGTCGTCAGTCTACTACGAGTTTTAGGGAGAATGTCGTATTGGCGAAAACAAGTTATCAAATGTTAGAAATTTTATCATTTAGCGATCGGGAGAAGGCTTAACCTCCTTCAACACAAATAAGTGTGCTAACTTTGGTGGTGAAAAAAGTACAATAAAGCTTTCCGGGGTGTCTATTTTAGAGAATAGGCGAGAAAAATTAAATGTAGTCCTCGTCCTCGAATCTAAAGCCCTCTAATAGGTTACGACCCTTTAAAGAATAAGTATTTTCACACAGGCTATGCGTATAACTACCTCATAATCTTTAGCTGCTATCATGTTGTTGTACTGCTGTCTAATCTCCTCTGCCTGGTACTGATAACTCTGCATGGACCACATCAGACGTGTTTTCTTCTGCAATTGCCTTCAAACTCTCAACCTGCGTTCGCAGTTTTTCATTCTCTAACCTCAGGGAATCCGCTGAATCAACATCAGATTCTACAAGATAAATACAATTAATAAACCTTTTAATCCCTACTGTTAAAACCTCAATTCTCTGTAGCAGATACCACATTTTGAATACAAATTAGAGAACTTTAGATTCTAAGACGAGTAAGACTACGAGTACGAGATTTTCTCAATACTAACTAGTGCTTGCGCGTCAACCAGCGTCATTTTGGCGGGAAAACGTGGTAGCCGTCGTCACTCTACTACGAGTTTTAGCGAGAATGTCGAAGTTGCGGAAACAAGTTATCAAATGTTAGAAGTTTTATCATTTTGCAATCAGGAGAGGGTGCAACCTCCTCCACTAAAGGTAACAGTGCTAACTTTTCTAGTGAAAAATGGTAAAATGAAGCTTCCGGGGAGTCTATATTTTGAGAATACGCGAAAAAGCTTGAAGTCAAATCTCGTACTCGTAGTCGTTCTCGTCCTTGAATCTAAAGGTCTCTAATGAGGGAAGAAGTACGACGTCTCAATGATTGCACTTGTAGTAAAGTTAACAAATATTTAGCATTTGCATGTGGCTTGAGCCGTAGCTTAGAGGGTGACCGGTTGTTTCGCCTACGTGTCACGAGTCGTTTCGCTAACGTCCCATTCGCGAATGTCTCATGACGTTCCGCTAAGAAGCGAAACGAGCGCTGCGCATGTATATGCTTCGTTCTCTCAGCCATGATACAAAAAAGTGCTATACGCAAGTATATACTTCGTTTTTTCAGCCACTGATCAGGAGAAAGCCGTTAAGGAACTGCCCCAACACATATGCGAAACGACTTCAGAAGTTGGCGAAACGACTCCTAGGCGAACCAACCGTAAACCGCTTAGGGGGTCTTCTAATGACCAGTGTCTCTGATGTCAACATCCTAATTCTCTTTACCTGCTTCTATGTTTCCTAGAGAAGAATAGGCGAGAAGATGGACCATGATCGAGGGTCCCATCTTGGGATACAAATACAATGTCGAGTGTCAGTTAAGATTATAACTTGTTTCCTTCTTATGCACGTTGTCCCCTAACTAAAGGTTACAAAATGTAGAGTGTAAATCCAATAAAGGCAGTGCCATCTATTGATTCGGTAAGGGAAAATGAGAAAATGATAGCCTCTGTAATGAGAGAGGGTTAAAGCTCAAAGGCTAACAGATATATCCACTGACAGATTACACAGAAGAGTTGACACTTAACTGTTAAGATATATTACTTCTACTGACTTATTGCTTCTTAAGGGTGGTGGCCAAGATAACTTTTCAAGTTACAATCAAGAGAAAATCGAAGGATATCAAGAAAAAAGAGACATGATGAGGGTTTTGAAAACCTGATTAATCAACTACTAAAATAAATTTTGCTCTGCGCTCATCACATGTATCTAGTGAAGATTCCGACGGAGGCTACAGAAAAATAAGAGCTCTAGTCACGTTCTCATTGAACCTGTATTTAGTGACAAGAACTACAAAATTAAGCTATAACAGTTGTTTAAATTGCCCTTAACTCCGACCACCGGCATGATCAGACCAATTTTGCTTGAGTGAGCATCAGTATTAAGCTTCCAACTAAGCAAAAGGCTCAGCTCACAAGAGCAGCTTCATATTGTACTTTCACGTAACCCTTGAGGGGAAGAAGCTGGAAAAACTTACCTGGTTCAACAGAAAGATCAACAGAGTTCAATCTCTTACAACCAGCTTCAAACAAGTGATATTGTATATCAGGAACAGTCCTCTTGGTCAAAGAGAGACCAGACATATTGTTAGCAGCTTCTTAATGGCAGCACATCGAATTCCATTCCGTTACCAATCAAAGGGTTTGCACTGTGCATAATTAACTCACCCACCTTTAGGAGTAAATTTGTAATTATAGATGCCTGTGGTGTAATGACACAGTACCTGAAGCATCCACTCGCCGCTTCTTGGCTTTCGTCGTCGATAGGCTTGTTTGATCTTCCTCTTGATCCTGTTGGTTTTCTGCCTCTTCTGATGTCTGCAGTGCAGGTTGCTCGATAAGCCCGCCAAGCGTTGGCACTTCATCATCCAGATCCATACCTACCTCGACACGGTTCTCGATCTCAGCCTCTTTGGCTGATTTGATCTCCTGGGGACGGCACACAATGATAACAGTGAGAACTGCTATTGACTTACCTTCACAGTCTTCCAATTCACTCAAGGAGTGAGGGATTGTAGCCATAGCGGTTATTGGATGGTCATACTCTACAGAATGACCACGTAAACAGTGATGTGCTACTTTTTTGCACTCGAATGGTTTTGAAGGGATGGGGTTAGACTGGAAAGGATCAGTGATTCTGTTACAAAATAATAGTTATGGTGAGTCCCGGGACTCATCTTGCGAAAAATCATGAATCCCAGTCCAGAACCAATGAGCCCCAGTTCAAAAAAAATTGAGTCCCCGGGTCTTTTGTAACCATACAGTTAATCTGAAGACAGACTCTAAAACTCCAAATTACAGTAATATACTCCTTCTACTATAAAGCACAACAAAGACTAAAAGAAATGAGTCGTTTAACAACAGCCACGAGAACAGCACAGGCACAGAAATCACACAAACAGGATATTCTAGAAAAACATCTTTAGATTGATCAATTGATCTCTCTCCGCGTCCTATGGGATGAATACCACAAATTATTTTGTGTCTTTGGGGATTTTTATGCGTCAGGGACGCAGGACATGGAGGTAACAAAATCACTGAAGGATTTTTTTTCCTGTGGGAAGTAAATACACCCTATGATCACTTGTCACACTGGAAAAATAAATGGCATTTGAGTGAAGCATGCTACGTTACTGCCAGAATGTGGGTGTGTGGTGATAAGAATCAAACCTTCAACAGACCTTAAAAGTCTAAACAACTGAGAAACATCAGTTTCTCAAGGAAATCATTTGGTACAAAAGGCTGTTTCTTGTGTTCTGCACGGACTATCAGATTCCAGTTAGGCAATAGCTGTGTAATGCAGGGAGCATGTACTTTGTTTTAAGTAACAATCCAGCAAGTGTTAACCATGGCAACTTTCAAATAACAAACCAAAGGAGAGAGTCAAACTTATCACCCATACACGTACAGATGTAACTAATACTTATCAAAGAGAGGCGAGGAGAAATATGTTCACATTTGTACCACTTGTCAATGAAAAACTAAAAACTGGCAACGTATTTAATAAAATGACGAATCAATAACCTAATGTTTTTCTTTGCCTAATGTATCCTAGACTGATAAATAAATAAATAAATAATGATTTGGAGGAAGGACATCCACTAAGTGGTTCTTCGTCTACCTGATTCCTGGTCGAATTGGAATTTGGAAGTGTTGTTTTTTGAGAAGAGGGTAAAACCAGAGTTCCCAGAGAAAAACCTCTTGGAGCAAGGAAGAGAACCAACAACAAACTCAACCCACATATGGCGTCAACATCTGGATTTTGAACCCGGGTCACATTGGTGCTAAGTGAGCACTCTCAGTACTGTGCCATCCTTGCTCCCAAATGATATGGAATCTGAAAATGTTGATTAATGAGGAGAGAGGGAAACCAGCAGCCTCATGGAGCAAGAAAGAGTACATAACACAACCCACGTGGAGTTGATTGTGAGATTTGAGCCCAGGCCACAATGGTGAGTGGTGAGTGCTCTCAGCAATGCACCACCCTTACCTCCCTCATGTTATGATTCTTATCTTTTAACAACAACTAAATATTGGTAATGTTCATGTTCTTGGGTAAGCGATCAATAGAACTACAGCTTTAAACCTACAGAAGGAGGAGTCTCGGTTGAAGAATGCATCATAGAATTTCTAGCACCTTTAACCTACCCAACAAGGAAAGTTAGAAAGACCTGAAGATGTACGAGGTTGGCCAAGAGTTGTATGACAGCTATTAGAATACTAGCTTTTTGATGAAAAGTCTACAACTGGGCTTTTGGTATGGTCTGTGTTTCCTTTTGTCCACTTAGGAAATTTCGGAAAAAAGAAACGCAACAAGATATATCGTGGAGTAATGACCATTTCAACTCTTCATCTGAATGAATATTATCTCAAGCAACTAACAATACATACATGTTAACACTTGCTATCAACATTTGATACAACAAACAAATGCCTTTAAAACGATTGCAGGTATTTAAACAGTCTGTGATTAGGTTCAACCCTTAAATTTGTATTCTTCAGTAGAACCCTGTTAGTACGGTCAACAAGGGGAATTACAAGAAAATGGCGGTATGGCCATTTTGCCAGGCATCCAAAAAAGTGGCTGAATAACAAGGTGACTGTATTACCGAGGTGGCCGTAAGGCGGGGTTTCACTGTATTGTTCTATGCGTGTTCTAAATGGGCATGCTATTGATGTAACATTGTCAATGTGTAAAAGCTGGATAACTTTTAAAGGAAATTAAAGATTTGTTGTTGCTGCTGTTTTTTTAGAAGTGGCCTGTTCTGAGCGGTTTAAATAACAGTAAAGGCAATGAAGGTTGATGGCTGCAACTGATAACATGGCAGATGACTGTACGCAGAAAATCATAATCTTGCACTTACATTTTGTAAGGGTAAAATATTAATAAGAAAGTTCTCCAGAAACAGTGCGAGATAGCCAATCAATTCCCATCTACATTTCACAGAAGAGCTGGCTACTCACAGAAAATTAATTTAAAGAGAGGTAATGAATCTGATGTACCGGTATTTGTGTCTTAATGCTTATGTTTGATTAAAAAAACATAATATGATATAAAATATAGAGAATATGGGGAAAACATGAAACAAAGGTGCTATTCTGATGGCAAAATTACATCCTTGGCCACATACTAAAAATCCACTAATATGTACTTTTCAGGGTGGCCAAAATTAACATTACTCCAGGAGAGGTGCCTGGACTCCCTCACGGAAGATGGGGCAGCCCTTCTCCCACATATATGTACCCCAAGCATGGATTATGATCTAATCTTTTGCTGCCTACTCAATAAAGTGGAACCTGAATATAACAAAGTGCCAAGGGACTGGCAAAATTTATTCGCTATCACAAAGTTTCGTTATATCAAGGTACTCTTCCACATGCTTTACTATTACTGGGGTAAAGAAAATCGTTTGTTATACAGAGGACTTCCATATACAAAGGTTCGTTATATCAAGGTTCCACTGCAACAATTTTTTCGCCTTCTGATCTAAATTTTCTCGAGCAGCCTGTGAAGATTCAGCAAAATAAACTTTATAACAGTAAAGTACTCATGAGTACACTTACATTTTTTATGGCACCATGCCACTGGGTGATGTTCTTCCTTTGGGCCTTAGTGAAATGATCCCATGCTTTCTGCTTCGTTGCTGCTTCAAAAACCCTGCATACAGCTTCACCTAATGGTAGAACATAAGAACCATAAACTAATGATTATTTCATTACACACATAAGAATAATAATTAGCAAAAAAATATGTACAAAACATTTCAAAGTTTCATGTCGCATCATTATCAAGTGACAAGATAAACAATCTCACTTAATATACACTTTTCAATTACACGAGCAAAATTAATATGTTACTTTTGTTGTTTACTTCTTCCATGCTTAGCAAATCTAAATAAGATTTGCACAGAAAACGTTAAAGAGAAAGCCTATCTTGCTTTAGAATAACCTCTGATTGAATGTGGATGTTACCCATGGGACCCCCTCATTTAAAAATAGATGAAGGACATTGAGAGTAAGCAGAGACGAGCGGCATGCTTTGTTAAAAACGAATATAGCACCACTCCTGGAATTGTCACGAAAATTCTGAGAAACTCGAGAAAAGAAGGAAAGTGGCATTACTCAATTCAAAAGGCGACAGAGCACTAGGCAATTCCATCCTAAGGAATTCATTCAAGTCTGTTCCAAGCAACCAAATACCAACACAGTTTTATTGTATGTAAAATCAAAGACTGGAACTCTTTACCAAAAAGAAAGGAAGCTTTCAAAATGGCTGCCATGTGTCACCTTTAAAACTGCTGACCCCAAACTTCATTATTATTATTTTATTATTAATTTTACTTACTTAACGCTCCCACCTTGATTATATTTCAACATAAGCGAACATTTGCACATCTGCTGTGATGTGGTACACCTTTGCATATAACATGATTAGAATTAGAAAATCTCCTGCATACATTATTTTTATGCCTGCATAGTGATTACTTAGACATTTGTCAAATTGCATTAAATATTAAGCATTAAAGAGTTAACTTACATTGCTGTTTGATTTCATTGCCTCTTTCCACAGCCTGTTGTTTCTGTTTCTCTACACGTTGTTCATGCTCCTTCCATCTGCTTACCAACCTTTTGATCAGACTATTGACAGTGTTAGGCAATGGATGGAACACATTCACTGTAGAACGGTTACACTCTCCCCTTTCAAACCAATGTGTTAAAGTACCAAGTGACTCTGTTAAGGCCTGATCATGACGAATCAGGTCCATAAGATGGAACGCCTGTTTGCGTGTAAACTCAAAGCTCAAATCCTGTTCCTGCTTTTCTTGAGGCAGCTGCACCTTCTCCTTGACTACCATGCCACTTTGCACCTCTTCACTACCCCCAGGCAGTTTGTCATAATCAACATGAATGCGACCAATTTTTTGTTTTTCTGTCGCAACCATCTCCAATGACCAGTACATGACCATTGAACTTGACTGCCTTCTCAACAGAGTCATTGAGAAAGCGCAATTGGCAGTGTTTTACTTGTGTACTTGCTCGAACACTCTTTAGGCTTATCTGTTCAATAGGCCCACAGACACTGAAAATCTCCCTGACAATGTCTTCGTCAGCCATGCTTGGAAGACCACCAATGAAGATTGCACGACATCCTGGTTGTTTCCCACTTAATGCCAAAACATTGGTGTCATCTAAGGGGGGTACAAGATAACAATGGCAGCGAAGAAATGCATTCCAGGAAACAGCTAAGTCATTTCGGGATCCATACTTTCTGTCGCTAGGACTAACTTGCCTATCTCTTATGTCTCCCTTAGATCGGACAGGTGACCTTAATCTGCCTCTGCTGTGCATACCATAACTTTGCCTCTCCATTATTCTCCCTTCCATATTTCTCTTCATTTCTTTTTGAGCCCATCTCTGGGAACAGGAAATCTACTAGAACTTCCCTGTCCATCAGCCCATGAACTCTATCACGAATCTCGCTAGAGTAATTGTCCCTTCCCTGAGATCTCATGTATGGCTCTCTAAGGGACCTCTCTCTATGGTTAAAGTCACGCAGTTCCCTTCTGAAACGATCATCAGTGGTTTGCATTCTCTGTCTTCCATAACTTTCTTGACCAAATGATCCTAGACCCATGTTTGACTGAGGAGCTCGTAACCCTTGTAACTGACTCAAAAGCTGCTGGGGATTTCCCAATGGACTCCCGAGTGAAGGTAACAAGTTTAAACCAGTTTGGTTAAAATTAAAAGGATGCTGTCCAGTCATGCCTCCAGCAGCGTGGCTTGTCCGGGATTTTTCAAGTACTAGAAAAAATAGAGTCAAAGACCATATTAATATTTATTATTCATTCAAAACATTTCTCCGTTTCTGAATGGCTAAAATCACATGCATAATTCATCATAACCAGCCTTTGTTGACCAAACTTGGAAGAATTTTGCCATATATTGAAATGAACCGATGATGTCAAAAAAGCAGCAACATTGCAGATTATTGTCTTGTTAACCAAAAAGACCTAGGGACAAGTTTGAGTTGTTTTCGAAGTGAGTAATGGTGGAACATTTTACTAGTTTCATTTTAAACTATTGTCTAAAAACATATAGCAAGAACAGCAAAAAGACACCTCAATGGACAACATCTGATATTTGGAGTATATTTGCAGACCTGAACCGCCCTTTCTCTCCTAAACTTCCCAATAAACATGCACTATTTAACAATGACGGAGGTAAGCACGTTTAGCTTTTTTTTTTAAACTTGGAAAGACTGAAAAAAATTCAGGCTTTTACGGGATTCAAACCATTGACCTCTGCGATACCGGTGCAGCACTCTACCAACTGAACTAACAAGCCAACTGGGAGCAGGTCGTTGAGTTGGTTCGTTACAAAAACGTGACAGGATAATGACGAAGTTATGAATAAATGAAAATCATATATGAGAACTGCGGGGTGAATAATTATATGAAAGAGGATCATCGCAGTTATAGACGCAACATTATTTTGCAGTTGCGAGAAGAAACCTGAAAAAAAAAAAATTTGATCTTCTTTCATATAATTCTTATTTTACCATGTATTATTATCATTATGTGGCCGTTGTAGAGAGGTTTAACTATGTCTGCTGGAATAAACATCCCCTTATGCCCTGCAACTACCGAGGGAAAGGCAAAGGTTAAGAAGACAGGCATGTTTTTAAGTGAATACAGTGGAAGCTCTCCTAACAGACACTCTCGTAAGCGAACAGCTCTACTGACGACCACCTTTACAAAGCCCCGTTTTTCCCAACTCCCATACAAACTTTGTATTTGAACAATCCCGTAACCGGTCGGACCCAGTTACCGACACCTTTTTCGCGTGCCGAGGGTGTCCGCTCACAAGAGCTTACACTGTAGCAGCATCCGTCAGTCACGGAAGGCTATGGATTTCCACCCTGATGAAGGTGGACTCGACAGCGTCTTCTGTAGCTGCACTGTCAAATGCGGGAGTGGCAGTCTCTTCCGCAATGTGAGTAGATGTAGTTGGTGGCGATACTTTGGTGTTATCTTTCTTACTTGTGTTGTCTCATCTGATCTGCCTCCTCAGCCAATGACACATCAAATTTTCTTAAGCCCTTGGTTCACAGCTGTTCTACCATATGTGCGGTCAGACGCTGTGGTTTTCCAAGTCTGCGTGTTTATCTGCAGCGCTTTGAGGTCTCTCTTGAGACCTCCTCTAATCTGTGGTGTGCCCGCGGGGCGAGTTCCCTGAGACAGCTCTCCTTAAAGGAACTCCTCTGGTATTCGGTCATCGTTCACTTGGACAACATGACCAAGCCAGCGCATTCTCCTCTGCTTTAACTGGTCGAAAACGCTTGGGAAGTTTGTTTTTACTTCCAAGACGTTGCTTTTGCTGACTTTGGCCGCCCACTTTAAGTCGAGGAGGCGTCCGAGGTAGTGCATGTAGAATGTGTTGACTAAAGGGTGCTTTCCATTTTGCCAGAACTGACTGGCCAGACCATTCCCGTCATAATGAGAATTTCACTTTTCATCAAAACTATCCAACCAGATCTGTCAAATCCTAAATAGTATGCACGAAGGAGATGGTTTTTCAGCAAAACCCTCTGGAAAAAGCCCATTTCATTTGCTAACTGACTGGTCCGGCCGGCCAGTTCTGACAAATGGAAAGCGCCCCTAGCGTTCCTGGTGGGCACGACGTTTCCAGGACTTGCTTCCACACAAGAAGGAGCACTGCACTCAAGCTCTGTAGACTATGACCTTGGTGTGTGCAATCAGTCTGTTGTTTGGTTCAAACTCTATTTGACAGCCTCGACATCGTGCTTGCTTCATTTCCAATTCTCTTGTTCGACTCACTTTTGAGTGAGAGACTGTGATAGTGGAGCCAAGGTATAATAATTAGTAAAATTTTGCTCACCTTCGATCCATAGCTTCTTTCTTTTTTCTTTTTTTTTTTTTTGCATTTTCCGGAACTGTCAGTTGCTACAAGCTCAAAATTTTAGTGTAACTGGATTATACAAAACAAGTTTGTCTTTACTGCTTCCATTTGACATTGTTAAAGAAGATAAACTGAAAAGAGACTCACTTTGTTGACTTTGTCATGCTTTCTTGCTACTGAAAAATCGTGGGGCAAAAATCGACGCGAACGGAGTGTATTGCCTGATACCCGACCTCCGATTTGCTACCATGTGACCCAAAATAGACAATTAAATCAACCAAAAATTAATCAGTGGATTATAATTAGATATAAATAAACAAATTCACACCAATTTTCCTTTCTAAAATAATATAGATCATAAAAATAGCTATAAAATATTCAAACGTTTGCATTGGCATCTATGAGAGTATAGACAATTGAAATTGTTGTCTGTTACAACCATTGGTTTCAATTCATTATTGTAAATTGACGAACAGACAGCATCTTTCACTGGTCCATTCTGTTATAAACCATATTATATAAAATTAAATTAAAATAATTATGAGCAATTAAGATGAAAAACCCTAAATTAACTCTCACAAAATATCATCAACTCATGCAAATGAAACGTTGTTAGGTTTTCGATTCTACATGAAAAACAATAGAGAATGAAGAATTTGTAACAACAACTTCGAATGACCATATTAAAGATATTTTTATTGAATTTTAGTCGATATTTTATGGACAAATTTTTAAATATGTATATTGATATTTAGTGAGACTCCCATCTAACTCCGATAAAATACACTCTTTTTTATTATTTTATTAGGACGATACCTTTGTTGTGGTGGTGTTTTTAAGAATATTTAGTAATTATACACTGTGCAAAAAATAATAAATTAGAATTAGAATTAGATTTAGAATTAGAAACGGTTGAGCACGTATATAGCTTTTTACATGAATATTTTAACCATAATAAAGATTATGGTAAGGATATAAACTAAAAGTCCTAGTCGAAGTGTAACAAATTAAACCAGTCGTAATTATAAACAATTAGGAGCAGCCTTGAGCAAGCGATTGTAACAACCCCCCTGTAAAATAAGGACTATGGCCATTTCCAAGTTCATGAAACTCTCCCTTTCAAAACGAGGCTAAATCAAGACCCTTTCTTGTGAAAATGAGCTTTCAAGAGTACAGCTTCAGTTTCATATCAATGGCTTAGCTCTTAGCCTGGCTTCGAAACAGAACCTGAGGCTATATTCACACCGGCTTTCAGAAAAGCCATCCGGCATAGTATAAACACTTATCCATACATGACTCGCCACTTTAGAGATCGGTGCAGTGCACAGCTTCACTCTTTTACAGAACTATCGCTCCAAAATAACCGTTCTTATTTGTGAACAGAAGGCTAGCCCTACCCGGTTTTCGTGCCGGCTTAAAAGCTAGTATGTGGTATAATGTGAACATAGCCTGATTTTAGACCACATGATGTTTCCTACAAAACACTATTTCTTTCATATTTTAGCTTATTATGTTTGTATAAATGCGAAAGATTCACTCAGATACACAGGCGTAAAACATGGAGTATGGAGCATAACTCCACCTGAAAATATCATAAAATTCAATGCATTGCATAGCACACGCCGGGCCAGGCATAAACTAGCCAATGTCCAGCAATTGTTTTACTTATGTTTATTTTGAGCTCAATCATCCTTTTTTAAGTCGTTGTTGTTAGTGTTCTCAATACCTTACCGGTTAAAAGTACGAATTTATTGCGGGCTCCTCTTGCCGCCCACAATCCTAATCTTCAGGTTGTTATTAAGCATGCGTTGCATGTAGGTAGCCAGCATTGGTTTGGACTTCCACTAAGAATGAACGGAATGCACAGAACGCAATATATATGATCATGAGCGTTTGGACCTTCTATCACTCGTAATATGATTACGAGTGTTTTGACTATCACTCACGTGAAACTTCGTACGCAAAGCACAGTGATTTTGACCTTCGATTGTTGTCGCCTGCACTCCGAAACCTTTCATTATTACTAGTTAATATAATATATTTGAGTTTGCTTAATGGGCCCGTAACGTGCATGGGTACCGTCGTGATGAGTCTGCGTGTTGGAGGCATGATGCATCGCTTCCCTCCTGACACGTTCAATGCTGTTCAATGTAGTTTGGTGGAAGTAACTTCGAAATTTTGCCCTTCCCAAATTAAATTCTATAGGATTAACGAAGTGGTGCTACAATAAAAAAAAGTTCCAGCTAGTTTAAGAAAGCTTGTTAATCATTTGCAAAAACAAAATATAAATGCATACATGCATTACACAACAAATAATTATTTCAATGTTAAATAATGGTATCTTTTCAGTTGCAACTTGTTTACTTTATAAATCTCCGGATAAAACATAGCTTTTTTAGAAGACCCCGACCCCACGACTTGGTGGGGAATTTAACATTGGCCGCGTGTTAAAACACCGCTAATTTCCCGGCTCCTCGGGCCAAACATTTTGTTAGTGGTTCATAAACAATAAACACAATTCAGTTCGGATTTACAGTATTTGCTGGTCTCAGCTGTACTTGTTCTTAAATTCAACCATATATTTAACTATACTAACCAACTGTGGTGAGATTGGACCTCTTTATATGACCAACATTCAAATTCGATCATGCAGGTATGCGCACATCAGACCAGGGTCAGGAAATCCACCCTCAAGACCTGAAACAGGGACTTGTTTTGTAACAGTGCCATCCCTTGCGAAATAACTTTTGGAATTCCTAGGAATTCCTAGGATTATCCTAGGAATTTCTAGGAAAAAAATCCTAGGAATTCCTAAGAATTCCTAGGAATTCCTAGGAATTGTAGGTGTGAATTTTCACGGTAAATTCGGACTTGGAATTCCTAGGAATTCCTAGGAATTCCCAGTTTAAAAAGTTCTGGTTCTAAATTCCTAGAAATTCCCGGAAATTCCGAATGGAAATGAAACTAGACTTGGAATTCCTAGGAATTCCTAGGAATTCCAACCTACAAGATTTTAAATCACAAAAAATTCTTAGAAATTCCCAGAAATTCCTAGTAATTCCTAGGAATTCTTAGGAATTCCTAGGAATTCTAGGAGTTTACAGGTTTAACATCATGTCATCAATCAAGGTCCAATGCCAGGATAGTAAAGTATACACAAATTTAATGATTAATTACCAACTGGAGAAAGCATGGAAATTGCATTTAAACAAGTTTATGATAATAATGTTCAAAATCACATCTTATGGTACATGTTGTTTTTTAAAAAATTGAATAAAACAATTAAAGTCCTGAGATAGAAATTGTTCTTGAGTCATTATTGAAAAATTATGGGACACATTTGTAACTGGAATAATACAGCAAAAGAGTCTTGACTGAATTAATTTTACAGCGGGAACATTTATGTAAAAAAAGAAAAAGTCAGGCCAACTTGCTTCCAGCAAGCTTATCTGCTAAGCCCTTATTAAGCCGCTCTTTTAATTCAGGACTCAAACTGAGAACAAAATAATGAACTGGAAACTAAAATACTTGTAGTACATGGCGTTTAAACATACTTGTTCATGACTACAGTAGAACCCCGGCGGTGAACTCGAACTCTAAAGGGAAACGAAAAATAGTTCGATTTTGAGTGGGGAATTCGAGTTATCGGGGTAAATTTCAGTGAAATCTTGATCAAGAGAAAGCAAATTTAGTTCGACTTAGCGGAGAATTCGAGTTATCCGAGTTCGAGTTATCGAGGTTCTACTGTATTAAATCCGCCAGAATCTGATCGAGTATTAGCTTATTCACGTAGAATTCCATCAACCTTTTGCAACAACGACCACAGTTATGTCTCCAGTAAACAAAAAGGAATCAATAAATGGTTTTCCATGCCATCTTGAAGTTTCGTGTTCATATATCGGAACGATCTATAATTTCACTTTGATCTCCAGCTTCATTATTTGAGTACGTGGTTACCATCAGAAGACACATTACGAAGCAGGAACGTACCTTTACCTTTCACAATCCAGCTGACTTATCGTTCTCGGACATGACTGGAAGCACGTTTCATGTGTCAACAAAAAAATAAATGAACAATCCGCGCTTAAAATAACGTCAATTTCGGATGAAAAATACTTGTGCTCTTGCTAATGAAAGTCCGCGTGAATTTGAACTCACCAAACGGAACTTCATTTCACACTTTTCCATTGGTTCAAAAGGCGCACGTGATGACGCAGTTCACTTAGTGGGGAGACTGGTAACCAGTATAGCTCAAACATGGCGGATGATTTTGCTCGATGATGAGCAAGTTGAAAAAAGCGGTCGTTTTCAGAGCTAAATAAAATATTCCAACGCTTTTGAGGTATAAGCAGCGAGAGGAAAACTTCGTATTGTTTTTTCAAGAAGCGATGACCTTTTATTAGGCAAAGCCGCGATGAAAAACGTGTTGTGGGCATGTTTGGAAAGCTCAGGTACGAGAAGTGGCTCTTTGAATAAGCTTTCAGTATCGTGCTTATTGTTGATAATTTTTTTTTGAAGATTTAAGTCACAATAAATGTTGTATATAGATGCTGGTTAATGTCAAGAAATCCTTGTTGTTATAGGCAATTAAAGAAATGATTATTAAAATTTTTTACGCTTTTTATTACCTTTGAACACATACGGTTTTACCCAAAAATTAAGCCAGTGTTTCCAAGTTAACAATGACTTGGAATTATTGAGAATTCCTAGGAATTCCCACAAATTCTCATTGGTGTTTTAGCAATTCCCAATAATTCCCATAAGTTCCAAAGACAGTTTCCTTCAAACTTGGAATTATTGGGAATTCCTAGGAATTCCCAAAAATTCCCACTGGTGTTTTAACCAATTCCCAAGTATTCCCAAATATTCCAAGGTTTTTTATCTTTGCTCATTTGCATGTCTTGGAATAACTTGGAATTCCTAGGAATTCCTAGGAATTCCTAGGAATTCCCAGAACTCTGGGAATTCATTTCGCAAGGGATGGAACTAATTCTGATTATTTTGAAAATGGCATCTGGGTATCCCCTGGCCACCTTCCTTCACGAGAGGTGCACAGGAAATCGGAGCCGCACAATGTAATTTGTTCACATGGTGATGTGGATGTCCAAATGTTGTTGCCTTTTATATTTGAACAGTTACTGCGTTTATACCTCCCTATACATGCATGCACTTCCATTTCCGTGTACCTATAAGAATACCTGTCACTTATCAGAATTATCAGAACACTGCATGTCACACTCAGCGAGGTTTAAAAATGCAATAATAGAGCTTCTAGAGACTTCAAAGAATCCACAAATCTCATAGGGAGTTGATGCCCTCAAACAACTGTTTCTGCCGAAAAAGGATACAGTTCCCCATTGCTATTCCCTTTCCAAAAATGCGTGCTTATTTAATCCCTGCTCATGACCAGGGTGAGACAAGCATCTTGTTAATTCCACCACCCCGCGCGGACAACACATTGTTGAATGTGTGTTAAATCCCCGCTATCTCCAGCCATGCCGTGGGGGTCGGGGTTTCAATTGACTGATGCATTCATTATTTGACAGCATAACTAAGGCTTTTTATCTAAGATAAAAAATTTTATTGTAGTTTCAGTGTCACTTTATAAACAGGGTAAAAATTCCTGTTGCTTAAGCATGAGATGGCATGACATGACATGTTAGAAAAAGCTATCACTCTTGATACAACTTATAAAAAAATTAAGTAGCATTTTCCAGAACGATGTTGAAGATAAATCGAAATACTGGCCAAGAGCATTTTTGATCCACGCTGATAGCAAGCTCAAGTGGTAGAAAAACTCTCGACTAGATTGTCTTTGTAGCATTCTGAAGTTTTCTCATCGTCACTTATTCAGACACGCAATATCCAGAAGCCATTTTTGACGATTTACTTACATGTAACAAATTAGGGTCATTATAGATCAGTGCATGGTGCCGAACTGATGCTCTCAGCTGCTTTCAGTGGTTGTCTAAAGTTATTAAAATAAGATTTATTGCCCTATGAAAATAACTTTACTTTCATAGCTTTTGCAGCTGTGTTACAGAAACAAGAAACCGAAGTTTAGAAAAAACGGCTAAGTTTTCTAGAGGATATTAGGTAAGTATTAACAGCATCCTTGCATGAAAGTCGAAGAAGAGTAAAATTATCAGGATATTTGAACAAATTTATGAGGGCATCGTGAACTTTTATTTCTCAATATCATGGTTGCTGACAATTTTCTGTTTAATTTTTGCGCAATGTCACCCATGATATTAAAAGGTAATCAAATGGTACACTTGTGAAATTAGTAAATAGTTTCAGTTGCGTTTTGTCTAAATTAAGGCTCGGGAAATTATTAGTATTAACTGGTGCTTGTGTGCTTTATTCTATGTTATTTTTCAACTATAAGCCATAAGTTGCTGTTATAAGTTGTTTGGCAGGCAGTTGTTTTTCCAATTCGTCAATTCATAATAATTATACACAAAAAAAATAATCAATTCTTATTGGCTGAGAAAGGAGAGCAGTTCTCTTGTAACACGAGTGCAAATTACAAATGATTTCTGATTGGCTGAAAAAACAAGAGAAATCAACGAGAATCAATCATATTAGAGCTGTTTTGACAACAATATTCAGTATTATGGCCGCAGTTTTCAGCAAAGGACGATTTGATTTTGCATGTAAAACAATAGAACATTTTAAAATATTCCAAACCTGAACACAGTAAAAAGTATGTCTTTTGGGCCAAATTAATTGAAAATGTGGTGCTAAAAGAAAAATACTGTCAACAAAATCGAGGAAAATGAGCCAGAGAAACTAAACAAGCTACTTAAAACAGACTTTGCTAAAGTAAAAAAAGAACAAAAATGGTAACAACCACATGCAAGCCATGACAACTACACTTGTCAGGCATTTAAATGAACAAGGATACAATTATTTTTCCATCATGACAACTAGGATTTCAAGCCACGTATGTTGTCCATTGCAGGAGAAAGGTGTCCTGTTGCTCTCTTTAAGTGTTTTTGTCGAGCAAAGACCTCTACTATAACATAAGATGGTGTACCCTGGGTGCCAGAAGTTTTTTTCCTGTTGTTTGCGGCAAAAATTGAGCGGCGAAGCCACGATCGTGACGAGTGGGAGAAAAAAACCCTCTGGTCACGGAAGTTACGAACCTCACTTCCATGCAATTTTGAAACAAGATAGCTTGCCAAACCGGTTTTTAGTGGGATCTGTTTGTTTACGTAATTTGACATGCCTGCACGTGGGGCAGTGATGCGTTAAACAGCACGTACTGCTGTCAAATTGAGGGATGGCGAATTTCGTGAGCAGTGTTTCGATAACTCCGGTGAAAAGATTGACGTCTGTAAATAGTGTATACAGTGTAAATAATTTTTGCAGAGTGTGTAATGTAAATTTTGATATATAATATCTGGATATGGAAAGTTCAACTTATTTGACGGTGTGCGTTCCAAGGAGCACAAAATATAGCCGCAAAGTTGTCATCTGTGCTGGGATTTCCCGTCAACAAGGAGAGCTCTTCTTCGTCCGAGAAGGCTGATCAGATGCTCAAGGAGCAGATAGAAATGACAGAACAGGGAACTCACGTGAACAAGGTGTAAAGGTGCCACAAAAGTTCGCCAACTTCAAGCAGTCCTGCCAGGAAGAAGTCCACATTTAACTCTCGTCCAAGTTAGTGTTCTGCCGAAATCTTTGTTGAGACAGAAAAAAAATGTGTTACCGCCAGAACTTCAAGTCAACGACCACTTAGTGGTCCCTGACAAACCCAAGAGAATTACTTTTTCCATCAAGGTGGGAAAAATTGATATCGCTTTGAATGAACCTATAAGCTTACGGCTATGAATAATTTCCGAGTTTTCTTTGCGGCGAATCGAGCAGCAATAATTTTTGTGTTTGCAAGTTTTGCATGATCTTTGAGCTCTTTTATGCATCAATCAATTCCACCTGCACCCAGCTCCCCCCCCCCCCCCCCCCGGGCAACGGCGGGGCACTTGCCCGCCTTGTCAGTCCCGGGGGTGGGGCATTTGCAAATGTTGCACTGCCCGGGGGCCGGGCATTTGCCAACCCCTGGGCCAATCCCGAGCTTTTGACACGCACGCGGTTTCCTATCAGAATATAACTACAAGGAAGGTTTTACTGGAAGACAAGCAGATTGGCTCATTTGTAAAGGACAGGAATAAATTGTAGAGGGTTGTAACGGCATGTTCTCAATTTTACATGTATGTATACATTTCTTCATTGCTTACATAGCGAAATTGGAGCTATCGATGTGAATCAACGTTTTTTGGTCATTGAATCAAATTTCTGTTGATATTATTTGAAGAACATCCTTTCATATTTATAAAACTATTCATAACATATAACTTTACAGCGCTCTATTAATTTTAATGTCAATAATTTTATACCAATACTAAAACCCTAAACTGGTGCATGTCGTCGCGGCGTGAAGTCTTAATTAGAATCCTCGCGCTATTACAAAGGAAGACGTTAATTAAACCAAAAAATCGCACATTAAAATGCTTAAAACAGCACTATTTGACTGTGCAATCAATGAAAAATGTTGCAGTGTTGACAGAGGACGGGGCATTTGCCCTCTTTTTTCGTCCCCACCCTGGGGAATTTGACAGCTCAAGAGTCCCCACCCCCGGGAATTTGCCATCCAAGGCAAAAAAAATGCTAATGCCCGGGGGTCAGCCCAGGGGGGGGAGGCTGGGCGCAGGTGGAATTGACTGACGCATTATGTGTGCATCAATCAAGGCGGTCAACGGGCAAACAACAACTAAGACGGCTGCTTTAGGATAGTTGAACTCTCGATCGTGCAAATATGCACATGTATACCCTCGGAACGATTTGAAAGATCAGAGAATTCCCGCATCCAGCTGGAAGCACTGCAAACACATCTTTTCACTTGATGAAGTGGAGCGAGGCTTCTTCCTGGACAGGTTTCAACTCTTGAAAGAATATTGGAAAAACCACTATCCAACGCAAATTGTACTGCACCACAAAAGGCTCGCTAGAATTCGCTACCATCGTCCACCTTTTTCTTTGTTTGAAGTTTCTTCGAGCAAAAACCGGTTTTTAGGGCTCCCAGGAGCATTCCAGAGATTCGCCAATGAGAGCTCTTGTTATCATTATCACTCGGAAAGGTCTCAGACTAAATTCGAACACCAATCAGCGACCAAGTTCAAAATCTGTACTCGTGGAAGTGAGGTTCGTAACTGCCGAGACCAGAGGGTTTTTTTTCTCCCACTCGTCACGATCGCGGATTCACCGCTCAATTGTTGCCACAAACAACAGGTAAAAAAGGGTAGAGATGGTGCCGTAGTTCTTTCTACCTGATCAGTATCAAATGAAACCGAAAACTTGATGACAAACATCTGGTTCAAACTAAACCAAAGGGCGAAAATACCATAAGTAACCGCAAGTAACCGATAATGAAAAGAATCTGTAAATGATACTAGCCTTGAAGTTTAAAGTGAGAAAAAAGTTCACGAATCATAGTGCAAGAAAAACAACAGACAGCAAACATTGTACGCTCACATATCGCCAGAGTCACAAGCCACAGAAGTGTAAATTTCTTAAACGACTGCGATGAAGGCGATGAAAAAAAGCGACGATGACTCTTTCTTGCAATATCCAAACGAAATTATTAAAACCCCAGCGCTGAGAAAAAGCAGATATATTGGCAGTTTCCAACATCACAACAACTGTAACAGTAAAATTGTGATTATTTTGTTAAAAAAAAATAAAAAAACGAAATCGACTTGATAAAAAGCAATCGAAACTTCTAAAGCTATATATCGGGAAAACAGTTTAAGTTTTGAGGGCGTTGGATGTAACAAAACTATTATGGAATCTATTCGTCTTGAAAACGGGCCTAAATTTGCATGACTATGCTGACATCACTTTTATGACTCCACTTTCAGTTTTAAGTGTTCAGTAGCTAAAACCAGGCTTACACTCGTCTTTAATTTAATTAATTAAAACTCATTGTCTTCAGCAAATTATTTTAATGTATTTTGCCATGTAACTTTAAAAAATCATATCTCTGGTGTTATTTACATTTCAATATCAAGCTATACCTCATTGGAAAGGGAAAAGAATACCCTTTCGAAAAAACAATATTTCGGTCACAGGAAACCCATAATATTCCGCCACAAAAAAAATTAAAAACATCTTTTGCATAAGAATTTTTTCAAAGAATGTCATTTAGCTAGGAAACTTCTTTATTTTGGGTGGTACGGTAGTAAGAAATTTTTTTCATCAATATCTAAGCAAAGAAACCCGAAAATCGTTCTAAAATATGGAGCGACTAGAAATTTTCTACAATTTTTTTTCTGCACGCTGTCATAATTATGCTGATTAGATTATCATAATTAGCGTAATCCCTTGGCGTCACTTTGTGACCACATGTTTACTTCACTAAGACGCTTTTTTCCTCGATTCCCCAAAAAATATCGAGTTAAAGACAAGCAGACATGAATTTTCTGATAGAATTCATCAAAATAAGCAAGAATTTGACGGAAAAAGCGAAGCGAAGGCAAAACGGGAAGGAAATCGTCGCCGTTTCAAGAACATGTGGCACAGAGTTCGACGATCGGCGATTTGCATGCACAGATTCTAAGTATTTCCTTACCTCAATTTTCGGGTTTATTTCGCTTGTTATCCTCCAAAATCCTTCAGAATAGTTTGCTTGACTTGTATTTGGTTGACATTCGTCGATGCAAGCTTTCATTCGCCATAAAATTCAAACTTTAAGAAAGCTCGGTGGGTGATGGTCAACAGTCCACAGGGGCTGGAACTAGGCAGGTGATTAGCTAATTCTATTAACTTCCTGTATGCCAAATTTGGGAGCAATCGGAGGTAACACAATTTTTCGCGAAATTTCTTTGGTCACAGTTCTTCAAGCTCCGATTTCGGCGACCCCCGAAGCCAATTATACTGTATTTTAAGTTATTAAGTACAAAGACTCTGTCTTCCAGTAGCATACAACATTGTACATCTCAGCTACAGACCAATTACTGTTTTAAAACGAAACGAGCTACAAGGCAATGCTGCATGCAAAAAGTTGTAACGTAAAGCACAATTCTGAAAGCGTCTTTCGCTATTTTGCAAGTGCAGTAAATACTAACGAGAGTTTAAAATGTAATAGAAAAGATCTTAGTACTATCCGTAGTTATCGAAGCCTTCAAAACGTCGATTATGTTCCTCTGTACACCGTACGAAAATCATTGTTTGGTATACCGGCGACTGGGCTTTAAACTCGCACCTCGCATAGCTCATCAGCCAGACTAGACGAGATTCACCCTGTGCAGATTCACCTGATCGGGATTCAGCTGATCACCGTAGTGTCCGTAATAAAGAGGCTAAGTGTATATGAATTTACTCTCTGGGGCCGAGATTTACTGTCCGTTGTCCGTATTATAGAGGTTTTTTTTTAAAGAAAATATAGGAAAATTTTCTCGGAACATTGGAAACTGTCCGTAATAGAGAGGTGTCCGTACCGAGAGGTTTGACTGTACAATTAATTGAAACTTATCAGTGTGCAATTTTCCTTAATGTGCTTTACATTAAGCCAAACAGAACAAAAATGAATAAAATGTACAAGCGGAGAAAAAGACTAAATGATAATAAATGTAATAATAATAATAATAATAATAACAATAATAATGATAATAATAATAAACGAATTATTAATACCCTATTACTCTACTGCGCTTAACAGTAAGTTTAAAAGAATAAAAATGAATAAAAAATTACTAACAGGTAAAAGATCTAAAAAATAATGATAATAAAATAAATAATAAAATAAACAAAATAAATACTCTACTACAAATTAAAAGCTTCTCTAAAAAGATATGTTTTAACACTGGCATTTAAAAGTTGAAAGAGAAACACTGGATATTTTACTGGGAAGAATGTTCCAGAGCTTCGGGGCTGCCCCTAGCATAGGAACCTCTAGCATAATTTTTCGCTGGATCTAAGGGAATATCTGGTTGATGTTGTCCGGCTGATCAATCTGCAGATATAATCAGGGGCCATGCCGTGAATAGCTTTTGAAGTAAGGGAGCGGTCATTAACTATTGGGGGGGGAGGGCTGGTAAATTTTGGGGGAGGGCTGTGTTTTTTTGGGCGCCCATTTGGGGTGGGCCATAATTTTATGGGCCCACGTTTTATAGGGGAGGGTTACAATTTCTGGGCGCCTTTTATTAAAACTTTGGGCGATGTGCACAAATGGGTTTTGTGCTATTGACTTTAGCATGGCAAGAGAATCTTCATAGAATCGTATACTCAAAGCTTAATTGCACAGTGAAAAAGCTCACACCCAGAACAATTTTATAAACATCACTTGATTTATTGTTATTTTAAAAATCAACAAATTCTGGTATGCTATAAAACTCAATCAGTCTTAAACAGTAACGGTATCAAACATATTGCCAATGTCCAGTGAAGATGTATAAACGACTACTCAATGGGCTCATAGTAAGGAGTGCATTCCATTGTGTTCCAGTAGGGGCCAATGTCTTCTGCACTGCTGCTGTCGTATGCTTCCACTGCAGTAAAGACACTTCCCGAATCCTCCTCCTGACATTGT
Source organism: Porites lobata (assembly GCA_942486035.1). Lineage (NCBI taxonomy): Eukaryota > Metazoa > Cnidaria > Anthozoa > Scleractinia > Poritidae > Porites > Porites lobata. The sequence goes on from CALNXK010000317.1 coordinate 321,261, forward strand.
TCAGTTACATCACTATCATCGGCCCCGTCATCGCTATTTCTTTCACTGTCTTTGCTGTCATTGATGCTACTTAGGCTGTCTTGGTCGCTACTTTCATCGCCGTCACTTGCATTAGAGCTACTCTCACTTTCAGAAAACCCTAACATTGTTCTAAGCTCTGATTTCGCGCTGTCATTCAAAAGTTCGCACTGATCAAACATCAAAGCTACCGCCCATTTCTGCTCTCTTTTTCCAAGTTCTTTTACGATGTCTCCGCACAAATCCTCCTTCTCACAAATCTTACCCTCCGACCAATCAGGCGCAATCTTCTTGAGGACCTCAGTCGTCCTGGCCACATGCCTCGCCTTTTTCCGCTTCACACTCTTTTGGGTATTTTGTTTCCTTTTTCTTGATTTTTCTTTTCATTGCAGAAAAGGGGTGCTTAAATGCTGCTTTGCAGGTTTCTTGGAGCTGACTTAGACTAGTTATTAAAGTGTGTAATTCATTTCTAAAACCCTGCAATTCGGTTAGCTTTTGCTCATCAAAGTCATGTGCAGTTTTATGTCCTGTTAAAACTCTACCTGATGAATGGATTGTTCTTTCTAAGTGTTCCTTTAGGTTTTTTTTTTGTAAAGTTTCGATTGAAGTTTCGACCCTCTTTATGTGTAACATGTTCTGCGTTATGGTCGTTGAATCATGCGGCTTGAGAATGTGGTTTTCTCTTAGAAGAAATCCAGCCTTAGAAGGATCCTTTACAGATTTCAGTTGCGCTAATTGCTCTCTAATTTTTTTTACCGCCTTCTCATTGTCGTATTCCCTTCTCGCTTCTTCATGGAATGCTTTCTTAAAGGCCTTCTTGTTTCCACCAAAATAGCCAACCCGTTCCAAATAAAATGATTCGTACACTTCGTTATAAAATCTGCTCATGTCATTCCGGGGATTTGGGATCCAGCCAAGGTAGCGAAAATCTCGATGACAGCGATTGTGACGATGATGTTGATGATGACATTGATGATGGCAATGATGATGGTGTCTTGGACGAAATCGGAGAGGATGATAGCGATGATGACATCAGTGAGGATTCTGATGAGGACCAGGAGGAAGACGAATCGGTCCAGCAGGAAAATAACTTTGAAAATCTTTTGCACACCACACGATATGGCCGAACTTGCAGGACCTGGAGGGGTCGAGCAAGAGCTGCGGACTTCTCTTGAATAGAGACAGCTCTCGCTGATCCGTTATTAAATACGCACAATTTGTTCACTCTTGAAATTGACTACAAAACAGGAATTCAATGAGTAACAACGGGGCTGTTTAATGTACGGGTTCCCTTTACTTGGTGAACCATTGGGTTTTGTAAATAGTGTATTAAAATAGTAACACTTTTTTCTTATTCCAGTGAAATAATTGTCTCAAAATAACGTTCGTAAAAAAATCAAAAGTTTTTCACAGGGGAGGGTTACAATTTTTTGGGCTCACATTTTAAAGGGGGCCAAGATTTTTGGGCTGTTAACCTGAGAGGGGCTAACATTTTTGGGCTCTAACCTTTGAAATAATACCGACCCTCCCCCCCCAATAGTTAATGACCGCTCCCTAATAAGAAAAAATTTAAACTCCAAGCGGTACTTAATGGGCAGCCAGTGAAGCTGAGATAAGACTGGCATTATAGGGTTATATGGCAAAACTTAGTTTGCTTGAGAATAAGTCTTGCAACTGCATTTTGTGCGTCTGCTATGTGCTATCCTTTTTATATTATATTTTACGCATAATGTAATGGCTAGCGTGTTTTAAATAATTATTTTCTTTTCTCTCTTTCTTTCATTTAGCCAAATTACCGAAAACATGCAGTGAAATAAAACACAACAACGCAAAAGCCCCAAGTGGCAGTTATCAAAGGAATACCGCGACGTTAATGACTTATTCATGCAGTCATTCATTGGTCAAACCATTTACATGATTACTAATTTGAAACGAGAAATGCCAAAGTATAAAGCAAATCAAGTGCGGAACAATGTTATTTTAATCATACTGATAGCGTTACAGGTATTTCAGCCAGTTTATACATATCTCATAAGGATTTTGCAAAGCATTAAAACAATAGTTAAATATGCAATCCCTAGATTCTTATTTAAACCCCTCTTTCTATAATTTACAATACTGACAGCAATAAATACAGGGTAACTTGTAGTCAGAAATCCTTTGAAACTCCACCGGAGCATGGGAGTGCGCAGTCCGTGGAGGAATGCCAGTGAATATAGAAGACAGGTAATTCTTCATTCCAACCATTGCAAGGTTTTTTTATGCATATACTGACTTTAAGTCACCCTATACTCTATTAAGAGTTTAAAGCCACAGGACGCTCACTGAAGAAAAACGTTTGTCCCATCTTGCCCTGAAACCCGGGGGCTTCTAAGCGAGATTTCACTGTACAAATGCTGGGGCTATGATCAAAGCTTTTTTTTTTTGTATCCTAAATTACCAAGAAGGATGTTTTAAGGCCCTTTCGTTAAAATATTTCTCCTTTTTTAAGGCTCTCTCTTTCACTCTCTTTTTTTTTTAAGGTACGTTTTTTTTGGTCATAGAACTATATGTCATCGGAGGCTATAGCCAACGCTGGTTTGTATTTTAAGAAGGGTATTAAACCCGATAACTGTCTTCTAAAAAAACATGAAAAAAGTTTGTTTTAATTTCAAATCTTGAGCCCGTAGAGAAACTAAATGATTATTATATGACAAATCTGTGGGTACTTAATAAAACTATTATTTCAGCCCAAACGTTTTCAACGTTCTGAATGACGAGCATTTTAGCAACCAGATATCAAACTCTTGCATTGCATGAACAACCATTATCGTCGGTCAAAGACCTGGGTAAGTCGGGTAAGACATTACGCCAATCTTTTACGAAAAATTCACTGTGATCTAAAATAAACTTCGGTGCAATCCAACATGGCGGTTAATCTTCTCAGATAGTGCCTAACTTTTAACGCCTGTCGTTCAGTTAAAACCTTAATCGATTTATACTTCTTTGATCGCATCCGCTGATTGCTAGAAATCCTACTGAGTCCCGCCTCCCTTTTTTGGTGAAAGATTAATCTATAAATAGCCGAGTAAAAATCTAAACATACCATAAGAGAGGTTTACATTCCTGGATGATGGGCTCCTGATTAGATCTAGATGGCCTTACTGTTACACATTTTTTGTTATAATTAAAGCTCCTTTTTTGTTAGTTTTAATTCTTTCAGTGTTTTCTTGGCTTAGTTTCTAAGTCCATTACATGCGTTTAGCTGTTTATACTTGTTCCGTCTTAAACTGTCCGATTATTGGGGATACTTCTTCTTCTCCATATTAATCATCACTAGCTTCAGGTGGCACGTTGTAATACGGACGATCTTCATCGTGCTTGTTTACATGCAAATATGGTGCATCCCTTTCCATTATCACCTCCATTTTTTCGATCAAACGGTAGAAACTGGGACGAATGTAAGGGTCTTCGTTCCAACATTCAGTAATCAGCTCATATCTGTTATGAATAGAAAAAAAAAAAAGGACTATTCAATGCTTAGAAGAGCTCCAGTCAATTATTAGACAGTGTCAATAGACCTCTTTATAGGTTTTATGTTTTGGTTTCCCAAAAGAGGTCCCAGGGGAATTGGACCGTTAGACATGACAAATATTGGGAAAACAAAACATTCAAGCGAAAGAGGTCTATTGGAATAAAAGAAAAATTTTTAGTAGAATATATAGGCTTCTTAGCTTCAATTGAGTTTCTTTTTTCTCGACTTTTTCACAGCCAAAAAATCTTATCCGGTCCTCTTAAGTCATTTTACAGACCGAAATGACAGATTTCCCTACCCTTTCATACACTTCGACTAGCAAAATTCCTACATCAGAAGACTGAGAGAAGGACCCCTTTTGGGGGGGTGCCTCCCCAGTACAGGGAATACTCCCCCCGGCCCCAAGAAAGAGATTAACCTGATCACTGCTAATGATGCCTTTATTGACCATAAACCTTGGAGGGTTTTCTTGTTCAAAGAGTGAAGATCTTAACAAAAGTCTTCCCTTGCCGTCCGTCTGGTCAGTATTTAATATGATCAGAGTAAAATATTTGACGAATTCGTATGCTGCACCGTTCGGTGTGAAATGTAACTGAGCAGACGCACAGAAAAATCGAATCTGTTAAATCTAAGATCACTCTAATCAAGAAACGTACACGTCATCAGAGCACATGTCAGGCCTTTCCATGCGATAACCAGTACCGAGCAGTCGATACAACTCTGAGTTGGTCAGCGTGGGGTATGGTACGCCTCCTGACGATTGCGAGAAAGAAAACAAATGATTACATATCGGCAAATGAATACATGTAATTTTCCATTAGTTAGATTTCTATTAAAGATGTCTTAGTCGATTGTCACTTCTCCTCATATAAACTCAATAAGGCCATTTTGCAAAAATGGTTGATTGAATAGAGGTCTGATATATACCCAATGCAGTTAAATGTGTAATAATAGAAGGCAGGGTGATTAAAGGTGCTGTGTCACGGCAGTCCAGTTCATTTTGTTTAATTTTGCCAATTACTCGCCCTAAATCGCTATGGAACTTAAAGTAAGCAAAGAAATTACAGGTAAATGACAAAATCAGTGATCCGAGACAAACGAATATGTCTCCTGAGCATTATTTTTGAAGTTGCAAGCAGCCGGGATCAACTTTGAAAAACTGTTAGGCTGAACAGTTTTCAAAAACCCTAATTTCAGTTCGTTTCAATCTTCTTCAGGTTTTGCCCATCCGTGGCATCTGTTGTTTCTGTTATGTTATTTTAACCTTCCTTTAAAGTTTTGAGCGTTTGTTTTTATGTTTCTCTTAATTTAACGGGCATTTTGTAATTTCCTAATTTTGCTGAATTTCGTGACACAGCTCCTTTAACAATAAGGCTTCTCGTTTCCAGTCATCACTGAAATGCTCGCAAATTTAATATATGTTGTCACATACGGTTATCAACTAGGAGACGTCTCACAGCACTTAATCAATTAAAACATAGCCCAGATCAAACAGGAAAATTCAAACTTGCCGCAAATGAAACATTATGAAACATTGCTTTCGCCCTTCCTGGTAGCAGTAACCTTGATAACAATCGTAACAGTTAAGTTACATCCCAACATGCCAAAAGGGGCAAGGTGGGTTCAGGCACGGTCCCCTAGCTTAATTCCCTTGGAAGCTCAAAACTTTGCAGTGTGAAACCATTATATCCTGCGGGTCGTACATGAGTTTTCAACATTTTGACATCATTTTTACGGTCGATAAGAGTCATAGACCATGGAAAATGTTTTTTTGGATTTGTCAGTCAATTAGGGTTTTTGAAAATTTAACATGACAACAACAAACTGCAAAATTACCGTCCACTCACCCAAGGTAGCCATTTCCCAAAGAACAACACCAAAAGACCAACTACGAAAAAAAAAAACAAAGAGGTTATAAATATGTACAGAGTCACGGTATTTAGATTGTTTATTTCCCTGTTTATCTCTTAATTCCTTTTATTTGTCGTGGACGAGCCCAAAAATGCGTGTCCTTTTGAGTTTTGGATGTAATTGAAAAATTTAGTTGAAAACTGTCTCAATCAGAGGAAACTGTTCACTGCATGTAAATCACTGCTTAACCTATCGAAGTGTGCCAGTCTCCCTCTACATTCCGATCTTAATAAATTAATGGCTAAAGATTTTGGCAAGTTCTTCCGTGACAAAATTAACTCCATTCGGCTTGAGATTGCTCGCCAAGGTAACTTCCGATGTTAGCGAATCCCACTTTGCACTTGAAGGCCCCTCTTTTTCTGAATTTCGTCTTCTTTCTGAAACCGAAGTTCATGAACTAATCAAATCATCTACAAAGACGACTTGTTCTCTTGACCCCATTCCTACTAAGCTTTTTACTGAGTGTCTTGATGTATTACCTCCTCCAATTACGAAATTAATTAACCTTTCGCTGGAATCAGGCTATTTTCCTCTTATCTGAAAGCACGCTTTGTTAAACCACTGCTAAAGAAGGAGGGTCTCGATCCCATCTTTAAGAACTATAGACCTGGGAGTAACCTCGCATCTGCCTCAAAACTTGTGGAGACTGCGGGCGCCAAGCAAATTAAGCATTATTTATTCAGCAATGATCTCTTCCCTGTCCTACAATCAGCTTATCGTCCCAAACACAGCATAGAAACAGCACTTCTCAAAGTCACTAACGACATCCTCCTTAAAATGAACTATCAACGTGTCACTCTGCTTCTTCTCCTCGACTTAAATGCGGATTTTGGCACTGTCGATCACGACACTTTACTGCATCAACTTCAGTTCACATTTGGTATAAATGGAAAAGTCCTCTCCTGGTTTTCGTCTTACCTGTCCGGAAGGTCTCAGCAAATAGCCTTCAATGAGACACTCTCCGCGGAATTCGAGTTGCAATGTGGTGTCCCTCAAGGTTCCTGTTTGGGTCCCTTATCATTTACTTTGTATTCGAGCAAACTCTTCGAGATCATCAAACATCATTTTCCTACGGTTCACTTTTACGCTGACGACACGCAGGCACACATCTCATTCTGCCCAAAAGACAGGCTCGATCAACTTAATGCTGGAGAGTTACTGGAAAGTTGCATTACTGATATTCGTTCTTGGATGTTGCATGACAATCTTAAATTAAATGACGAAAAAACTGAACTTCTTCTAACAGGTACACCGGAAAAGCTTGAGAAAGGTAGTTATCACTCATATTCGAGTAGGTAACACTAACATTCACCCTGTGCCTGTCGCTAGGAACCTTGGCTCGTGGTTAGATGCCAATCTCTCTATGACGGAACATATTTCGAAAATTTGCAGTTCATCATTCTACTATTTGAATAACTTACGTCGGATCCGGAAGTATCTCTCCAAGAAGTCAGCAGAGTCACTTATTCATGCTTTCATATCAATTCGTCGTGACTGATGTAAAAGTTTTTATTGTATGGTCTGGCAAACTGCTCATTGATCAAATTACAACGTGTGCAGAATGCCTGTGCCAGACTGATATTTACTGAGGGTAGATTGTCGCATAACACCGCTCCTTATTAAGTTGCATTGGTTACCGATTCACTCTAGAAATGTATTCAAGATTCTTCTGTTAACTTTCAAGATCTTGCATGGCACAGCTCCCACTTACTTGGAGTCACTAACATCTCTGAAGCCTCAGTCATGCTATAACCTGAGACGTTCTACTGACACCCTCTTGCTTAAGCAACCCGGCTTCAAAGCGAAAGCAACACTTGGTGAGAGGTCGTTTACTTGAGCAGCACCAAAACTCTGGAATGTATTGCCATTTGAAGTCAGAGACTCCAAGTCGTCGGACACTTTTAAATCAAAGCTAAAAACGCACCTTTTTCGTTTAGCATTTTTGTCATAACCTGCAGCGCAATATCATAGTAGCATTAGCATAGCAGTACTAGTATTAGTATAAGTAGAAGCATTCGCTTTTTTAAATTATTTTTTTATTATTATTATTTTTATAGTAGTATTAGTTATTGTATCCAGTTTCCCACTGTGTGATTTTATTGCAAAGCGCATTTGAACATTGAATGGAATTTGCGCTATATAAATTCATTATTATTATTATTATTATTATTATCATTAATTGGAGAAAAGTTAAGGATTGGAAGAATCCGTGTTTAGCTATATTTAGACAGGGATGCCTTCAATTCTATGAATCCATATTTGGCAAACAATTTTCCTTGCTTCTGATTGGACGGCTAAAACCCAACCCTAGCATGGTTACAAACAAATAAGGAGAATTTAGGCGCTTCAGAGTTATATACTTCTGTAATTTTAAAGGCAAATACAATTTTGAGAAGTGATTCAGTGGAAACGTTTCAATAGTTCCCTTGTCAACGGAGCGGGAAAACTTATCACTCACACATCACTTTTGGTCGTGTAAACGCCTTGATAAAGTGATTCTGGGGCCATCCACTTTACAGGAAGTTTTCTGGACTTCGCTGAGCTGCTCACATCTTCATAGATTTGTCTCATCAACCCAAAGTCTGACACTTTAATCTGGTTGTCATGGCCAACAAGAATATTACGGGCAGCAAGGTCTCTGTGAACAAGATTGTTTTCGGCGAGATGATTCTAATAACAAATAAGCAACGAAAAAACGATTAAAATGATCTCAAAACATAATAACGGGGGTACGCCGAACCTTAAGTAGTTAGATATAGATGAAAAAATACAAATGAAAGTAAATATCGGCACTGATATGATCCAGCCGAAACTGGGTCGACTGAAAAGAAAATTTTTTTTCCATATAAGCCATTTTAATGTACTCATATCTAGAAAAACAGCCAATATATCTATCCCATCTATTTCATGTTTACAAAATATTGACTTTTGAATTCTTCTTTCCAAGTTATACTCAGAACCAGAATCCCAGCAACATTATCCAGAACACAAAGATAATTACCATTCCTTTAGCTATCTGCCAGGCAAGTGAAAACAGTTGTTTGGTAGAAAAGTTCTCCTCTACGTCACAAGGATCCTCGTCTGACTCCCCTAGGTTTTCAGTTAAGAGTGGCATTGCAGAAGCTTGATTTTTTTCTAGTGATGCCGATGGCCTGGTTAGAAGTTCTTTGTCAGTTACTTTGAATTTCTCATCCTAATTAAATTGATAAAAAAAAAAAACTGTCAAACTTTTGGTTTTGCTTGAAACAGCACAGTTTTCAAGTAATTACTTCCCTTGTTAGTAAATAAGTAAATAACGGATAAAAAGATAAAAATAACATAATTTGCTTACGCCAGACAAGAGCCACGGAATATACAAGTATTATCTATTGAAAGTAACCTCAAAGTGACCAGTTTAGAGCTAGATGAAATTTACTTTGGGTCCAGGGTACTGTTTTCAAGTCTAGGATGAAAATCCACGCTCTTGATGTTTACCCAGAAAGCCTCGGCCACCTGCTGATACACGTGGTACTGATTGAAAACAACAAACACACCATTTTACTGGCCGATTCATTATATCAGCCATCGTTCTGGAAGTCACAGGCCCGCAACTGAAAGTAGCTCAAGAGAATGAAAACAAGACGCTGAAACGTAAATCCAAGACAGCGCAGAAAAGGTACACCATCGACGAAACACATTAGTGGCACAGGAACACCAAGATCACGTTGTGTCCTTCTAAGGTGCAACGTAAGCAAAATAAGGCGCCCTAGAGGCAAATTCTTCTTTATTAGTGAATAATTAATTATGGTGTTTTTGTTTTCGTCTTACATCTACTTCGGTGGAAGTCGATGGAGTCACTTCAAGAACGGCATCTTTGTTGCTTTGTTGCGGACACACTGCAATGTCTTCTTGGTCTTGGTGTACAGAATATTGATCCTCCTTAACTTCATACTCATCAGCCAGACTTTGCTAAATGATTAAAGAAAATGGCGTTCACATTTACATGTAGAAAAAATGTAACACTATTGCTGGTTTTCACCGTCATGCTATTAAAAATAAATCAAAACCGTTTAATAGGTAAAGTCTAGAATCTGGGAAATGAAAGAAGGTAAATATACAAAGGCCCTCGCCAAGATTCAGGTCGGTGCAATTTTTCAAGCGCGAGATATTCGGAGAATTTTTTTACCAACATTTATAGAGCTTTATATGGAGACGCAATGTTGGTGCCCATCCGAATGGTCACTAACATGGCGGCCGGAAACCAACAGAAACATGTGTCACAGAGTTGTTCTACTTAAGGGTGAATTCATCTCTTGAGGAACTCATTAACGTTGACATTAATACAATGACCATTCAAGCAAAATCCCCCCAACAGAGCCACTTTTCAGCCTTCATGGCAGCTCTCTCGTCCGCCATGTAAATAGCCTGCAAGCTCTCCAGGGCGCTCTGGTGGCTGGGCGGGAAAAGGAAGGAGAGCTTGGAGCTACGTCTCTAGAAAATAAATAAGCCGATGCGAAATGCTGATTGGCGGGGATGACATTTAAAATGAGGCCATTACCCTTGGCACGTGTTTGTTGTTTACAATCGCGCTCGTTTCCGCTTCGCGCTGATTAGCGAAAATCTGACAGCTCAGTCGACGAGGAGCCACAGGCGAATTGGAGGTAGAACTCAAGTTCCAGAGACGTATTTGCAAGCTCTCATTCCTTTTCCCGCCCCGCCGCCAGAGCGCCCCGGAGAGCTTGCTCGCGGGCTACCATGTAAATGCCGCAAAAGCTTAGAAATTTTTTCGTGCTGTATCACAAAACGAAGAACCTTTTCGCAGTGAAATTTTTTCTGAATATTAGTTTTTAGCTGCTCTAATAATTCATGAAACTAAGAACTCAGGAGGATCGATAATTCTTTCCTTTGAGTTTTTGATGACGTAATGTGTAAACCAGCAAAATTTAAATATTTTGTGACGCAATCTCGCCTATAACTCAATAATGAAAACATGGAGTCAACTGAGGTTAGACAGACTACTGAGCTGATATTTCTATTTGTGACCCCAAATTGTGATCCGCTAGAAACTACATGCAAGCCTTCATTTAATGTTACGCATGAATGATTCTCACTTGTGAGCTTGGGGTACCTATGCAAAAAGAATGAAACTTCACGGGCACAAGAACAAGACCTCAGTACAAGAAATTAAGGGCAAAAAGTTTTAACGTTCGCAAACCACAATGTTCCACTTCTTATGTCAAGGTCGCTTGTAACGCGCTATCTTTCCACTTAAAGATCACATTTAACGTTATCCAACACACGTAAAGAAGAAGGGTGTTACATCACACCCTTCGTTACGTGAGAAAAGGAAACGTGTAAGGTTTAGGCTCCGTCCACACGAATCCGGATATTTTTGAAACCGCACACTTTTTAATACGAATCGGCCTTCCATCTGCAAGAAAAGAGAACGGTAAATCCACTCACCGAGACCGCATTGAAACCCCTCTCCAGAGTAGAATTTTTTTTTTGGATCCGTCGGGTTTGGCCCGTTCGTGAAGACTACTGAAACCGGATATTTTTAAATCAACTACGTCATAAACTCGGGTCCAGGCTTAAACGGGAACTTGAAAATTATAAAGTAGAGGCCATCAACTTTCTGTCTACTTTCGCTCCAGACGAATGAATCGGCCTTTGTCTAGTTATTTCTCTTTGACATGCCCTCTTTAGAAGTGTATGAAATGTTACCTTAAAGCACTGGAACTGGGAAAGATATACGGCCAGTGAAATTACACCGCTGGTCCGATTGCAATTGCAATTGAAAACCGCAGTAGCGTATGCGTGTGAAAGCGTGAAACCGGATACACCACTCCGAATTTAAGTTCACGCAAATATGAAGTAATCGGTTTCACCGTATCCGTATTCGTGTGGTTGTGGCTTTAGACACTTCCTTCTTACATCAGACAGATCGTGAGTGGCCGAAGCCATGTCCTGTGTAACGTCATCCTGGTGCAATGAAGCCATTTCCATGGTCACTTGTGCCTTCTTTTCCTTTGCCTTGGTTGAAATTTTGCTTTCCTGTCCTTCCTGTGCATGAAGGGAAGACAGATTAATCCTCCTGTCCTTTCGATGAAAGCGTTTGTGAGGGAGAACATGCCTAAAAGCGGTTGTTTCTTGGTGTTTCTCTAAGAACCTTTCATCGCAGCCAGTAATAAAGCTACATTAACATACAAGTGAAAATTCTTTACATCAGACAGATCGTGAGTGGTATTGTGGATGGAGTCAATGGTTCAGCAAGTGATTCATAGAGTTTTTTTCTTTAGCTTATTTTGGAGCACGGTCAATAGAATAAATTAAAGAAAGAGATGTCGAATGTTACTTTGGTGGAAAATTGTTGCTTATTTTCCAGCAAGTTTCCTCATTGTCTGCATGCCTTGCACGTTCAATATAATTAAATTTTTAAAAAAAAGACGTTGTTAAGTAGTTCTTTTCTACAAGATGGCCTTGAAAAGTTGACGCCAGATCCTGTCGGACATCATTTGCTCTCTTTTGATAACGATATATAAATTTAAGAAAAATAAATTCAATGAAATATTTAAGTATTTCTTCCATACAAGTTGGCCTTGAAGAGTCGACGCCAGATCCTGTCGGACTTCATCATTAATGCTTTTTTCTGATAACGAAATCAATTCCATGTTTTCGTTCGTCTGCTGCTCCAGCTTTGTCCGATCTTTGGCAGGTTTACTTTCCTTTGTAAAGAAAAAACAACAAAAACCTTAATTTATTGGTCCAGTACTGGCCATTTTCTTCGTTTAACCATTATCATTCTTTATGATCAATAATATATCGTGGAATCTTGTATTCTATCCGTTCAAGTATACCTCAAATTTCCACTCTGTTGTTACTCTATGCAATAAATTTCGGTGAATTAAAGACTAAAGTTCAACGACAACCAGATGACCTACAGATGCCAGGAAAAAATCTGGTTAAAACGTACTTAGTCTAAATGAATAAATTTGAAGATTAACTCATGATTACGTTTTGTGGTATAAGAAACACGTATGAAGGCACAACCACAACGACAAACCAGTGAGGGTCAGCCGGATCTTTAGTAGGCCTGATCAGTAAAATCTTCAATACCAAATTTTGTTTTGTGGCAAGCCTACTTGATCCCCAAACCTTTTCTAAACGTCTTTATAGTTAACTAATTCTTTCATAAAGAGGCGCTTCTCGGTTCCCCGATCATTGAATAAAGAGATGACTTTCCATATTACACTTGACTTGCGCAATCGATAAAAATTGATATGAGAAAATCAATTGTCAGCGCTATCGTTTTTAACTAATTTAACGATATTATCGATTGCCTCCCAGGTTCAAAACCCAATTATGCGTTATTTTACAGCAAATTATATTAGCAATATGCAGATGTTTTCTGTTTTAAATGATGATTTTATCTCACATTTTTATCATGTTTTATGATCATGCTACTTCTCTTTCCTTTTAGTTGCGGAGTTCATTATCTACTTTGTTTTGCATATTTACAAATGAAATTACAAGCAAAGGACGAGATCAGTAGTCTTTATGACAGCCGTCTCTCCCCGTCTTCCCTGCGAAAGGAAAACATCCCTAGTGATTAGGAGCGAGGAGAGACGGCTGTAATTTAAACAGACTTGAGAGGTTACAAAATTAACCCTATCAACACATTTTGTAAATCGAAGGGGGAATTGCGTTGTGTTATTCACTCAGTATTTTCGACGGTAAAGTGGTAGTCTTCTTCTTTTTTTAATTGTCGCCCAAAAAAGTGGGGGCGCATGGGCCTACTTAGCCCCCTTACTGAACTATATATTGTAGGGTTCAACTTGAACACTTTCCAGTGCAAGCAAGCTGAGTCAGTTGTTTATAACTCTTTTCTATCCTGTCAATTGGCCGAAAATGTTTCGTTAGAATATTCAGTGTAATTTGTAAAACACATTTCGCTACAAATTTAACCGTCCAAAGCCACATAAATAGTGTGCTTATGTTCGGAAACAACGTTCTTTGCCAATGTTAACCTAATTGAGTAAGCGCCGATTAAAATCGACAACTCCGATAAAAATCGATTAAAGTCGATAATTATCGATTAGCAACAACTTTTTCCTCTATCGATTTTTATCGATTTTCAATTTCATCAATCGCTCTTTATCGAGATTTATCCATTATTTATATCGATTATCGACTTTATCGATTGCACTAGTCAGGATTACAAGGATTACACGAGAATTCCTTTCATGAGCTACAAGCCTTAACCATGTTTGAGTTGAGTTAAGCAGTTTTTCCATATATAGTAGTAGAAATAAGCGTCATCTAAAATGTTTTAGCCCTTCTGATTGACTTCTTTCATACTTCGTCACCGAGATGATAAGAAGTCGACGCTGTGTCCTCGCTGTTATCCTGTAGTAATGGGGTCATTTCCATACTCAATTGTATTTTCTCCGCTTGCTTTATCTGTTTCTGGGCAAGTTTACTGACCTGTGTTGAAATGAATAAATTAAGTAATCTAAGGGATATGCAAAAAGTCTTGCTAAGATTCAGGTCTGTGCGGTTTTTTCGTTTGCGAGGTATTCGGAGAAGTGTGTTACACAAATTTATAGAGCTTGGTTTTGAAACGCCAGCCATGTTGGCGTCCCTCTGATGAACACAGATATGGCGGCCGGAAACTAACAGAAACATTGCCATAAAGCGAGTACTCATCTCTGGAGAGCTCATAAACATTAAACTTAATACGTATTCAATAAACAAGGACTGTTCAGGTAGCAAAATTTAAAAAAGAGATATGTCACTCTTTAACCTACAGTTACGTGACAGCTTTTGTTGCCCTATTATTGTCGCGTCACGCAATATATTCGAATATTCAAACGTGTTCTGTCACAAAATGAAGAACCCTTTCGAACTGAAACTTTGTAGAAATACACGTGTTCAGTTTTTCTAATAGTTCACTAAATTGAAAGGATCAATAATTCTTTCTTTTTGATTATCATTACGTTACGCGCAAACCATTCAACAACAATCGGACGGGTTAAGATTAGATAGCCAGGGATAGCTAGGATATTAATAAACGTTTTAGGAGAGAGCTAGTATGGAAAGTTAAACTACAGTTTATATACAAGCCTACTTGATCTCTGGTCTCTCTCTGATCCTTCAGAACCTCTTTGTCAGCATAAGATCTCTCGGTAGCTTGAAGTTCTTTGATCTAAACATCAAGCAAGTAACAAAAACGGTACTTTACGTCTGCATGGCTTCAAGCGATCCTAGAGTCAAAAAGTTATTATCTCCATACTAGATTACGGCCCCTAATTAAAGGCACACCAGGTTTTATGGACTAACATTCGTAAGGAGGATTTTAATACCATCCCTATGTTGTTACACCCAAGGATAAAATACTTTTAAAACTATAATAATATAATAATAATAATAATAATAAATATTATATAATTATTATTGTTAGTATTATCATTAAATGCTTTAATTTATAATTTTGAAGAATAACTGCAGTTGCTTAAATAAGTTCTACAAAATATTCAGATAGTACCAAAATATATTCGTAATGTTGTCTCCCTATATCTGTTTCTTGATAATTTCGTTATAACCTAATTGTATAATTGTTCATCTCCTTACCTTTTTTCTCCTGCGGCGTAGCCACGTCAGCAGGTCACCACACGGGACGTATTCTATAACCAGCAACATTTTCTCCTGAAGCGTGCAGCATCCAACCATGGATACAACGTTCTTGTGTGAACCCAGCAGCTTCATCTGTTCAATCTCAAACGTGAACTCTTCTTTCTGTGCGTCAGATGGATTATCTAAACATAATTAAATAAAATGACGTTGATTTTATTAGCGTTATTCTTCAGCATTACTCAGTGCAAAATGTTTCATTTGAAAAACATATTCGTCCATTTTTACCGCTTCCCACTCATCCTCTAATGCACAAGGGTATATACAGATGTATTCTACCGTGTAATAGAATATCTAGAAATATTCAGACATTTGTTACTGTTTTTAGTTTGCCACTGCACCCTCCCAGCAGCCCCGGGAGCTACTCCTGGAAATTTCGGGTGGCGGTGTGATGTGACTATGTGGTTTCCCTCACAACCTAAACCTCTGTTCATGAAAGGCGAATCAAAAAAAAATAAATAAATAGATAGATAAATAAATAAATAATAAACCAACAATAAAATAGAATAAAATAAATACAGACCTGGTACAAGGCAGAGCAAAACCGAATCCTGTTTCTCGTTTTATCTGTTTTTCCAAAATCGTGGAAATCTTTTCCCAATTTCACACATAAAGGGGTTAAAAACCATGTCCTTCGGCCCCGCTCACACTTGTATAGCTTCTAATAAGAGAAAACCCCCTAGGTCTAGACGTGAGCATGGTGATTTCGTAGCTCAATTTCATAATTTCTTCCCCTTAGTTCTCCACATTATCAAATGACTTGCGGTGTAAACTGGGCAACATGGATCACAAAAAGGGCAAACAAATCATCAGATGCATCCGATCCTTCCTTCAGAAAGAGTTGTCATACATGTATTCACTAGAGGCTGCATTTTAAAAACTTATTTTCGTTATTGGCTTTCATTCAGGCCCTGTAGATCAATTTACTTTTTTTTCGGTTTTGGGGAAATGTAAATTCGTAAGAGATGCATTTGTTTAGAGCTAATAGGCTTAAAACCTACTTTTTCGGAACTTAACAGCCTTAATTTATTTTTTCACACCTACATGGTGAATAAAGAAACCACAAATTACTTGACGTGCTCTTCACCAACGAGAGACAGTCCCGATTTTAAAAATGCAATGTCTTTAGGTGGTGTAATTTGTTTTAATGCCATGGGATCCCGTCTTCAAAAAGAGTCGAGTTTTTTTTTTCTGTTTAAATTTGCTTTGAGATCTTAAAGTTCCCAGAGAGTTATTTAAATCCAAAAGGGTTCTTACAGTCAGTAGTATGAAGAGGGCTGAAAGGCAGTTAAGACTTCATGCTGGCCTTTGTCTATGAGGATAACAGTTGGTATTTCTTACCATGTAAAACTTTGACAGCCACCACCTGTGCTATCTTCTTTGTGGATGATACAGGCCATTTTGAAGTCTCCGCATTGTCCAACACCTCAATCTCATCTCTCTGTCTAAATTGTGCTTTGTAAACAACACCAAATTCTCCTCTCCCCAGCTCTTCCTCAAACTCTATTTGCTCAGGCAGAATTTCCCACCTGTCAGGAGGAATAATCTCCTCTTGTGAATGAGGTGACCTAGAAAAATGAAAAAAAAAAGAATGCCGGATTGTTACGCTGAGCACAATGTTATAGATAATGACCAAAGCTAAAATGCACTCCTCGTGAAAAATTGCTTATTGAGGTCTTCGCTACATCAGTATATAAATAATTAAAACGACAACTGCCTCTTCCGGCGACATCCACGCACACCCGCGAGCTGTGATACCGTCGTTTGGATCCAACCGTGGACAAGTAACGAGAAAATAGGTTCAAAGTGGGTTCAAACATGAATGTTTGGCCGCCAAACATTTGAATTTTGAGAGGGCGCTAAACAGATGTGGGCACACCGCTCACTATAAAGAAATGACGGAAACCGCGCATAAAAAGTCTCTGGCATCCAGGTTAGCGACTGTGCCTTGGGACGGACCATTAGAAAGTTATGGGGGGGAGGCGAGGTACAAAAAAAAAATCATCCAAGGGAAAATTAAGTGAAAAAAAAAAAATTCATGCACGCAGAGTAGACCAGGAAAAAAATTCCTGCATTGGCCTTCCACACATTTTGTACAAATCTCAAAAAGGCAGGCAGGAAAGCATAAAGCATACTGTGTGCAAAACATCAGCTCCTTGAATAAATTAAACTTCCTGCTGAATTTTGGTCTTGTAAATAATCATACCTGATGTAAAAAAAAATATATCTGAGGCTTGTACGCTTATCATAAATTTTAATAGCTGGCAATTTCAGAAATAATTATTAAATAACTTTAAAATAATTTATGTCCAACCACTATAAAAGATCTGATGCGGTATAAACACAATGAGATAAGAGAAAGCCAGTATGAGTAGATGGGAGATATGCTGCAGATTTTTTGAGTCGCTAACCTGGATGCCAGAGACTTTTTATGGGCGGTTTCCGGTTTCGGTCATTTCTTTATTGTGAGCGGTGTGCCCACATCTGTTTAGCGCCCTCTCAAAATTCAAATGTTTGGCGCCAAACCATTGATGGTTACAGCTCCTCTATAGTGCCCCCAACTCAGATATTAGATGTATAACACAAAGTAAGGAAACGATAACCTTATAAGACGTTGATTTTATATGATATATAGAGAAGTATAATTAAATTTATTTATGTATCCTTTAAGAAAGCAACAATAGACTCTATAATTATTATTGTGAAAACACACTCTTTTTGTATAATGTCATAAGAATGCCTTATTTTGTGCCCAGTGATGAACTAACACTGGCAACTTTCGTGTTTGAGCCTGAAACATTCCTGTCGTGACTTGTTGTTCGTAATTCTGTTTACATGTATTATTATACACTGAACTCACTATCTCTTTTCTGATTGCCCGAAAGCGTACAGTGAATTTTCGAAATCAGCGCCTGGTACGTCATCTAGCTGCAGATCAGTTATACAATAATCATGACAAGGACACTCAAGGTCACGGGTAATCATGTCACGTATGACCGCGATGCATGATTTCTAAGGGTAATCATGTCAAGTTCGCGCGCTTTGTGTTGCTTGCCGTCAGTGAAGGAGCAAGAACATGACTTCCAAGTTTGCTTCGTTGACCGAGCAGGTCATCGAAAAAAAGTTGAAGACAACGACACACAAAACACAAAAAGTCGACGAAGGTGGTTAAGGAGCTGTTTGCTGATTACGTGAAAGAGAAACAAACTGAGCGAACCTGAGGAAAGGATAGAGTTGACACAAACTTTGAAAACATACAGTTTACACTCGGTTTTTGTGATATCCAGAATAATCAAGGTCTCTACCTCCACCTTGATTACTCTGGATATCACAAAAACCTCATCCAATGATTATTTAAAATTTCAGCAATGCAATATGAACTTGTGAAGTACCAATGTACGTACAATACAGGATACCTTGTGTATGAAAGACCATTGTGAACTGTACCTTAGGATATGTATCAATTCACTTTTGCATACGTGCCAGGTAGCCTATATTTAAATTATGCCCTTGGCTAAGTGGACAACTGAACGATTTAATATTTTTTTAGTTTACTGTTACTTCAAGGAAAAAAAAATTCGTGTACAACATCTTGACCAAAAAAATATTCATTCTTGGGAAACATTAAAGAAAAAAATTCATGCTGCTCGAAAATCTTGTGGCAAAAACAGCTAATGAAATGAGTCCGTTACCTTAAAATTGGGTAAACACAGATTCAAATAGTCGAAGACTTACCGTGTATCACGAGGAACCCGCTGTGCCATCACTGAACCCGGGGGGGGGGGGCACTTGGGTATTTTTTGAGTGGGTATGTGCCGCCCGGGACTCCAAATTGGCACCCCGTTCTAGAAAAAATTTCCCCTAAAATTGATACCCCGTTCTAGAAATGGGTCAATTTTTTCTACCCCGTTCTAGAATTCGCCCTAAAACTGATACCCCGTTCTAGAAATGGGCCAATTTTTTATACTCCGTTCTAGGGTGCAACAAGAGTACAACGGTTTGCTTGTTAACGCATTGAACCGTATTTTTAAAAGCAATCTGTCCTTTAATACTTTCAAATGACTGCTTACAAAAGTGGAGCTTTCGTGCATTCGAAATATTATACCCCGTTCTAGAAAACGCCTCTGAAATGGATACCCCATTCTAAATCAGGAGCTTCAAAATCACGACCCCTTTGGGCGGCACATACTCGTATAGGTAATGTATGGGAGTACCCCCCCCGGGCACTGAACAACATTTGAAACACACCTACCTTGATCCTGCCGTAGCTGAGATTGGCCGAAGACTTACCAGTTGCGAAATAGAAGCATTATAATCAAAAGAGGTAACAATTAAAAAGAAGAAAGAAAAAAAATTCAGTAGGAGTACACCATATTTGCTTTCCGATCAGTTTTCTCCTCATCATCATCATGATTTAAAATTTTGAACCAACTTGTCTCTGTTTTGCAACAATGCCAAAATCTTAGAGTGCGCGTAAATTAATAAATTTTTGCGTTTGTATAACCATGACACTTACTATTATTGCAAAGATCTCCCTTACAACATTGCAAATGTTCGTCATCAAACTGTCTGCATTGATCAGCGGATATACATCCTTGAATGGTGACTTGTTTGTTATCCTCCGTTTTCTTGTCAAATTTGAAACAAAGGTTTTCTGGGAATGAGCACTTGATTTTGATGGGAACCGATGAATCATTGTTTGGGTTCTGATAACAAATACTGCCTGTGGAAAAATGCAGGATAACTGAGAGGCTAGTCTCCTTCTCATGTGGGTGTTTTAGATACAGAATATCTGACAAGGTCACTCCGCTTAGCGAAAGAAAAAGGCATGAGACAAATAATGCCGTTAAAGTAGGTGAGCGACGGTATTTCAGAGATAATCCGGAAATGAGCAAAGGAAACGCGCGCAAAAGATGGGGTAACATCGCGCAAAGAAGGAAAAAAACGAAACATCGAAAATTAATTCTGCAAACGAACTGGTTGAACCTATCAACAATGTTTTTCACAACTATCGGCCCTGACCTGGCAAGGGAGATACCCAAAACAAATTTCAAACCGTTGTGTTATCCTCGTCTCGTATCCCTAGCCCCAAACGTCAAAACGATTTGAAAGTTGTTGAGTGAAATATTTGTAAACGAAAGGAAAGCGTAAGTTATCGAAAGTGGCCAGTGGTATTGTTTGGCCTTCATTATCAAGCATTAAGAACAGATAGAAACTGGGATTTTTCCAAGCAAATGGAAGGCGGCCAAAGTAACCCATATCTCAATAATAAATTTAGTTAGCCGTTCCTATGGCAAATTCGTGGATTAATTATTTTAGGAATAAAAGTTGACAATGAACTTGCAATTAGTCTAGCGGTGTTTTTAAGTCTGTCAAAAAATGAAAATATGTTTTAAGAAAAAAAGAAAACCAAACAAAACGACCCCAAAAAAATTTCTCTAGCGCGGGAGTCAAGCCCCGAACCTTCGACGTGTAAGGTCAAGGCGTTATCCATTGCGCAACGACAACCAATTTTAATCAAAATCGTTCAATTAATTATCCTTAACATTTTTGCCCATAAAATTCTCCGGTGGACGCTGGTAGAGCTTTATTTATGAGGAACTGAAAAATAAATTCGAGGAAAACAAGCATGGTTTTGACATGCTTTGACGGTAAAAGCCGTACTTTAACTCATGGACCTTAGGTGTCTCGCAAAACCGTCGTGAAGACTCCTGCTGGCGGCATTGTACAGTTTGCAATTCCGCTGCGTTAACAGTCAGGAGTACTCAACGAGAAAAAATTCGAAAGTGATTGGATATCGCCTCCAGTAATATTTTGACAGTCACTAAGTGTTTTTTGGTTGATTAGTAACTTCTGTGGGAAAATTATATCCGCTCCCCAAAGCCAGCTAGAGGTAGGTGTTAAAATACAATATCCAGCCAGGATCTTTACCTTAAGGGCTTTTCCCAGCTAGGATTTTTACCAAAAAGTCATTTTCCCTGCCAGGGATGTCTATTCCTTCCTTTTTTCACAGCAAAAAATAACTGGTAATTAGCCAGCCAGGAAAAAGAAATTGAGCCATTTTCTCCAGGTAATAGGAAAAAAATGGAGATAAGTAGTGTTTTGAAACCAAAGGTTTTTTGAAACCTTTCCTTTGCCTGTGACCGCGGTACACATTTAGTACGCGAGTTTTAATTTCTAATTTCTAATTACCGTATTGTCTGCGTCATTTCGCCGGCTTTTCAAGCTCAATGGTCTCTAGGAATTAAAAATCTTCAGCTCATTTCAAGTGCGAGCGAAGTTGGGAAAATTAAAGAGCTGGGCAGTCACCAGATTTGAATACTAAGCCTAAAACTATGATTCCCTTACAACCTCGTGTACTGTCGCAATTTGTAATAATCATCGCACTTTATAATACCTGTCGCGATTTGTAATAAATCCATCGCACTTTGTAATACCTGTCGCAATTTGTAATAGACCGTGTCGCACTTTGTAATAAAAAAGCTGTCGCAATTTGTAACAACTGTCCATCGCACTTTGTAATAAACTAAGCTGTCGCAATTTGTAATAATTCCATCGCACTTTGTAATAACTTTTTGAGAGTAATTAAACTTACTTCATCAACATTAATATAACGCGAAAATATGCATGGTACTTCATAAACAAAGATGGAGATGACGTCTGCTAGCACGTAACATCTCCGCTCATTCAAACATTTAACTTTATTCACAGGTCTAAACATTTTTTTAGATTAATGCTGATCAGTTATCTGACTTACGAAATGCTGTATTCTTGAACCTTGCTATTGTACTAGGTGGCTTGCATTCAATGGTTACCCGGCGGGTGTACTTCCTTATATGGCCAATACGGGAATGTGCCTCTGGACAGAGCATTGCCAGAGTAGAGGATCTAGACAGAGCTAGACACACTAGACACAAACAAGCCATTATTAAAAAGCATTTAATTTCCGCTAATCGTAATATCCATCCTACATCATTCGAATAAGGACGCCAGGAGAGTTGAAGCTTTCATTGTTAGATCTTATAACAGGTTGACACATCACGTGGTAAACCGTTCTTGTCTAACGAGCAATCTTAAAGAAGTAATAGTGGCTTCCATATTTTGGCCAACTTAATCAAACGAGGCCTGGAAAGATTCAAAATGTTTACTGCAAATAAAACAAAGCGTCACTAGTGGCAAACCTTCGAACCACAACAGAAACCTAAACACAAAATCCAATTAGTCGCTGGCCAATACCTTCGTATGTACCTGTTTTTATAACACTCACTTGGGGTCTTACACTGAGCCGGCTGGGCATTTGGTCCATTATTCTCACTTGATTTGGTCCCATATAGGAACAAAAGGAGTACTCATTCCATCTTAAAACAATTGTTTTCTGTAAGGAGTCCTCTAAAGCAAATACCATGGGGATGGTAAAAAATTATCCTTCCCTGCGTATATACAACTCATAAGACCTTGCAATTCTTCCGAGCGTGTTCTAGATTACTGTTTTTCTACAAAATGGAAAGGATGGAATAAACCATCCATTACTACTTGAGTTACCCTATCTAAGGATCAAACCAAAGACACAAGGCCAACAACGTAAAAAATGATACCCTATTAAGGTGACTCGACCCAGTTTTTTTGGCGGGTACCATCCTACTTTGAAGCTCTCTGGTATCCCCACCTTTACTTTTATCGTACGTCTAACACACAGAATGGATAACACATAGATCAATCTACAATATAAAGTAAAATTTTTGGCGATCGGAGTAAATGTCACGTGGTTATAATGCCACGCCCCTTTGAGGTCTGAGTCGAAAATCTGCTGTTGCCGGCATTTTTTCGTGAAAATCTCTCGGCTACACATAGTGCGCATTAGTGCCTTGCGCTGAACAGAGTTTCACCAAAATCGCAAAGACCCAATTCGAGAAATTCAGCGGTTTCCAAATTTAGGTCATAATTTATGCGAAAATGATAAGCAAACTGTACACGGATTATATCTAATAAACTATGAGATTCATCTCTTTATTTTGGACATCGTTATAACAGATGGGTCCTTGCAAGTCAGCAAAACGCTTTAGGGCCTTGTAAATGCGCGCGATTTCGAGCAAAGCAAACATATAGAAATTTCAGTTTTCGCTATTTGTTGACGGTTGTCAGCGTTTAAGAGTCCTTCTCACGAAAAAAGCATTTTCTTAAAAATTCGTAGTTTTATTTCCTTCAAATTTTTTCAGGGCCACAATTGATTAACTAACTACCCGGTCTCTGAATTTCATGGTCATTGAAAAACTGTGACATTATCTTCTATAAGCCCAAACTTGAGTAAACATTGAAGATTTTTAGCGTTTTGGCTGAGTTTGTGCTTTGGGAGTTGTCTATTGTTTCTAGTCTGTCATTATACAGCATTCTTGTTCAGCACGCGTGCAATGACCGCGCTTGGCTGACTTCCGAATGCTCACCGAGATATGATAATTTTGGTACAGTGAGACAGGCCATCGCGTGATACATAGAGGTTTAACTCACAATTTTTAATCAATTCTCGTGCTTCTTGTGCCTTTGCAAAAAAATCAAGAAGTGCTACACACTAAATCTACTTACTATTAAAAAATATCATTTTTTCATAAGTTTAATGCAAGCCAATAATTAAACCAACTCATGACGGGAATATCTCGGTGAGCATTCGGAAGTCAGCCAAGCGTGGTCATTGCACGCGTGCTGAACAAGAATGCTGTATAATGACAGACTAGAAATAATAGACAACTCCGAAAGCACAACCTCAGCCAAAACGCTAAAAATCTTCAATGTTTACTCAAGTTTGGGCTTATAGAAGATAATGTCACAGTTTTTCAATAACCATGAAATTCAGAGACCGGGTAGTTAGTTAATCAATTGTGGCCCTGAAAAAATTTGAAGGAAATAAAACTACGAATTTTTAAGAAAATGCTTTTTTCGTGAGAAGGACTCTTAAACGCTGACAAACGTCAACAAATAGCGAAAACTGAAATTTCTATATGTTTGCTTTGCTCGAAATCGCACGCATTTACAAGGCCCTAAAGCGTTTTGCTGACTTGCAAGGACCCATCTGTTATAACGATGCCCAAAATAAAGAGATGAATCTCATAGTTTATTAGATATAATCCGTGTACAGTTTGCTTTTCATTTTCGCATAAATTATGACCTAAATTTGGAAACCGCTGAATTTCTCGAATTGGGTCTTTGCGATTTTGGTGAAACTCTGTTCAGCGCAAGGCACTAATGCGCACTATGTGTAGCCGAGAGATTTTCACGAAAAAATGTCGGCAACAGCAGATTTTCGACTCAGACCTCAAAGGGGCGTGGCATTATAACCACGTGACATTTACTCCGATCGCCAAAAATTTTATGTTATATTGTAGATTGATCTATATGTTATCCATTCTATGTGTTAGACGTACGATAAAAGTAAAGGTGGGGATACCAGAGAGCTTCAAAGTAGGATGGTACCCCCCCAAAAAAAACTGGGTCGAGTCACCTTAAAGGCTCGAGATCCTCAAAAACCATACCCTATCAGGCGGTACTTACCTATCTAGCCCATCCATATATGGGATTATCCCCCCCCCTCCCCCGCCGAAGACTTCACGTGTTACGTGGCAAGCAAACATGGATTTGGACGACGAATGCCAGGTTATTCATGAATTTTCTGTTGTTAAATGTTGCCTTTCTTATTTAAATATTTTTGAATTTAAACGTGATTCATATCTTTTTGGTGATATGTCACAGGAAGTTTCATGTCTTTCATAAAAGCGTTTCTAGTTATATTTAGTCACGTGATTAATCAAGGCAGAAAAATTTATAGCGGAAGCTAGCGGAAGACATGCATGTTTGACCAAAGAAAATGTTACGAACATGTTACATGCTAGCAGACGTCATCATCTTTGTTTATGAAGTACCATGCATATTTTGGCATTATATTAATGTTGACGAAGTAAGTTGAATCACTCTCAAAAAATTATTACAAAGTGCGATGGAATTATTACAAATTGCGACAGCTTAGTTTATTACAAAGTGCGATGGACTGTTATTACAAATTGTGACAGCTTTTTTAATACAAATTGCGACACTGCTTATTACAAATTGAGACAGGTATTACAAAGTGCGATGGATTTATTACAAATTGCGACAGGCATTACAAAGTGCGATGATTATTACAAATTGCGACAGTACACCTCGTTCCCAGGGTAAGAGCATAGGCGTACGGGCCGGGGGGGCGAGGGGGGCTGCAGCCCCCCCAAATTTTGGGCAACTCAGATTTTTTGGGCAGCAAGAGAAAATTTGGGCAAAGCCAGTTTTTCAACACGTTTCCATGTTTTTTTATTACTCTAAAGAGACAAACATCTTCTATTTTAATCTGAAAAAATCCTGAAGTCAGTGTAATAATCCAGTTACTTTCTCTCGAGACACTCACAGTGGTTGCCTAGCACTTGATGAGTTTCTGGTTATAGGGAAGGGTATCATTTGTTGATTTACGTATTTATAGTTTGTTATTGTTGAGCACTGTACTGCACTGCACTGACTGGAATGAGCTCTTTCCAGTCGTGAATTGATTAGAATAAACTTCCGCATATCTTTCTAGAATCATCTCTGCTAGTAGAACAGTGAATGGCAGATAACATCAGCAACAGTGGGTCTGAAAATTAAGAAGTGGCTGACTAGTGCTCAGCTCGAATTACGAGAAGAATATTAAATTTGATTAAAAATCTATCAAGCAATCGATACATACTAATGAAATCCTTATCTCTAGCAATCAGCTGGAGCTATCTCCATGATCATATCTTTTACACACGTTTTTAAAAAGCTTGAAGCTACCATGAGGTGAAATTGCATGTCAAAAGAGCTTCGTTTTCTACAAATAACGGCCAAACATCAAGATTTTTTTTACCATATTTATAAAGATAAAAACTTCATCCCAAAATATCCCAATAACGCTCCTATAAATTCCGTTTTAACTTCACGAACATCGAGGCGACTGTTGGAGAAAAAAGCTCCCGTGAACAATTTTGTAGGAACAGTTCCTAGTGCCGAGAAATATTGCTGGAAGTAAAATAGACAATGGCGTCATTTCGTTGCTATGACAATTCCGATGTCATTAAAACCCTGCTCATGATAAATTTTCATCTTTATCTAATAAAACTATGGTAGCAATTTTTCCAAATGTGTGTCTATGGCGACGTACTTATTCTCAAAATTGGGAGGTATTGACCCTGAAAAACTGTCATAGTATCGCGCCACCTTCATATGCCAGTACGGCCTACGTTATTGCATCGTATGGCCCTCGTTTCTTTTCTACTGTTCCTAAAAAAGAAAAAATTGGGGCAACTTGCGAGAATTTTTTGGGCAAATGGTTTACCGCCCCCCCTGGCAAAAAATTGCCCGTACGCCTATGGGTAAGAGAATGTCTGTAAAATACTTTGGCTATTAAATTAAGTTCGACGTCTGAAAAAACTGTTGAACTTGTATCATTTAACAGGTATCAAGTTCGGTACATGAAAAGTTCGACGTCTGAATTGTGCCTATTAACTGTGTCTTCTTTTCTTCTTTTTTATCGGTCATTTCTTCGCGCAAAGCCCTATAAAGCTACTTGTGTGGGTCCAAATATGGCTTTCTGAGTCCTTAACCCGAGTAATGACACTAAACTGATCTGCAATTTCCCCGTACCCCCAAACAAGGCGTCGAGTATCCCCGTCTTTTTATATTGGGAAGCATCAGTCCCCCCGGGCATTAACTAAACCTTTAGTAGAATTGGATCATATAAAAATTGTATTTACTTATAGTTGAGGCGGCTGGCCTTTCACAAACATAGTGCATATACTGCTCTTCACAGTTGTCGGGCTCTTCCATCGTTCCAGTCTCTGTGTTCATTCCTCTACATCTTGAGTTCCCGGTGTTGTCAAACCACACGTACTTAAAAATGGACACAGACAAGACATTAACAAATCTAGTTAAGTGCAAACAAGACCCCCATATTAAATGGGGGTTCATTCAGGTCTGCCGGCTGCGCGTTTTTAAGCCGTGAATGGATAGGCAAGTTAGCCTTTTTGAAATAAGAAATGATTGGCATTAGTTTGGAGTCATTAATTTTGCCCTAAGTGAGAAGTAAATAAATCACTTGGGTTTTAAATTCTTTTATTTATAAACAGTAATTTTCTGTCTCTTAAAACTTGCAAAGCAAATTAAAATCAGTTTTATTTCTGTGGGACATTGCATATAAAGCTTTTGTTACTATCCAAGTGAATGTGTCAATTTTACGGGCGATTTACAAATTGCACATTCCTTTCTTACAAGGAGAGACTTTTCAAGTTGAAGCTAGGGACCGTGGGAGGAAATTGTTTCTGCAACCAACAACATGATCGAGTACTGTACCAAGGTAATCATTCGGGTCGAGCCACCTTAAAGGCTATCATTAAGGGTGCTTTAAAACATGAAAACTTGTCAAAACGTTTTTATAGCCTCGTCACTAATCATGGGGCGTTTGTTATTGTCACATTATTCGAAAAATGCTGCAAATCAGTGCCACCCACCTTAAAAAAACGATAGTGCTTTTGTTACGTCTTTCTTAGTAAACCTTGATTGACAGACGGTGCACTATTACTAAACATTGCACAATAGAGAGAAGTGTGACGTCATCTTATCATGGTAGCAAAATTCCTGGATCTCAACAATCTTATGGAAGAAAAGTATTGACCACTTTAGAAAATACCGTAATAATCTTTTTGTCCCGCAAAAAACATTTTGCATAGCCATGGTAGTTTCAGTTTCTTTTGGGACGATTCTAAGTCCCAAGAGAAACTGAAAACAATAGTTATGCAAAATTTGGGGGGCAAAAGGATCATTATGGTATTTTCTAAAGTGGCGAATGGGCTACTAACTGTTTTGTTCCTGAGAAGAAGAAGATATCAGTAAGCATGTCTTTACGCTTAATTTTAACAGCTGGTGATTCCTGAAGTAAATAACTCGTACTTACATTTATTCCCTCTTTCTTTAGACCAGAAATTTCCAGGAAACGAATCAAAAATCGGTGCTGATCGTAATTATCTATCTTCACCAGACCTCCTCCGAAGTCAGAACATGCCTCTTGAGCACCTATCCATGTATTTTGATTTTTTTTATTTTCTTTGTAGCAAGATGACCCACTGAGATACCAATCGGTAGAACAAGCCAGTGGACCTAATTTAAAGAGCAGTTAGTAGTACACTAAACCAAGAAAGTTAATCTGATGGGTGACAAATTGGCGCGAAATTTCAGCGATAATTTATAATTTCACATGTGAAATTATAAAATTGCCTTGGCAACCTTTCGCACGTCTCAGTGCTAAGATGGCGGCAAAGTTTTTAAATGTTAGAAATGAAGATGTCAGCGCATCAAAAGATGGTTAAGAAAACCTAAACACACGAAAGAGCACATCAAGAAGGTTTCTTTCAGGAATTTTGTCGAAGAAGTCTGAAACTTATAAACTTAAGGAAGATTTTACGCTGTATTAAGTTTTCAGTGCGTGGATTTCTGGTTCGATAATCTTGTTGATAAACATGTCAAAAACCTACGATTGTGAGCGTAATTCGTCAGTGGGGTCACCCATAATCAGAGGTAATCAAATGGTATACTCGTGAAATTAGGTAATAATTCCCCTCGCCCAAATTAGTATGTAGGATTTGGACAAGAGTGTAACACCCGTGAAATTATGGCATTTGATTGACACATGTATGTACTAATCCGACAAGAGGGAAAACGTGAGCAGTGAACCAATTAAAACTCGAAGTAACTTTGGCGATAAGAGTGAAAAAAAACCAAAGCAAAACAAGTACCCAGGGGAGAAGTCACCAAAAAAGATAATAAGGGAACTCGCCCTACCTTTTGGGGGTTAATATTTGATTTGTGCATTGATACCACTTAGAAGTCTGTCGACAGGATGTCTCGCTGAAAATTATAAGATGTATTTTGGTTGCTCAACCGTTTTTTCCGTATAGTGCCTCTCAGGAGGGGTTAAAATGAATTTGAGCCACACACAGATGCTATATTCTGATATCTTTTAGGGGCGTATTTTGAAAATTTCGACGAGCACCTCCAAATTTTTATAGAGACGAAGCCCCCGAGCAAGTCAAAGCTTAAGATTCATCTTTATTTGGCAAAACGGCTCACAACTGACCATATATATGCAAAACTACAAATTAAAAACTGATCCTTACATCAAGAAGACTGGGAGAATACAGAGATGAAATAAAAACGAATATCAAAATCTATTTGTATCCTTATATTTGTTTACAGAAGGTCCGGTACTCCCCACTGGTTTGTAGCTGTAGTTTATGAGATGTTTTTAACAAAAAAAAACACAATCCCGCCTATCCTTAATTTTTTTCTTATCACGTGCTTTCTTAGGAACAACCTACCTTTCGCCCTTTCACAGATGAAATATTTGTTTTTCTTGCAACATTTGGTGAGGTTCAAATCATTTCTGAAGATTTCGCCACATTTGTCTTCACATACAGTACTATTTATACAGTACTCAAGCGACTCGACGGAAAAAGACCCATTAAAAGATTCTCCATTGCTCCATAAATATTCATTTTTCTGGAACTGATAAACCAGCCCAATCCAAGCTGGATTGTCGGTGATATTGGGAGAAAGGCTATAAACAAAATCCATTTCCTTTTTATTCGCCACACTAACAAGGTCTCCTCCAAACCCATAACACACGCTTAAAGCTCCCGACCAACTGAATTCCCGCGAATAACCAAAACTATCCATAAACTTGTAGCACGAGTTTTCAAATTCTTTCCAGTCTTGAGGACATGTGAGGTGTCGGCCTTAAAGAGAAAGGCAAAGAAAATTACATTAGAATGGAAGGGACCAACTCCCGGAAGATGTCCGTTGAGATGACACTAATTAATAATAATAACAATAATAATTCACGTGGCATTTATGTTCAAATGCAAGCTAATGCAGCTGTTTTTTTTGAAGCTACAATTAGGACGACAAACAGTAATAATACGTAGAATAAAGTTTCACTGCTTTATCAGAACTCTGCCCATAGCATGTAATAAGACTGCAAAAAAGAAACAGAGGATATTACATGGTCGCGCAGAGATACGAAATTTCTCTTAAGGTGTTAAAAAATATTTCATGAGTGAGTACAGCAAACGAGTGAAATATTTTTCAACACGAGAAGAGAAATTTCGTATCTCCGAGCAGCCATGTAATTTTCTATTTATTATATAAACACCGATGAAATGCCAAACCATTTCCCTTAAATATTTCTTTTCTGCGAAAGGCGCGATTTATTATGTACCTTTAGCAACGGTGATCTTTTCGCATTTGAAAATAACGCGCGAAAGCTCACGTGGTATTTCATTGGTGTTTATATAATAAAAAAAACTCTTAGAGCCTGTGTACATGGAGGTGGGCGACCCCAGGTAGGTGAGGTAACCCGTTTAGGTGGGGTAACCCGCCTGTCCATATACTTCTCATTTTAATTTGATCACGTTTAATTACATGATAGGTGGGGTGACCCGCCACATGTTATCTCACCTACCTGGGGTCCCCCACCTCCATGTAAACAGGCCCTAACACGTATCTTGTTAAAAACATGCAAGGTTCTTAAGTATTGCAGCTTTTATCTTAATTGATTTAGCTTTTGACTATTTTGGGAGACCAGTAGCGGCGAATAGTATCGCAGACGGATCCCATCATGGGGCAATCCGAGATAAACTTGACAACAAAAATTCTTAGAGAAGAGTAGTAGCCTGTTATTCTCACTCTCTTCCCGACCTTTTTTGTTTATTTCCATGGCATTGCTGGTTTTCACATGACGTCATCAAACTAATCAATTATCTATCCACCTGAGTTTTTACTTTTATGACGTCAGTTAGTATGCGTCATCAAACTGTGACTCGCGCGTGTGAAATTATTCCCTAATTTCACGAGTATACCATTTGATTATTTATTATCATGGGTGACGCTACATTCACAATGGTTGGTTTTTGTCATGTTTATCAAATTGATTATAGGTCGAGAACTCTGCGCACTGAAAACTTTAGAGCTTAAATTTTGGCTTAAGTTCATAGTTTTCAGAATTTTTTAACAAATAACCTGTTAGAGTCCTTCTTGATATACTCTTTCATGTGTTAAGGTTTTTTAAAGCGTCTTGTCATGCCCTGGCATTTTCATTCATAACATTTTAAAACTTTGCCGCCATCTTAGCACTGAAGCGTACGGCATATTGCCATGGCAATTTTGTAATTTCACATGTGAAATTGTAAATTAATGCTGAAATTTCGCGCCAAAATTAAGGAGTAATTCGTCACCCATGATATTAGAGCAGCTAAATAACAGTTATCGGTCTGAGGTATTTCACTGAAGTGGACGCGAACTACTAGCCACAACACTCAGGTGAATATATTGTTTACTTTTAGTTATGTATAAAATAATATACTAAAACCGTGAGATGATTGAGGACAAAAATGATTTTTAACTCATTTATTGCTGCAAACGATTACATTTTTGGTGCGCAAATGACCAAACGGCCGTCACGTTTTCTTGCCGACAAATAAAACTTTTGAAGGTATTTGTTTAGCTCTTGCGGGGACATTTCGTGAACAAGAGTGGTGAATTTTTTTAACGCAGCACTTAATTTGCATTATTATTCATTCAAAATATTTCCCCCATTCTGATTGGCTAAAACCACACGCATAATTCACCATAACCAGTTACTGATGACCAAATTTGGAAGAATTTTGAGTTTCACGAGGAAATGACGTCAAAAATGCAGCCTTCTACAGGTTAAGGCACCGTTAACCGAGAAGACCTGGGACGAGGTTGAGTTGTTTTGGTTGTGAAAACAAAATGGCCGACACTTCACTCGTTTCAAGAGTAAGAACTACAGCTGGAACTAGGGGAAGTAATGGCTAAAAGTATAGCAAAAACAGCGAGAAGACAACTCGGAAGGCGACATCTGCTATTCGGAGAATATTTGCGGAGCTGGACAAACCTAAATGTACACTATCGAAGATGAACTTAACATCGATGGATCCATGGAGCAGATGGAGGTAAGCATGTTTGCGTTTACCTCGATGGAGGTAAGCATGTTACGGCCTCGACGGATAACACCCTCCTCGATCTCCATAATTCTGCATAAGATACTCAGCATCATTCATTAGCTGTTAATTAATTTTGTAACAAAAAAATCTTTTTACCGGTTTCATCGATCTTTCATCGTCATGCGTTACCAAAGTTTAAAACTGAATTTAAATTTTTTATTATTACTATTACTTTTTACAGAATGGTTTCAAACAGAGGAAGAATTCACAACTGTTTTTGAAGAAATATCCCTGCAAGAGCTAAACAAATCCCTTCAAGCTTTATCTGTAAAAACTGCAAAACCGAATTTCAACGGGAACAGCTTTTTTTTTTTCATTATGGCTCAGTCAATTCCAAGCGTGCCCATCCTGCCCCTCCCCCGCCCCCCGGGCATTTGTGGGGCATTTGTAATTTTGTTTTGGAAAAGCTGCAAATGCCCAACGGTGGGGCTCAAAAATATAGTGCAAATTCCCCACCCTTGGACAACACCAAAATTGTATTTTCCAGTAAATAAGCTGAAAATACCATTTTTATGGGAAATCTCTAATAGTCCGATCAAAACGTGTGCACCCCCTACGCAAATCGCCCCTAGCTGCTAGTTACAATTATTGCAAAAAATAACACATCTATCTGATTAATATCAATGACAGAAATATAACTAGAATTTTAATAATACCTTTCTTATTTTTCGAAGACGTGAATGATAAACAAACAACCGATGAGCTTAACATGAGTAAGCTTATTTTCTCATCACGATGGAACCGTTTCGTCAGCGTATTTAAAAATTGTTGCATTGATCGTACAATGCACGAAGTTTATGCAGGCTTTCAAATATCTCGCAAAGTTTTTCTAGTCCTTTCTGGCTCAACCATTCACGCACAAAGAAAGCGTCTTTTCCTTTAACTCTTCGAACGATGCATTTATTGTTTTTCCTCCATATGCGAACTGATCACGATGGCGGGAAGCAAACGGATGCAAAAAAATATTGTGGGATAGGGAAGTGATGGAGCGAGAACCACATATATCTCTTTACCTCTTTAAAGTTATTTAAATAAACATATTTTTTTAAGTGAAATATTGAAAAAAGAACGACGTTAGCCGCGTCTAGAAGAATTGACAAATGCCCCACCCCGGGCTGAGGTTTTCTGACAATTCCCCACCGCCGAGACCAAGTAACATGACAAATGCCCGACAAATGCCCAGGGGGGATGGCCACGCTTAGAATTGACTGAGTCATTACGAAAGAAAACCGAAAAAAACATTTTTCTCGTAACTTAAGCAAGCTTGGCGTCGCTCGGAGGTGAATAGCACTGGATATCTCAGGCATGAGAGGGTGTGAAAAACATTATCCACCGTTTTTAATACGTACTAAAAAGAAAGAGTTTTCCTTTTGTGATACAGTGCCTTGAATTTCTAATAAGCTTTTGAGTGACGCGGCATTTACATGGCGGCTGAGAGAGCTGTCTGGTCAAAAAAAGTACCATATTTGGGGAGATTGTGCTATCTGGACAATTATTGTGTTAGAAAAAGTATCACTTTAATTTTTAAGAGTTTTCCGACGGATGAATTCACGCTTTCAAAGCAAAACTCAGTGACAGATGTTTGTGTTCAGTTCCGGCCGTCATCTTGGTGTTCATGGCGGCTCCACACAAAGCTCTATAACTTTGGGTAAATCAATTCTCCGAGTATGTCTAAAACGAAAAATTGTGCTGACCTGAATCTTGGTGAAGATCTTTTGATATTTATCCCATTTTGTTTCCCTGATTCTGGAATACATCTATTGAACAGTTTTGATTTTTCTCTTTGATGGCGTGACAGTGAAAATACTTACCAGCCTGAGACATTGTTATCGCTCGGAGAAGTAACAAGAACAAGCCAATTTGGGTCATGATATATGCCAACAGTCCTAACAAGATAGAGAAAAAACTGTTATCCAACTGTTATCGCCCATGAATGGGGTGCAGAAGGTAAGGAATTTTGTTATATGGCCGAATCCGCGAGCGGGCAAGATAAAGCGAATCCTGTGTTCTTATTGGCAACCCAAACCATTCTTGCTCTCTCGGGATATCTCGCATTGGTCCCGTAAGAAAAATGTTCTCGTTTTGGCCATGATAAATCCTTTGTTGACAAAGCTTGTTCAGTCAAGATATCTGGATATTGGCCTCGTCCTTTTTTGCGTTTTCATCGACCTCAACTTCTTCTCGGTCCATAAAAAAGGCAAAAAAATGGCCAATATCCAGCCATCTTGACCTCACGCTTGGTCAATAACGGATATAGAATGAATCGCATTGAATCAAGCAGGAGCTAATGGGTTTCCGAATCAGTCAAAGTTTCCAGTAATTCTGGTTTTCTACCGATAATTAATGTGTTTGGTCCTTAATAATAGACGCTTTTAGAAAAGTCTCTCTCTTTTTTTTAATTTCAGAACTCAAGACATAACCATAACTTTAATCAACGATTATTAGTTCAGAATATCAAAAATTACGCAGATTCGAAAAGAGTCTTATCCACCTCAACCGTCCACATTCAATCTGCATAATTCATATCATACGAAGAAGTATACTATGATTAAAATTAAGCCCTGTTGGTGTATAAGTATAGCTATAGATCGTTTTCACTGTCACGCAACAAAAAAATAAATTGAAAACCGTCCAGTGAAAGAAGCCAAGAAAATGACATGTTATAAAAGACTAATTTTTAAACAATTTGTCCAAGTCTCAGGTCTTTTTGGCTCACAGTTTCTGAGTTATTTGCTGAAACGTTTCACGCATCTTTGTAGAGCTTTGTATGGAGACGCCATATTGGTGCACAGTTTTGGTGCACCAATATGGCCGCCGAAAATCAACAAAAACATCAGGAGTTCACTTGTTCTATAAAAGCTCCTTCTTTTCACTCGAGAACTAGCCTACGTGCGCATAAACATATCTTCTAATACTTGAAATGGTTATACTGCTGAAAATCAAGAGGAGAGACTTTTTTTCAACGAGACAGCATTCCTATTTTGGTGTCACGCACTCTGAAAACTCGGAAGTTCAAATTGCTGTATTTTCGAAATGAAACATGCTATGGGACTGAAAACTTGTACAAAGATTAACTTTTTGATTATCTTCAACCTAGTGTTAATAAGAATTCGTAAACCTCGCTATTTTGACTTTTCGCTATTGATGACGTCACTGTGAAAACCACCTATAGGTATAGGCAAATCTTTAATATTCAACTAGCCTTCCTGCATATCAATTTGTTAACGTCAAGTAGGTATAGGGTAAATCATTAACATTCACATACCTTCCTGCATACTAATTCGGTATAGGTTTACTAATGAGCGTCTCTTTTATTCAATAGGAACAATAGGCTCGCCCAGGCTTGCCCGGTCTCTTTTAACTCTGATTGGCTCATGTAGTATCTACTTTGTGTTTGAAATAAAGGCAGGCAGTTTTTGAAAGCGCTATCTTTCTTCTTCTCTGCTAGCAGGGAACATTACTTAAAACCGCAAAATTTATACTGAACTGATTTTAAAACAAAAAGAGAAAATTATTAATCAAGTTTGATCATAGTACTAACCTTGGAAAAAAATTCTTACCCATACGTCTGCATCACTGAAACCCCTCCACCACACCCCTTTGAAAAGCTAATAGCCCATGAGGTTCAATGTTTTAATTAAAAAGGCTGGTTGTCATACGAAACTCTTTGGCTGCGTCCAGTTCACAGTTTTTGTTTATAAGTCAGTCTTTCCGTCTAAAAGGGATTCTACCCGAATAGTTAATTAGACCGATTTTTTTGTTTAGAATAAGCTTCCTTGGCTTTGCAAAATCGGAGCCACAAACCATTACGTGTAAAACTACCCTTTAAATTATGTACCACAATATCTTTTACTCAGTGACGTTTACTAAGTTATTCTTTTGGTGTCTTCTGGTGAAAAGATCTAGCAAGGATGATAAGTAAACGTATTTAACATTACCCCCTAGGAATAGCCATAATTTTGCAGTTTACACAAACTGCGCTTTGCGTGTTGTGTATTTATAGGGCTAAATGTGCGCTATACTCAAACTTCAAATTATAAACGTGTCAACAATATATATAAACTTATTCCAAAAAGGCGAAATCATTTTGGCAAAGTTAGGAGTCGCTCGGTAGAATAATCGACAAGTCTTTTATGTACCTTGTTTTCGGCGAGAATGAAAAATGTGCGTTAATGTGTAAACACAGACGCAAATCACAGGCCATGTTTCAACCATTTTAAGACATTTCACTCACGCGTCATTCTGACAAATTAACCACAGTCCGCAAAAGGAAAAAAAGCCACTGCAAAACACCTTACAAAATTATGACTGACAATTAAAACATGAATAAAACTTCTATGAAACATATACAACAACAGCACTTTATTCAAGACATCAAGTAGAGTGAATGAAATGTTTCTGAAAACTTGTTTTCTCTCGAAGCAAGACTTTCGCAAATCATCCCGTTAATTTTTACTAGCAATCACTAGAACTGGGTATTCTATAAAAACTTTCTCTTTCCTTTCGCAACCATAAAATTAATTGAAGCGTCTGCACACGAAGCCATCGCCATCGTCTCGCATCACATGAAATGATTAAACTTACGCCTGACTTTACCGAAAAACTAGAACGAGAGGGGGGGAGCAGTAAAGAGAGTAAGTGAGACTTTTCCTGTATTCTGCTGTTAAATGCCTGCATGTTTAATTTTCACTTTCGTTTAATTCAGTGGCGAAGCTTTCCAAAATACCCCAGAAACCAAATAAACAAACCAGCTCTCTCTTCGAATAACACGGAAGAATCTTGATAGCAGATAAACAGTCCAAACGAGGGGCCACTCATTATCTAAACTTCCCGTGACATTCATTAAACTCGACAAACGAACAGCTTAATACTATCCAAAAAACAAAGTTTGTAAAAAAAGTTTGAGTTGTGATTAACTGCAAAATTCTCTAAACGTGCGGCACAGAAAAGCAAACGCTTTTATTGATTGGTTACAAACACGCCATATTCTGCTAGTTTTGTTTGAGTGTGGTTGGAGAGAGGAGTGACAGTGCAATTTGTTTATTCAGTTATTCGTTGACAATCAGTGGGAACAAGGACCAAAGAGTTTTCAAGCCCACATAATGGGTTAACTTACACAAATGTTCGTAAGAAGTCCAGGAGTAATACGATGTTCACGTTTTGCTGGCGAAATCCGAGAAACTTGTTGGTAGGCGAAGATGGCTGTCATCTTATGATAAATCTATTTTGCGAACTTTGGCAGTCGTTGATGTATTTTTCACAAGGATGAACTCGCCGAAGTTGTTTTTATGAATAATACTTTTCGTTTTAAAATAAAGGCTATCTATCTATCTATCTATTAACGAAACCCTTTAAATTCATGACTCATTTTCCTGAGATGCCCTTGATATTCGCAACTAGCCGTCGTTTGCTGTCTTTTTTAAACTGTAGTCCATAATTTGATCCCAGTCCACTGCATCACACCTTTTTGCTCGGACGCACTCGTTTCATTGCCCAGCCTTTATCCGCCCTGACCTTAAGTATTGTCCTCCGCTGCGCTTCGCGCATCTGCTTCTGTTCTCATTAAAAGAGTTGTCAAATACCAAATACCTTTAAAGGTGGCTTTCGGGATTATAACCTTGAATTCCTTTTTCTCAGCCTTTTTTAAAACCGACAGGAACTATTTAAAAATGGTAAAAAAGAGAAGCTTCAGTTATAAATATCGCAGCTGATAGCAGAATGTCAGGCAAATTTGTCTATATGCGTTATTAACCACAGTAGATCGAATTTCCAACGGTTCAAATTTCTTCTATGCTGCACGAATTACCATAAATTTATTTAACCACTAAATATCATAAAAACAGCGAAACTTGAAACAAGTGGATTTTCCCTGCGAATCGTCCTCCCCCTTCTTTGCTCGTTCATCCTGTTCGCTCGGCGTTTTGCGACTTTTTGTCGTATGTTACAAAACTTAAACAACTTCCCGCGTATGTCACAGGTCTAGCCAAAGAAATTCAAAACGATGTCAACTCACTGAAATCTTTCTCTGTACCCTATCAAACTGAATCAATGGTGGCAAGTCGAAAACGTGGAAAGTACCCCGCTGGTAGTGTGTGAGAAGTTTTATACCTTCAAAGTAACCTGTTG
Source organism: Porites lobata (assembly GCA_942486035.1). Lineage (NCBI taxonomy): Eukaryota > Metazoa > Cnidaria > Anthozoa > Scleractinia > Poritidae > Porites > Porites lobata. The sequence continues at coordinate 359,607 of CALNXK010000317.1, forward strand.
TTACTTTAAGCTATCCAAAGAGATGAGATTGAAAATATACCCTTACCTTGGGTAGAGGTTTCTTTCTTTCCAATTTTACAACACAACTGAAATGAAACACTTGTCACAGTCCTTTCAGTCAAAATCACGGATTTGATGAAGAATACGATCCTGCGGAGTTCTTTCTCCTGTTAGCAAGTGAGAAAGATGCATAAAGTAAAGTTTTTGTTTTAGAAAGTAAAACTTTTCTTTCATAATTAGAGGTTAAAAAGACGGCAGGTGCTGTTTATTACATTGCTTTTTATAGACTGAAGACAGTTAATGTAGAATATTAGTAGAATTTGTCTTTCTGCGTTATTGAGGATATATTTTAAGCAATCAACCTTTTAATTTTACATAAATCACCAATCATTTC
>CALNXK010000317.1:365000-384965 GCA_942486035.1 Porites lobata
TCATGAGAGCAATGATCACTGTTCTCTTTATCATGTTCCAAACGCTGATAAAAGAACAGCAGGCTTTAAACCTTCGAGGTAATGACTAGCATAACTATAAAATAAGAAAACCATTTCAAATAATAGTTGTACGCACTCTGATATTAATGAAGCCGCCTATATTGCTTTATTACGAGTTTGAAGTTATTCTCTATGAGAAAAGTGTACTTTGGTGCCCCTGAAAGCTCCCCCCTCCCCTTACTGTAAAAGCTCATTAAATCGCGGTGCAAACAAAAAGGAGATGTTTTCCATGTTTTCCTTGAAAATGAAGGTTGAAAATAATCACTGAAACGATTTCAGCGAGAGCCTTAGATAATATTTTTCTTTATTACCGTAAAAAAGACTATAAAAGTGGAAATGATCCTCACAGTTAAATAAACAACCTGTGCGGTTGAAAAAGAACCTGAAAAAATTTAGGCTAACTCGGACATAACCGTCTGGAGAGCAGGCCATTGTAAGTTCGTAATAAACCCGATGGTAGAAATGACATGAATGGAAATATATGAAAAATATGAGTCATTTCATATATTTCGAACATAACATAAACTAATAAATAGGGAAGGTGTTCAACGCCGGTATAAGTGATCTAGTATGTTATTTTTTCCTTTTGAATAACTTGTAATTCTTTTTTTCTTAAAATGAACTGTTAAGCCCCGTGCAAACGGACGCAACCTTGTTAGCCAAAAACTCCGTTTGCAAGTCGCTAAAAGTTTGACCTATTTCAAACTTTGCGCAACAACATGCAACAGGGTGTGCAAACGGGAGCAACATGACATCCAATAATGTTGGGAGTTGTTGGTAAACAATGTTGCGTCCGTTAGCGCGTAGCTTAAGGACTACATTGCTGTAACATTATTGTGTTGAAATATTAGCCAGTTTTACAGTTTTTTTTGGTAGAAATCAAAGATTTTGTCTCAGATTGTCTTCGTTGTTGTTTTAAGGACATTTGCAGTCCAATGTTTAACATTCTCATTAAACTGGAGAGAGTACAAATTCCTATCCTTTTTTATTACTACATTTTTGCAGATTACTCCAACTATATAAACGAAAAAAAGAACGAGATAAATAAGAAGCAGGAAAGGGCCAGGAAATTAATCGATGAATTTGTTAAAGACACTGAAGCCATTTGCCAAGGTAGGGAGACGGATATCCTCCGAGTACCGGGACAGCTAGTCGGGACGACGGGATTTTTACTCGTTGTAAACTTTCCCCCGTTGGAAACAATGAACATGATCAAAAACAACATCACTTTTTTTATCATTTTTTTAGTTATTAGCTAAAACTATGCAAATACGAATAACATTAAAATTGAAATGCTGATTAGAAATAACTCCTGCTGCATTAACATTTAGGTAGTCTGTGAAAAATCCCCCTCCCCTCAGGAAAAATCGGAAAAGGAGCCCCTTCTCCGATTTTTCCTGAGGGGAGGGTGGGTTTGTACACAGGCTAACATTTAGGCGAAAATCTTCTGTACAGTCATTAGCATTGCGAATAGGTACATTCTTCTAATTATGGTTGTGAAAAAAAATGTTATTTTTGAAATCACAAATTTAGCAACCCCTAAGGAAGGCCTGATACTCAGAATATCACAAATAAGTTTTAAACACTCACTTACAAAATGGCTGCGCTCAGATCAAGTCAATCAAGACAAGGGTTTTATTAGGATGCAAAATCAAGTTGAGTCAGTTACTACTGTTTTTTAATGTACTGTATACAGCTATTTCGAGAAAGGTTGTCGGCAAAAATGTGCACGCGACAATCCCGAGAGGTAATATGGGATATGACTATCAATACACTGTTCCTGACAGTGTAGTTGTCAAAACGCCTTATATTTCTTTCCTCTAGCACGCGCAAACATACGTCCACGGCCTGTTGTGCCATTCTTTCAAATTTCTTTGAAGAACAGCGAACTCAAAACCACCCACAATACCCTTCGTGATTGTCGCGTGCACTTTTTGCGACAACCTTTCTCGAAATAGCTGTATATTGGTGGAACGAAAGTATATGCCCAGTTCCGGCCACTTTCTCGCTGTAAACAGTGTAACTTCTTTCCTGTGCAAAGAAAATTTCATAACTTTCTTTCAAAGATAAAACATTTAACAAAACTGAGTAAAGATTTGCGATTTCTTCAAGTGTCTTTAATAAGTTATTCGAGTTTTTGTACTTCAAGCTTAAGCCTGATTCACTTTCCGGTAATGAATTATAAAGCACGGAGTCTCTTTGACACCCTATAGGTGACTTTCTAATTGTGAGCAGAGCAAGCGAAAGATTTAACAAACAAATAAACAGACGTAAACATAGTTAATAAGCTGAAATTATTTCGACGCCTGTCATATGCATTTGTCAGGTTTTTTATTTTGATCTTTTCTATTAATAAAAACGTCGCATTAATTTATTCAGTCACGATTTGTGAACAAGAAACAAAGTTGCGTCTATAACTGCGATGATCTTCTTTCATATAATTCTTCACCTCGCAGTTCTGGTATTAGTAAAGGGTCTCATTGGGGTTAACCGATAGGCGTAAAACGGCCAAAAATTTAGTCGATAGCCGTAAAAATTGAAAAATTTTAACCGTTAGCCGTAAATAGGGTAAAAAAAGTTAACCGTGAAAGAAATTGTTCCCTAGATTTGCTACTTTTAAGGAAGGTACTAAACTCACTTATGGTTGCGTTTTTTATTTCCCGGCTAGTGTAGCTCCGTACGCACGTTAGGTAAAGCGCCTTTTAGTTGAAGACCAAGACTCATTTCCATTTCCGCCGCTCTCTCGGGGAAATTTTTTTTTTTTTTTCCATACCGAAAGTGTGGCTTCTTGCTGGGGATTAATATTTGCGATTTTCAGGAGGTCGTGCCCTCGAAACACTAGTGAAACAACACGAAGAGATCTCACTGTTTGTAAAACAAGTTGCCAAAAAACAACATTTTCCTGTTCTTCCCTCACGCTACGGTAGACATTGCCATGCCTAGTCCCTGTACGGCGTCTTCCCACGCAGTCTCGGTCAAGGCATTTCGGTGGCGAACTCGCTCGGACCACGTGACCCGAAACGCATTAGCCGCGCGAAATAATAGGGAGCTTAAGCAGCGACGTTTTTGAGCGACGCACGTCAACCGGAAGTGAGGTATTTTCCCTCTTAACATGCCTTGATGATATAAAATTTGTATTCCTTAGCTTCTTTACTGTTATAGAGGCGATTTGACTGAAAATTTGCGCGAAACCACCGTCAAAATTTGAAAAAAGGCCACTTCCGGTTGACGTGCGTCGCTCAAAAACGTTGCTGCTTAAGCTCCCTAATAAGGCCTTCGGACCAGGCAAAACGGCTGACAGTGGCTCCGTACAGTCCTTCGCTACTATTAAAAACAATGGACACGGGAATTTTGTTATTGGCCGTTTTCACACTAGAGCTAAAAACGGATTATCCGTCTGAGACTAGCCTGTGTACAGTCGCCCCCTTCCCGACAGACACCCCCTCTCCGATTTTTTTTCTGAGGAGGGGTGGTTGTACACAGGCTATCTGGAACGGATAATCCCGTCTTCAAACTGTCCGTCGAAGTTGAAGGATAAAGTCAGGCGGATTGTTCATGCAAAATTAAAACTATTCCATTTTCAAATTAAGACGTATTACCTATCTGACGCGAATCATCAAACGGATAACCCGTCTCACACGAATAATCTGTCTTTAATGTGAAAGCGGCCATTTCTGTTGTAATGAATGTCGCGCCCCGACCTTGAGTTAGGCGTTCGCGTATGTGCGTTGCTTTTTCACAAAGATTATTTTTAAATTGACTATTGACATTTTTATGTGTAAAATAATATTAGAAGTGGAATACTTTATAAAAAGTATGATCCATCAAATGTTAAAATTTTTCAAAAGAATAGCTTATTTCATATCCCGAGATGATCTTAAGACCTTTATTTTGCTTTTTAAAGATACAAAAAATACAGGTTAATAAATATTTAACTTTTTGAAACAAAAGAAGTTAATTTTTAACTTTTTTGTTAACCGTAACTGAAAAAATTAGCCGATAGCCGTAAAAGAGCCAAAATTTTAGCCGATAACCGTAAATGCCACCACCCCATTGAGACCCTCTTAGTACGGTGGCTTCGCGACAAAAAAGGGCCGTTTTGTGCACTTTGGAGTACAAGCAGCAAAATTAGCACAGACGTTCCTTGGATCATGCAGGACAGATTCAGAAGGGGTACCAAGAAATCGGGCGTTCAGCGGGGAGGGGAGGGGTGGTTTTGTCAAAGTAACACAATCTCTCGCTATGCTTCACAAAAGGAAAAACAAACACCTTGAAACAGGTTTATCTCGCTTAGTGAAGGTGGTAAAAAAACCTTTTAACAAGATATTGGTAAAGTTTAAGCAGTAGCATGTTACCCATATAAAAGAGACGCCTGAATTATGCTATTTTATGAGGGTAGTGGGAATGGGCGCGAAACAAACCGGGTTGGTTGCGGGAAGGGGGCGGGGAAGATGTGCTTTTGAATAAACCTGACTGGCTGTATTTGCACAATGTCTGTGTATGTAATACCCTCCCGATTAAGTATTGTACATGTAAACGTACAAACTTATAACTTAACATGTAAACATATCGAGGAGCAAGAGAAGAGGTCCTTTGTGTTTTTTGCGGGAAACAAGACTGGTGTGCCAGGCCTACAAGTAGCGTAGCGAGCATCGAAGAGCTGAACACATTGGAGTCACCATGGAATTTCTTTTGCATTGATTGAGAATGCCTTGTGGCTGTTTTTAGGAAGAAACATATCCTCTTACTGCCAGGCTGGATATTTATGATGGTAATTATAAAGAAATTGTAAAGCACAACGCTGCTATCAAGGATGTTAATTTCGGTGAAGTTTAAACAAAATTAGTAGTTGTAATGAGTTATCCAATGTTGCTCTAATTCTCATCGCTATAGCCTTACTTTCTTTCTTTTAACTCCAAGATGATTAACTCAAAAGTATATAGGGGCTTACAGGACAACGTAGCAGTTTTCTAGTCTAGTAGGCATGGATAAATTCCGCGAGCAAAATTTGGAGCGAAATATACGATTTTTACGAGCATTACAGGCAGGAAGAATTCGCATACATTTAGAAGCACAATCTATCCAAGCCTAACCTCTTGGCGCTAGCCTACGCTTAACTGTTCTTTAGATATTACCATTATTTTTAAAAATTAAAAAAGGCTATAGGGTGAATAACGATGATTAAGATGATTAGAGTAGTTCCTGATGAAATTTTCAGCCTGCACGTGGCAAGAGAAAAAAAAGCATGTATTAGCAGTTCGCGTAAAATATTGGATAATTCTTTCTTAAACTTAAACTTCCATATTATGATGTCGGTTGACACTTGAGACCAAGTGGAACAGTAATTGCCTGATGTTTAGACCAGAAAATTTAAAAGACATAACAAAATTGGTGGATACTGCTATTCATCTAAATAATTTAGTTTACTAGGAAATCTGTTATTACAATTGTGTAAAGTCATATCTTGTGGTTGCAGTTCAATAGTTAAGCTTAACTTAGATTATTAGTTCAATTATTGTTGAGTAAACTTAAGCTTATATATAAGTACATACAGGCTATAATAAAACTATCTTTTTACCTACCTCTTTTCCATATGGCATTATTTCTTTTAGGGCAACCTCTCAAACGCGGGACGAGGTAAATAAAGTCAATAAAAGGTGGGGAAAAGGGAGTTGTTGAAACTCATAATTAGATGTAAACAGCTTTTCCAATATGGCGGTGGAGCTTGGGGAGAGTCAAGCGATCCCTGGGAACGAGAAGCGACGAGATAATAACATTTAAGTTTCTCTTTCCTCTGAAAAATACACCATTTTCCCCTTTGAAGATGTTCTCTACCTACCCTCTGGCGCCATTTTGACTATCCAGCGATCGAGTCCGATTTATCGAGAAATCTCCAAATTCTCCAGAATTAAGAGATAGGTTGACCATTTTAGTAATTAGTGGTAATAGCACATCAGCACAGCTGATTACCATAGGTGTTGACATCGGATCAAACATACAGCTCTTCTTCGGAGAGCAGCCAATCAACTTACTAACTGCACTTTCAGTTAAAGAGATAAAGCTGTCCAGTGTTCTAGTTGGTAACATTTTCACATAGTCAAAATGGGAATCATGCAAACAATCAGCTAGTCTGTCCAATTTGACATGGATGGCGTCAATCTTTTCAACAAAGAAGCTACCCATTTCATTGGCTAAAACCAGCTTGTCACTAGTTGGTGGAAAAGGTACTTCATGACCTTGATTTAGCAACCTCTTTGTTGCCGAGAATAGGTTCCGTTGATTGGAGTTATTTTCAACAATAGAGTCTGAGTAAAACTTACCACGGGCTTCATTCATCAGGTAGGTTGTAAAGTTCCTCTTCATTTTAAATTGAAGCAAATCACGGACACTTCGAGATCGACGCCATTTTCTTTCAGCTCTCCGTCTTTCCCTCCTTGACTCCTTTATATCTTCACTAAACCAAGGTACCAAACGCCTCACTGTGATAAACTTAGTGACAAGTAGAGCATGACGATCAAGAGCCGCAGATAATGTAGAATTATAACATTTAACAAGATCATTCAGAGCATCAGGGCTGTCTGTACAAAGCGAAGTTGTAGAGAGTTCATCACATAATAGGTTAACTCAGGAGCCGATTCTGGTTAACGTCAACCACCTTAGTCTTCCTGAAAGAGATTTTTTTCTTCGGGAGCGGTGCCTTGTCCAGGGTTAGATCAAAGATCAAAGTAGAGAGATCAGAAAACAGTCAGTTACAGGGATGTTAGCCAATAAGGAATCGCACTGTCGAGTAATGATCAAATCCAGGGTGAGTCCTGACTCGAGCGTTGGCTCGTTTACATGTTGTTGAAGGCCCATTGACTCAAGCAGCTCGTTTGTCTTGTCCCAGTGCGACTTTTGCTCTCCAGCACGGCGGTTTTGTACCACGTGAATGGCTAGCTGCAAAGGGCCTATTTTAAGAAAAAAAACCCGACTGTTTTGCAGTCTAAAGACTTGAATGCCAATTTTTCCCGATGGAGTTTGTTCCCAGACACCGCTTGCATGATAATAGGCTTTAAGGTGTTTAGTTATCAGCCTTCCCGCTCTTAAACCTGCTCCGAAGTGCCTTTGTTAATCGCACTTACTGGGACCGTAGAACGCGTAAGATTTGTACGTCGAATCGATCATATAAGCATATACAGGCACAATTGACAACGTGAGCATCATTTGTTTCTCTTTACTGTCAGGGGCGTAGCCAGGATTTTTTCAGAGGTACGCACAATTCTTCAAATCACTTTGTATCCCCACCCCTCCTCTACAAAAAAACTTCCTTGATTAAAGATTTGGTTACGTTGTAAGCCTAAGAGTTTTTTTCTGCATATGAAATGACAATAGCAGCTTATGAAATGCTTTGTCGGGTGCTTGGATCCATTGACTGATGCATGTTAACAATCTATCATTTATATAGCCTGCGTGTACACAGGCTACTGTCATGCAATAAGGCTACATACTTTTCCGGATTCGTTACTTTATTTTATGATACTGTGTCCATTTCGTCGTTTTTAAGCAGATGCAGCGCAAGCATGTCGACAGACCCTCTATTTTCTTTTTGAAGTTTGTCGAGCGCGCGTGATAAAACAATAAAAACCGCGGGGCATTTATTGACCGCCAGTGCAGGGGGTAGGGGTGGAGAAGAAGATTTTTCGAAAAGATCGAAAAGAAAAATAAAATAACGTCTGTGTACAGGCTTATGCAGCGCGTGAATCGTAATTAAAAAGGTGCCAATCTGGTCAAGTCTCTATAGATTTTGAATCCGAAATCTAAAGTCAATCCGTTGCCTTCTAAATTCGCAATATTTTGTAGTTTAAACAATTTGTCCAGCTTATCCGGATACTTTTCCGCATTTGATCATATGAGTTTGCAGTAAAACCAAAATGGAACCGTCACTTTCATATAGGATGCCTTAGCAACGACGACGGCGAGGGCCGGAAACGAAATCTTTTTTTTTTTTTTTTAATAGCTTTTTCGAGTTTATTTCCGTCAACTCTCTTAAAATGGCAAATATAGGTGAACTTCCCTATGGAGTCTTGGGGACCGCACCCAAGTTCGGATCAGCGAAGAAATTGAATTTGTCCCTGTGTTTACGTCCTCCAAACAACGTCGCAAAACGAATTTTTTTACGGTGGTGTTCGTACAAGTTGTAAAAAAAAGCGCGCTGGACGTGCAAAATTTTTTGTTTTTCCTTTTACTTATTGGTCTTATTGCCGTCGCCGTCACCGTGGCCTTCGTTGTTGCTCCCAGGATTTATCGACTTGTGTGAACCGTTAGGAATTCGAACACGGTTTTAGTAAAAACGCCTGCCATCTTTTCACTGGATATATACAGTCATGTATGTTATCCAAGATTCGGTCCATTACTGATTGATTTACTTCGTTTCTCGGGAAACCGACATTTGGGTGGAGAGGGAAAAAAATTCGTTGTTGTAGAAAAAATATGTATTTCAAAGAAACAACCAGAGTTGAATGTGCAAACTGTGCTCTTAAAATAATTATCTTTAGATATTTTGCTTTCTTTTTAGAATTAACTTTTTATTTTTTATTATATATTCATTATATATTTTTTTGTGCACGACTTTTTCAGGTATGCACGTGCGTACCGTATGTACAGGTAGCTACGCTCCTGACTGTCAACTCCTAGAAGCGACATGCAACTTTGATGTATCTTTGTGCGGTTTCGAGCAAGGCACAGATGACAAGTTTGACTGGACTCGACGCAAAGGAAACACACCTTCTTCCGGTACAGGACCTTCTTTTGATCACACTACTGGAAACATGACAGGTGAATCGTAAATTTGCGATCGTGTGGCAAAATCTAGAAACTTACTATAAGGCTGTCCTACTGCTATTAGCAAAGAGAAATATAACATGTATTAAACTAATGTAAGAGCAGTCCGCTGCACATATTGTTAGTGAATTTTATAGTCAAAGCAGGTCAAGCGTACCCCCCAAGATTCTGTTAATGAATTGATTATTTGAAAAATGAATCCGTTAGTGGTTCCCGCGATCTTTTGTCAAATTCACATCGGCATTTCTGCATGCGTAATGAGCAGTGAATATCTAACGAGAACTTCTCTGTATTAGGTCAGATTGAAAATCTTTGAATAGATTATATTTGTTAGAAGATATTTACATCAAATTCAGGGAAACTGAGCTGGTAGAAATTTCGTAACTGCCTCACGTGTGAATTCACAGCTCATTTCGCATGCAAGAATGCAGAGATGAATCTGAAATCTACAACTACCAACTACGATGGCCCAGGAGGGTCACAGTCCAGTATTGGTTTTTGACAGTCCAGTTATGGTTTTACACAGTCTAGTTTTAATTTTTATACAGTCCAGTTTTAATTTTTACACAGTCCAGTTTTATTTTTTTTACACAGTCCAGTTTTAAATTTTACACAGTCCATTTTTAATTTTTACACAATCCAGTTTTATTTTTTTTACACAGTCCAGTTTTATTTTTACACAGTCAATACACAGTCGAGTTTTATATTCTGTGCAGTTACCAGACCTCTCTCGCCCTACTGTGACACGTGTTATCTCACGGCAGCCATTTTGTATTTCCTGGTGACGATGGATTCAATCATCAGGCAGGTTGTTCGAGAGGAACTGAAATGTTCAAATTCTAGTCGTCCAGAAACTGCGTCTTCTACTAATCAAGATGATCAGGGAAGAAGTGAAAACGAATCAGGTGCGGCTGGATCATCACGAACAGTGGGCCGTTTGGGGTGTTTTTAAAACGAAGACCCAAAAACGAAGACGTAAGACCCCCGGGGAGGTACTCCCTTATAAAAGCTTAATGGGGAAGCCAGGGTATGTTTTTCGGGATTTTTGTCTTAAACAGGGCATTTTTTGTCTTAATCAGGGTATCTATTTTATCAATTTTTCACACAGGGTATCTTTTCTTGGACGATAAACAGCCTGCGGGTATGTTCTACGAATGTCTTAAACAGGGTATCAAAATCAGAATTCTGTCTTAAACAGGGTAGGAAAATCAGCGATTTTTGTCTTAAACAGGGTCAGGGTATGAGGAGCCGGGCTGCACCTCCCCACCCAAGGATATATCGAGTACCCCCCCGGGCTAAGACCTAAGACCCCTTGGACTAAAACGAAGACCCTCTGAACTAAAACGAAGACCCCTGTGGATTAGACTCTTATGGCGATTTATGAGTGTTGTGGAATTTCCTCTGCGCTATTTAATTGTGATAATGAAGTTTATCACTCACCTTTTCTTCGATCGACGGCTAAGAAAATATAACCGCGTGCTCTAGCGTTCTAAAATGTCGAACAATTGTATCGATCAATACATTTACAAAACAAAATAACCGGCATAAGGAGGAAATAACGAGACATTTAGCAATTATGAATTCAAGAAGAGGGGAACCTTGCGCTCTTTTTATTACTTTTTACCTCATCAATAGAAAAAAAGCCGTCGAACGAAAACATCACTCGATTAAAGGTGTACATTTCGAGTTTCATGCAAGCAAGGTTCATTTGTATACATGCCGGGCTATATTTATATCCCTGTTACTTTATTCTGACCTCTATTGTAAAAAGAATGACTCACCTTTTACGGCTCAAACAGTTGTTATTAAATGATAACAAAATAAAAATGAAAGAAAAAAAAGGAAAGGAAAAAGATACTTCTGTTTTGCAAGATTCGATCCCGAGAGACCTACCGATGAATCCAAGGACGTTACCACAAGACTACGAAAGCTTTCTCGAATACACGGTGGGAAAAATTTTTATTGAAACAAAAGTGACGTCATCATCACCGTAAACACATCCAAATTGTTTAGAGTTTAATCCACAGGGGTCTTCGTTTTACAGTTTTAGTCCAGAGGGTCTTCGTTTTAGTCCAGGGGGTCTTAGGTCTCCGTTTTTGGGTCTTCGTTTTGGAAACATCCCAAACGGCCCACCGTTCGTGATGAAAAACATACCCTGGCTTCCCCATTAAGCTTTTATAAGGGAGTACCTCCCCGGGGGTCTTACGTCTTCGTTTTTGGGTCTTCGTTTTAAAAACACCCCAAACGGCCCACTGTTCGTGATGATCCAGCCGCACCTGATTCGTTTTCACTTCTTCCCTGATCATCTTGATTAGTAGAAGACGCAGTTTCTGGACGACTAGAATTTGAACGTTTCAGTTCCTCTCGAACAACCTGCCTGATGATTGAATCCATTGTCACCAGGAAATACAAAATGGCTGCCGTGAGATAACGCGTGTTGCAGTAGAGCGAGAGAGGTCTGGTAACTACACAGAGAATAAAACTGGACGGTGTATTGACTATGTAAAAATAAAACTGGACTGTGTAAAAAAAATAAAACTGGACTGTGTAAAAATTAAAACTGGACTGTGTAAAAAAATAAAACTGGACTGTGTAAAAATTAAAACTGGACTGTGTAAAAAAATATAACTGGACTGTGTAAAAATTAAAACTGGACTCTGTAAAAATGAAAACTGGACTGTGTAAAAACTAAAACTAGACTGTGTAAAACCGTAACTGGACTGTGTAAAACCAATACTGGACTGTGACCCTCCTGGGCCATCGTAGCCAACGGATTCAACTTTTGAATAAATAATTCATTAATGGGATCTTGGAGGGTACGCTTGACCTGGCTTGACTGTAATGTTGCCAGTTTTTCTACTTTATGCCACGGCCACTTTCTTTGGTTTAATTGTCTTTTTTGCTACTTTTTTTAGCTGCTTGAGTATTTAATTCTTGAAAGTATCAGGCGAAAATATGTAATTTCCTGCCACTTAGCGCAATACGAGGACGTTGCAGTCACTCTTTACATCCGGGGGGACTTTGTTCATTTCTTGTAGCGTTTCCTCGTCCTCTCAAATCCCGAAAGAAGGGCGTCTTAGCACCTTTTTTTAAGAAGGCACCCTTCTTTGATCATTCTCATCGTATAAGTCGGGGTCACCTTTTTAAAGTCACATTGAAACTTTTTTAGTGCGCTCTGGGATTGTTTTTTTTTTCTCTTCTCGCTCTCCGTACACCTTGTATCCCCTTCTAAGTTATAGACGTGTGCATTTATACATTATATCTTTTCAACAAAAAACTAGATGATGTAACAAAATTGGACAGTCCGCACCGTCTGATTAAGTATTTGCTACTCTATGTCGATCTTCATCTCTTTAAAGGTTACTTCATGTACATAGAAGCATCCAGTCCAAGAAAACGAGAAGATAATGCAAAATTGTACAGTCCTCCACTGACATTCGCAGGGCACATGTGCCTTGAATTCTATTACCATATGTCTGGTGTAGCTATTGGAAGCCTGAAAGTCACCATAGATGAAAAAGTAGTGTTCTCTAGAAGCGGCCATAGAGGAAACATTTGGTATAAAGTCAGTATAAATGTATCAGCTATTGTGGGATTGCGTTGGGTAATAAGCTTTTATTGTTTTTACCTCTCTTAATCTAACTAAGCCGAGATCCTCAACGATGGGAAAACGGTGTTCACTAAAGGTAGTAATAGATGAAGTAAATAGACACTAAGGAATATTTGATCATATGTTTGTAATAATTTTACTTCGGCTTTGGAGTCTAAGCAGGTTCGAAATCTTACTTTATTCATGAATTTCTGCTTTTTGCACTTGTCAGTTAAAAAGAAGGTGAAATAGTTGACTCGATCGATCGACTGCTACTATTATCAGGCTGCATCTTAAGCTGAATCTTACCATTAGTTTTAATTTGACACAGTTAAGTATATATATCATTCGATAATAACATTTTGTCATTAATTTCAGTACAACATATATTAGTTTCTCTTCAAGTCATGAATTAACAGCAGCGCTTTCGGACTGATTATACATTCATAGAACAGTGTAATACAGCAGTACACGCTTAAGTAATTTATACACATTTCGAGCCATTGCAGCGCGGGATTGAGTGGGGTTTTTTAAAATTTCCTCACGTACCAGTTATATTTGTGAGAAAGCTTCGCGTGGTTCAGTTTTGTCTGTTATTATATACAGACGTTATTAAACAAATCAGGCAACCCCAACCGCGATTACAGACTGAAATAGACTTCACTCATTCCTATTACTCCGCGGTATCTAAATTATCAGAATTACTTTCTTTTATCACAGGTGACATTTGAAGGGGTAGTTGGCAACGGTGACAGTGGTGACATAGCAATTGACGACTTCTCCTTGACAGCCGGGTCTTGTGCTTATGGTAGGTAGTTTTGAAAAAGAAACTTCTTTCCAAGATGAAAAAAAAATAGTCCTACTTTTGATACTAGAGTTGTATCTTGAAAGCCCGAAGCAGCTGCCGTAGAGGCAGCGCCAATACGAAAACTGTGCCTTTTTAGAGAGTTATACGGTAGACCGACTTGACGCGCGGCGTCCCTAAGACGGTTAACGATGGCGGATCTACAACCCTGGTCAAAACTCTTGGGACACTAACGCAATAGCTCGTCAATTTGAGGCATCTTCCCTCCCCCCTTCCCCTCGGTGCAGTGTCGACATTATGTATTCAAGTTTTAATTCAACACAATCAACACTGCTTAGGGGAGAGGGTGACAGCAGAAATAGCCCCTTATAACAACATCTCCAAGCTTTTTTAAAAGGTAGAATATGAGTTAATTTAGTAAAGTGCGTCTTTGTGGCTAATTTCGTCAAGTGTCCCAAGACGTTTTGACCAGGGTTGTAGTAGGTAGACGCCCAGATTGGAAAGAAAAAAGTGATCCACGCGGGCGAGCGGTGAGAAAGTAATCACGCCCCATCTTGACTCAGTTGTGGGTATTTACGTTTGTCTTTAGGGACAACAAAAGATTAGCGTCGGAAGACAATTAGAACGGGTGTGTATGAAAATGAGGATAAAGACCAGGAAAAGGATTGAAACTTACTTGTTCAGGTTCTTTCAATATGCCTCTGATAATAATTGTCGTTATAGAAACTTGACAGCAGTTGTATTTCATCACGACGGCGCGCGGGAAGCAATTTCTTTGACGGATTCAAAAAGTACTGTGGGGTAGCGAAGTGATGGAGCGAAAACCACCCATATCTTTTCAAAGCGGAAGTACTAAAAATATTATTCATAAAGCTATCTAGATAGGTATATTTTTTAGTGAAATATTGAAAAAGGAATGACTCGGAGGGAGGGGCCATCTCTATTGTTTTCATGTGTTTGTCTGTGACTGATTCATCACTGCCAGTGTTCCGTCACATACTAACGGGCGAGTGCCAGTCGGGTCGCATGTGTAAATTTGCAAGGGACACCGTAGTCATTCGAACCAGAGAGGTCGGGGAAAAAATAAAAACCTAGGCAAATAGACCATAAGTGCGTGAGCTTTGTTGTTGCTTTTATCTGCTTGTGTAAACCGTCTTGGTATGTTGTGTCCGTAATTCTGTAATTCTGTTTTTAAAATTTGTGTCGCGGTCGTGTTTACGGGACCAGCAAGTGCATAAAATTGGTAACGTCTGGAGTCTCCAGAATAGAAGGTTCGATTCGGAGGTCACACACGTTTATATTCCATATATTCTTCGCTGATTAAATCGACCATACTTCTAATCAATCCCTTCGAGTGTGGGCCTCTGTTTATTTCTCAATTCTCCATCAAATCCAGTACAGTTGTTTGGTTGATTTTCTACAACGATCAGCCCTTTGAACCCGAAATAATGATGCGAAATAAAGGCTTGATATACGTGCTTAAGCTAATTTTTTCAAACAGCGTCTATGGCAGAGAAAAATGGTTTTAATAGAACAAATTCTCCGGGGGGTACTCGCCTATAAAAGTGACGGGAGTGCTCGTCGAAAATTTTCGAGAACACCCCTTAAAGGTACCAGAATCTTGTTTTATGGGCGTGTCCTAAATTCATTTCCACTCCTAAGAGGTACCAATTCAACAACAACAAATTATATAACTGGCGCTGCAAATTTTAATAGTAAAAAAGATAACTTTCGAACAGTTTCTTCTCAAGGACTTTTTGAAAATATTGTCATAAATCTTTATCCTAATCAGTCATTTAAGGTTTTAGCACCCTAAGCGGTACGAATTCACAAATTTAAACCCCGAAAAGGTACGACGAGCAACCCCGTCACTGTTATAGGGGAGTAGTACCCCACCCAGGACAAACTCACTTCACCAAAAACTGAGTGGCACAATAGTGCAGTGGTCAAGGAGTTGCTTGCACGTGCAGATGAACTAGGTTCGACTGCCGGCGAGGCTGTTTTCTGTTTCTTTATTGTACAATATTTTATTCTGTGAGGGAATTTTCAGGTGGTTTGTTGCATTGAGCCAGATGTAGGAACGATATTTACCCAAAATACGCAGGTGTTCGAGATGGTATGCAAACAATGAAATCCAAGGCCAAGACTAAAACAAATAACTATATGCCTTTGCCAAATTATCAGGACTAACATACCAGGTTGAAATTTACCAAAATTATGCATAATTATCAACTGAACATAAGATCCTGCCATGATCGTGACTGCGATTACGGTAGACAAAGTTTAATCCTTGCTATGCAGAATTATTGTACTTGGACTAGCTAGTTTTCCACAAATTAGCATAGAAATGGGATGGGAAATGGGAAACATTTTTGGGATGTATAGATGTTATTCACCGGCCTTGGTCGATCCGTATTGGGAGAAACTGCCCGAGGTCTTGAGTACCACCCTAGGCCGTAGGCCGAGGGAGGTACTCAGACCGAGTACACAGTTTCTCCCAATACGGATCGACCAAGGCCGGTGAATAACATTTTTATTTTTTCCCTACTGACATTTAAAAGTTTCTGGAAAATTTTACTTCATGCTCTAACCTATGTATGTTGAAGTAGAACGCGTTCGTGTTGATGAAGCGCGCGATCGATTGCAAACCAAAACAAAACATACAACGTGATTTTTAGCTTGTAATTTATATTGGTTGTCTTTACGCTAGGCTGTTAAGTAAGACTTAAGAGCTGCTAAGTTTTACTTAGCCAAAACTTAGTGTGTGAAGACCTAAGTAAAATCTCAAGTAACTTTACTTTGCATCTCATTAAAGTCGGAAAGTTGAAACGATTGAAGAAAGTTTCAAGCGACTTGAAAACCATCTTTATGACCGACTTAGCTGACTTGCGGTTCCTTGAGCTTTGAGAAAGGCAAAACATGTCAATCAGTCTTAATTATGTTGCGTGGGAAAATGACCTTAGTTAACCTGAAGTAAAAAAGAATCGGTTGTGTGTGAAGCTTTATTTAAAATTTACTTGTCTTGAAATATTTCTTAGCTTATTTAGGCTCTAGTGTAAAGACTACCAGTATCACAATTCAGCTCTGGGCTCTTTCAGAATAAGGAGAGGTTTTTGTGTCTTGGTAGACAATTCATAATCTGAGTGTCAAACAAAGACAAAAGGATTGACGAACTTGATATTAAAAGCCACAGGAACAAAAAACAGCAAAGATTTTCTTCGGCTAAATAATTACTTTAGGACTAATTCAATCGAGCAGAATGAAAACTGCACAGGGCTTTATAAAAGGAGCTAATTACAGATACCAATCGTAAGGTTTTGACTATAAATAAAAATAATTAGCTTTAAAAAAGTAAAATAAAAGCATCGAAAAGGATTCCTAACCTAACTGGTAACCTCCTAACCCTAATCTAACTTAACCTAACCCTAACTCGAGCTTTCCTTCCATGATTGCTACGAAAACCCTCCTCTGAATGGTCACGGGACTTGCAGAAAGTCAAAATGGTGGGACAGCGAAAAATTGTCGAGTCCTGCGTCGAGTCCTGGCTCGAAGTCCTGGCTCGAGTCCTAGCTCGAGTCCTGGCTCGGTATTTAGGCATCCTCATTGAAAGCTATTAAAACTTAAGCTTAAATGCAATCAGTCTTTTCTGAAAAGTAGAAAATTAGCGAGACAAAATTCAGTGAAAGACGACAGCTTCTAGATTCAGACAGCAGAAATGGAAAACAAAACTACAACCGATCAGCGCTAACAATAGACGCACAAGTTTATTCCGATTTGAGTCCTCGAGGGTTACAGCAATAAGCAAGATGGTAGAATATTGACCCCAAAGACTCGACTGACATTAGGTCCGATGTACCGTAATTTGCCGTATTTGATGTGTTAATTAAGTTGTGTTGTGTTGTGGTTTAAACTGAAATACAAGGTGAAAATAAAACTTCAGAAATACTGGGAGCGAAAAAGAAATACAGCAAAAATGAAATACAGCAAACGAATGGACAACGCACTTACATTGTTTTGGCGCAAAACTTCTGACCGCAAAAGAGATACTTCTGATAGGAAACTACTACTTAATGCTCTTGAAGAAACAACGTTGAAATAAAAGCTGAACTGAAAATGCTAGATGGAGTAAGGTCACCGCTGCACATTGCGTTGATTGTAGTGAATCCTTTATTAACCCACAATCATTTATTTTTTCTTGCAAGACTGTTCACAAAAATTTCACCACTTTGAAAAAAAACAAGATCTACCAACCAGAGGAGGGTCTGACGTCGAACACTTCACTATCAGCGGAAATCGGTTTCTCGCCTTCGCAAACTATAAAAGTGATACCGAAGGATTTAACACCGACTCTTTCATCTACAAACAGAACGATTCCACTGGAATTTTTCTCCTTTATCAGACTTTAGGCACGCATGGAGGCATTGACATGGAATATTTTAAAACTGGTGATCAACATTACCTGGCCGTCGCAAATCATTATGATGGAACTTCGTACCGACAGAATTCAACTATTTACCAGTGGAGTCTAAGTCAGGAACAATTTGACGTCTTTCAAAGCATTGAAACATTAGGAGCAACCAGCTTTGAGTTCTTCGAAATAACAAATGAGCAGTTTCTTGCCATTTCAAATTTTCGTGATGGCCACTTCTACAGTATCAACTCATTCATCTACAAATGGAACAGTAATAAATTTGAAAAGATTCAAGACATAGCCATCGAGGGGGGCTCATAAAACTGAGACCTTTGTAATCAGCAATGAAACCTTCATTGCTTTTGCAAACTATGGCCGATGGCATATTACCTCACGAGGTCAGTCAGCTGTGTTCAAGTGGTCAGGGCAGCAATTTGTCAAACTGCAGTCTTTCCAGACATATGGAGCCCGAGATGTGAAGTCATTCAGTGACAATGGTTCTACTTTTCTCGCCTTTGCAAACTACAAATTCGGTGCGCAACGCAATATCAATTCTCCCATTTACAAGTGGAATGGCAGTCGTTTTGTTCTATTTCAGTCGATTGCTACTCCTGGAGCAGCCGGCTTACATCCTTTTATGATGTGCGGTCAACGTTTTCTGGGTGTGGCTAGTTTGTATGATTTGCTATACGGGCGCAACACCATGTCAGTGGTATATCGAGTTTCTCAGGAACAGTTCATTGAATATCAAGAAATTCCAACCCAGGGAGCTTTTGGTATGACGTCATTTCAATACAAAGGCCACACTTACCTAGCAGTTGCAAATCGTGTAACTGATCCTGGCAGAAACAATATCAACAGTGCGCTGTATAAGTGGGCCTAATATGGGGCGCCTCGCCAACAAAGGCCACTGACATAGATATCTTTGGGCCAACGATTTCATGATTACCTCTAGTAGTGTCATTTCAGTAAATTTACATCGCTAGAAGTTATTTAATGTGAACATAGTATTCCTTATATCCAGGTATAATACAGAGTAGATTACGTGAAAGGGATACCTTTTATCCCAAAAATGGCATGTAAAAGGGTAAGGTGTCGGACACCTCAGTGGAGCTTCCTCGTATATAACTCTTTTGAGTGCCTCTTCCCCGTAATTTCTGTCAGTTCTAACTGTTGATGCGGGGTCACGCTTTTGTCCCGTTAGAAAAGTAGTACAGGGCGCACCGAATTAACCTTTCTTTGAGCAGGAACCTCCGCAATAACATCATCAACGTATTACATTAACGTCGATGATGTCATACCTTTTCGTCTTTATCTCATGAACAAAATGCGGTGGATTCTCATTATCGTCCCTTTTATTGTATTTTTAACACCATAGAAACAATAGATTTTGATAGCCTTTAATTGACCGGTTTTAACCTGGTTATCACAAATGTAGTGGTGCTTTGAGGATGCACGATATTGGGAGCGAAATTATTAAACTTTGGAGGAGCAGGAAGCTAAAGGGAGGAAAGACACAAGGGAATACAAGCGCGTGCGATAAAGGCACCTTCCTTGCTTGTCTTCAAGGGACGGTTTGCATCGGCCATTTCTAGCGTAACGCAACGTTGCAGTGTTGGAACAATGTTGTAACCATTCGAAACAGTTGCAACGCTTTGTTCCTCTGAAAATTGTCCTCAATCGTCTTGTGTGACAAACATCGCCATTTTGTGGATGTTACGGAACTTGCTCGCTTTGTCTTTTTAACATTTTGATTCAAAATATTGTTAAATTTTATTGTGTTTTTATCGTATGTATATATTATCTATAATTGGATCGCTATTGTAAGCTGCAGTATTAAAGCATGAGCTTGCAAAAGATACCTTTTACTCTGTTGAAGTCACAAATGTAATAAAACTCTCAAATGTAATAAAACCATCGAATGCTATCAAAACCGTATATACTGGAAAGAGCGCCGCCCTCAATTTAAGTGGGACATAAATAAGCGCTCTTTCGAAAAACACAACATTCTTTTGCGTACAATCGAAAGAGCGCCGCCCTCGACTGACCGTCTCACTTTGAAGTAAGAAATCAATAACATTCTGCTGCATTGAACCGAAAGGGGGCCACCCTCGAGTAAGTGCATTCTTCTATATTCGAGGGGGGAGCCCTTTCGGTTCAATGCAGTGGTAGCTAGGTTGAATTTTTTATTGTATTAGCGATACTTTTTTTTTTTTTTCGTTTAGTCTTTGTGGGGACTTCGGGGACCGTTCAAATTTCAGAACGCATACTACGTCCGTC
>CALNXK010000318.1:0-12500 GCA_942486035.1 Porites lobata
GCACAGCTTGTTTCCAGTATAAAAGCGGAGAAATTTTAATCTTAGCAAATATTTTTTTCAAATTTCGTCTTGTTAGTGGCTGAGACATCCTTGCTGCAAAATTATGGGTTTATCTCTTTCTTTTATGTCCTGTTCATCCGCCCCCCCGCCCCCACCCCTGACTATGAATTTACGAATTTAAAATTAGCCAATAGCCCTTATCTGCCCAAATAATCTTGATCTTCATCGCAACCCGCAAATCCACTAACTAACTAATTGTGCTTATGAACAGTAATGTTAAAGCCAGATAAGCTGTTTTATAACCAGCAGTAAATTAAAGCCATGCCACAATGATTTTTGTCTTTAAAACACCAACCATAATGCTACAGGGGCCTTGTAACCTTATTCTTCATTTCAATAAAAATTAAAAGCCACCTTTTTTTCCTTATCAGAAATTTAAATAAAGCATCGCTAATGAGTAAAAACGACTATAATTCAGCAAGCATTTTATGTGGTTGTAAATAAACCAATAATGCTCAAGTTTCACTTTAAAGGAATGACGCTGGTCCCTCATTTTTCAAAAAAGAAGCGGAATTTAGTATCAGTTAAGCGGTTGTTGATTAAGGTGGGGAAACAGTTTCACATATGGTTTGCGCTTTGAAGGAATATCCTTAAATCATTACAAAAACGTAAAACGTCAAATAAAAGGTACATAAATTAGGGTCCGAAAAAGTACCATCACGTTTTTGTTAGTTAATAAACATGGGCTTCACGTGGGAATAAGTGCATAGTTCATTGGAAGAAAATATCTTATGAAAAAGGAAGTTTTTGCATTCCAAACTAAATGCATTCCTTCCGATCCGTCTCTTCCAATGTCCTATATGAGAGTACAAGCACATTTCATAGATAATTCCTTTTTTCTTTTCTCATAACAAAGAATTTTTTTAGAATCACGCAAATTTTTTTTTCTACAAAGTGCATCTTTACGAGCCATAAATATGTTTTCCACATATAAATCACATCAAACTGGCAATAAATATGGTTATTTATTCCATTTTAGCGCCTACTTTTCCAGTCTTTTACTTCTGCCAATTTTAACATTTTATGTCTCAAAATTGCCTAGGTCTGTTTCATTTACATAAATTGTAAATAAAAAATAACTGGTGTTAGCTTATAAAACTTAGAGTCTCCAAAGATACCAACAATCAATACTGAATTGTCCTGCCTGGTTGTAGAATTCAACACCAACCCTTTGTCCTTTGCTTTTAATTAGTACATCATAGACGCCCAACCTTTTTGAAATGTAAATTCTAAAGAATTTTTTTTTATTTTTAATCATGTAGTGGAGAAGTAGGCACATGCTCTAAAGGCTTGAATAATGCATACCAGAAATTGTCATTGTTACAAGTTGGAACTTGAAAAAACAGCTGCCTTTAATATTTACATTCAGGATGTTACTAGCTATATCTGAACGTGCACGTCCTACATATGCCCTGATGCCTGGTTATGATAGGGTGTAAATGTGACAGTTTTTTCAGTAGAACAACCCTTCATCTAAACGTTGCTGTCGCTTCTTATTGTGACAAGGTTAAACTGTCCTTGCAGCCATACGAGAAAACTACCCCTGTCTCCCAGCCTGACGTGCATATAAGATAATAAAGTATTTTTAAAATGTAAGTATACATACCTACTTAGTTAACATTTTAGCAGCAAATTTTTGTCTGCGATACTTCCAGTTCAATCTGTCGTTATCCGATGCAGAGCACTTCTTATCTGTTACTGAAAGCAGCGTTTATGCAACAGAAAACATGTAAAACATATACAACAATGGCTTATTGATAGTACATTTAGTGTATCCAGTTCTTGAAACGTTTTGAGAAGCATGAGACATTTGTATGTGAATAGTTCACTTAGCTGGTTTCAAGCGTTAGTTTAACCTTTGATGCCTATTAACCTTTTGTGGAATTTTAATTTTTAGCTCTGTCTTTTTTTCTTTTTTCGTCTATTACAGTAAACACAAGATGGTTCATATTATTTTAAGTAATCCCTTTCAAAGACTCTACAGTGAACTGTATCACAAGTATTTTTGACTGTCCACCTGTGATATCAAAGTAAAAGATATTAATCATTCTAACGTTCGAGCAGAATGAAAGTAAAAATATGAACATAAAGGTGCAAATTATATCATTTCTAAAAATATTTTTAAAGTTTGAATATCTACATTCCTGTTGAGATTTATCCGGCTGGAAAACCAAATGAAAATGATTTAGTGCAGACTACTGGTCAGTAAATGGTTTGTAGTGACTCTTTGTTTTTTGTTAATTATAATGATTATTTAGGTCTTTTTCCTTAATGATTAAGAGTTACCTGGATGGGTAAATAATGCTTTCATGTTGTTATATTCGTTTACAGTTCACATTTTCGTTTAAGTCTCAATCTTGGGAACTTTTTCGTGAAAGGTACCACCATGATAATGGTGTTTAGTGAAGGCGAATAATAAAAAAACAATATTTTGCTAACGACTGAAAACAGAGTCGGTCCGATTATCAGTCCAGAGCATTTTCAGGTTTGGAAATGATTTTGTTCATACACGAATGCAAATAATAGTTATCCAATTACAATACATGAAATGAACAAAGGCCTTAATTACACAAAACTGTTCATTACGGTCTGCATCCATCAAAACGATACGCAATGCATTAATTCTCAGTTTTTATTAGTAATCCTGGAATCCGTCCAGTTACGTGTATAGGTTTTAAACGGTTCGAAATACCGAAAAAGATCCCACTGTAATAAAAAAATAAAAATAGAAGCATATTGCACGATGATATGGATACAGCTGCGTTGAAGCCCAAAAATGCTCCCATAGTCTTGTTTCGAATAGAAATTGTAGTAAATAGTCGATTAAAAAGAGGTTCTGAGGCTTATTTGAAAATAAAATGGCTGAACATTTTTAGCTATAATTAATGCAGTGGTTAATAGTAGACTTTTAACAATATATGTTTGTCTTTAGCTTCCGGACATTCAGAATATAGTCATTTCTCGAGTTCACCCAGGCCTCTGTCAAACGAGGTCAAGTGCTCAGCCTTGAAATTGAATGATTCTTCTTCATTCGCATGCGAATAAAACTTATTTTCACGAGAAAGGATATTGCGCTTGGCCTCATTTAATGGGGTGTTTGAACCTCGAAAAGGCGTATTAATTATAGATATCATGTCTTAACTAAGTAAGAATATCCCCTAATTGATGTCTTGAAATCCTCAAAATGCAATATCTTCATTAATGAAAATATTACCATTTTGAAAAGACCTTCCCAAACGATTCATTTCGAGAAACCAGCAAGAGATTTTGGCGTGCAGTAAACGGTCAGTATAGTGCATTTTCCTCATTACACTGACAGTCATACGCCATCAACTTAAGACTATCTCAAACCAAAGTTGTATTTTCTTTAAGGTGAGGAATTTTTACACATTTTAAGGGGTTTTCAACACTGTTTGAAGAGACGAGGGCAAAGAATACTTATCTTAATTAGATATTTGAGCCAACTTTTTAAACTTCTATCACTGGTGAAAGTGAAAATAATCAAAACTAGATAATAGGCCATTTGGACGATGACGTCATTTACTACTACGACCAGAATCCTTCAGGATTTTGTCTTCTTAGCAAATTAGGCTTGTGTCTTCGAAACGTCACTGGGATTACCAAATTAGAATATAAAGCAAAAACGAAAGGATTCTGGTCGAAGTACTAAAAATGACGCAATCGTGCAAATGGCTTTAGCTATAACTAGGAAGTTCACGATTTAGCTTTCATTGAAAGGTTCACGTAGGTGAGGAGTATGATTGCCTTATTGCATTAAGTAGAACACCTGGTGACTAGGGATTAAGTACCGCCCGAGGCCGTAGGCTGAGGGCGGTACTCAGACTCGAGGGGCACAGTTTCTCCCAATACGGACCTCCCAGCCCGGTGAATAACATTTTATTTTTTCCTACTGAGATTTAAAAGTTTCAGGAAAATTTTATCAGCCTCCAACCTATGTGTGTTAAAGAAGGGCGCGTTCTTGTTGATGTTATTCAAAAGCACGCGATCGATTGCAAAACCAAAACAAAACATTACCACATGATTTTTAACTTTGTAATTTACATTGTCACAATTAAGCTATCTTTTAGAATAGAGAAAGGTCTTTGTGTCTTGGTAGACAATTCACAATCTGAGTATCAAACAGGGTAAAAGAATTGACGAACTTAAAAAGCCACAGGAAAAGAAAATACAGCAGAGATTTTTTCGGCTGAATATTTACTTTAAGATAAATTCAATCGAGCGGGATAAAACTGCACAAAGGTTTTATAAAAGAGCTAATTACACACATACCAATCTTAGGGTGGAATAAAAAAGAAGGCGATGTGGGTAACTAAACAATTATAAAACAAAGAAATAAAAAACGGCGATAACTGACTGCTGGAAAAAGTTGTTCGTGTTGTTTATTCAAGATTGAAAACCACATGCAATCGTTGACAACAACCTTTGTCTGAAAAGTAGAAAACTAAGGAGGCAAATTCAATGAAAACAGCAGAATCTAGATTCAGGACAGCAAAATGGAAAAAAACCACACACAGAGGGAAAATGTCGAATAAAGGTGCATTAGAGCAAGATTGCAGTATTTACTATACAGCGAGGTTATAAAGCTAGTGTGAAGCGACACATTACGAGCCGCCTGTTTTGCTTTCCTTTAGCGGTTTTCCTGGCTGACTCGCTTGATTCTCCTTCAGATTTTTTCGTCTGAATAAAAAATTCACTTTTCCTAGTTAACACCGATAATGGCGCACGTTTTAAAAAGAAAAAATGGTTTAAAATCACCGGTTTTGCTCGTTCACAAACAACAAACAAACTTGTGGAATGAAGCGCTAACGATTCGTTTTCGGGTTAGCGGGCGAAGATCGTAAAAAAATCTGCCCGCTCTCGGAAAATCAGATTGCAGGATTTGAAGGATTCCGCCCGCTAGCAAGCTCCAAAAAAATAAATATATACATAGATATATATATATTTTTTTTTTGCGAAATTAGCGCTAAAGTTGATCCTACATTTTACAGAAAACCGTGCCCTGTAAAAATATAATTCTGGTTCTGGTTAGAAATTTCAGAGAAATGATTGGAGTACAGGCCTGTAACCAAACGTCATTTAAAATTCAGCTTTGAAATTGTTTTGAAATTTCAAAAATAGATTGCTCTGAAGTATAACGAGCTACCAGTTCGAATTTTTCGGAACAAGTAGGTCCAGTGTTATGCCTATTCTTAAAGACTGAAAAGCTGCCAATAAGTTATTATTTTAAAGGTACTTTTTAGCTTTAGAAGCACTGTAAATTGCTCTAACTTTTGGTCTGAAGTCGAATGACTTGTTCTCCACATGTTTGAAATATCTCTTAACAGTTTTAGCTAAAATTCTTGCAACGTACATTTTGATGCATTGCAATGAATCTTCAACCTTTTCACTGATACGAAGGTATTATCCGCCCGCCTCGTATAGCTCTTGCTAAAATAAAGTATATCATCATCATTGGGTTTTGGTGTATCAGAGGTCAGATTGATTTGTCGAGCACCTTTCTACCTCAAAACAATTTACTTTTGAAATTAAAAACAGTTTCAAAGCTGACGTCTGTTTCAACGATTTTTCTTAACTTTTTTTGGCATAATTTATTGTATCAATAAAAGCCGATGCCAGAAATTTCAGTCAAAAAAATATCAGCAAAATTTTTTTACTAGAGGCGATTTTCTTTTTGCAAATTAGGGTCCACTTAAGTTTATTTCTCAAAAAATATTTACCAGCAATGAAATGGGAATATTCCAAATATATTATTGGCAAATGACACGCATACATTTGTTGTTCTTGCAAAGATTCGAGCCATCGCGTTAAAAACGAAAAATTTGTGGCGAAAAGTTCATCTTAGCTCAATGCGCTTGCATTTTTTTAATGACTCTATCAAGACTGTGGTCCAAATTTCGTGGGAAAATAGGGCGTCTTGTGAGGGCAGACGCGGAAAACCTTATTTTGTGTACCTGAGTTTCAGAATACATTTTCACATTTTATTGGGCCATTTTCGATCAATTTTGGCTTTATATAAAAATAAGTAATAAATACATACAGACAGACATAAATAAAAATAGGCGTGCTGCGTTTCTGCAATAAATCTTGACGAAAGAAAAATAGTTAATTAAAATTTTCTTGGTATATTTTTCTTTTTAAGGAAATTCCTTTTCTGCAGGACCATAACGCAACATTTTTAAAGCCAAAAAGAAGCCTTCCACGTTGACACAAAAGTAATTTATGAAAGATATGTAGCACAAAACATATTGAGAATTACAATGTACAGTGACAATTAAACAGCTGCAGTTTATTTTTAGACAGATACGTCTGCATTAAGCGATTATTATGAACTATATATTTATCATTTTTCGCTCGTAGGAATAGAAAACTAATGAAGTCACCTACTCATCATGTGTTGCCCTTGTCACTCGCTTGCTTTCTTTCCATCTTCTGCGTGAAGGCAGACTTTTCTCCGAATCAAACATGGGAACCATGCTCACCATACTGTAACTGCTCAACAGTAGACAACATGGTCATGGCTAAATGTGATTTATCATTGCCTGAGCAATGCGAAAGCTTCAACCTTCCCGATGATATCTTCTTTTTGTAAGTACTTCGTACAATTGTGTTTTTAGTTAGTAAGAGAATTCGTTTACGTTATGGTCGTGATTGCAGTCTCTAAACGATAACGCTGCTTTGAATTACTTTCTTGTGAATACCCGGTTCTTAATTTGCATTTTCAGTTCGATCGGGACAGCTCACAATCTCTTCCTGCTCTAAATAAAGTGTCGTTCAGAATTATAAGTATGTGAACAGTTCAGGCGGTTGCCTCAGTGCACTACGCAACCTACAACTTCTATAAAAAGTGCTGTCTACTAGTGGAAAGATGTAATGTATCGACTGTAACTGGGCGAACTCCAGAAAGAGGCCAGTCAACAGCTTCTCTCGAAAGTGCCTAGCGCCAGATAATAACGAGCTTAAGCAAAAACGAGAACGTTGATGTCCCGGACGGTCAAGATTAAGCAATAGACTACACTTTCTATGGGTTTACCGGCGTGATACCACGCGGATGTTGGGAGAACACGAGAAAAGCTTGAGTGATTTACAAGCTTTTGCGAGTGTTCTTCCAACATCCCAAGTGGGTTGTTACGCCGGTCAACCCATAGAAAGTGTGGTCTATTGCTTTATAAAATAAATTTAAGTTTTCTATGAGTTTACCGGCACAATAAACCATAGTTTTTTAACCAATCAGAACGCGCGTACCGTTCTTTAGTCATTTTATCATGAAATAGTAGTAAACTATTCCTGCAATAATTGAAGCCATTTTTTATCGTTTAAATGCAGAGATTTGTCGCAAAACGATCTGGATGAAGCTCCCTCCTGTGTGCTGAATAAAAGTGCAAGTATTTCTTATCTGTAAGTATTCTAACATTATTGTTAGAAGTCCACGTGAGAATAGTGAAACATGCTTTGTAAATAGGTGTCTAGTTTATTTTAATTACATTCAATTAGATTGCTTTTTAGTATTTGTCTAGCCGTAGACAGTTTCGACTTCTATTTATTGTTACCTTGTAATTTTATGTTTATTCAAAACCTTCAATAAAGATCTTTATTATTAAATTGATAATTATTTTTATGATTGAAATTAGTGATGGGACAGCAAAAGAAACATCACGCTAAATTCGAACTCTTCCTTCACCTTTGAGTCTGTAAAACAGTAGTAAAGCTTTGTGAATTCATTGCTCTCTCGTCCCCCAAATAATCTGACGAGTGCTTAGGCGGAATTTCAGTCTTTTCCAAAGTGACCAACACGTATTATGTTATTGCTACAAAATCAGACATAACCTGTTTTTGCTTTCACTTAGGTCACTTTCAGGGAACAAAATCAACAAGATAGAAGAAGGATCCTTTCCAGAACTACCCCGGCTTTTGAACCTGTGAGTGTTTGTTTGAACAAAAAGACTAATCGTGATCTTTTGTTTCTTTATATAAACTATTCTGTCCTAACTTTGTATGAGAACCCTTCAATGTTCGCAATTACTTGGCTGAATTTTTCTTTCTAAAATCCGATACAGTTAAAAAATAATGTTTAATTATTTTCAGAGATCTTTCCTACAACAGACTGCAGCAATGGAGAGGGGACATCTCCACCGTCCTTCCCTCGCTTGAATCTGTAGACTTCACTGGGAACCAGTTCTTCCTCCCCGACAAAAATCTTCTCAGACTTGACAACCTTCTAGACATATACGGTATCGTATGGAGCACTGCGTGCGGCGAATGTTATTTAATCAGAACCGAATTACTAAAAAGCTTTAATGACAGTGAATCACTGTGCATATTAGACGATAAGAACTATTCATTCGCGGACGAGATCAAATATGGAAAGTCATTATTATTCGTGAGAGAGGGCTTCTCTCCTCAGTGCTTATGTGAACATAAAGACTGTGACATGACAGAAAAGGGCATCCCTTATAATATGGCACTCAACACACTTCCGAGGAAGCTCTTTTATGTCGAGTACGTCTTTGGTAGCACTGCAGTGGTTTTGAATTTTGTCGTGGTTTTGATTACGTTTGGATCCCAGTCAATGCGCAAG
Source organism: Porites lobata (assembly GCA_942486035.1). Taxonomy (NCBI): domain Eukaryota; kingdom Metazoa; phylum Cnidaria; class Anthozoa; order Scleractinia; family Poritidae; genus Porites; species Porites lobata. Next base: position 8,657 of record CALNXK010000318.1, read on the forward strand.
AGTACGTCGTTCGTTTTAATTGGCAATATTGGATTGTGCGATATCTTGATGGGTATATACTCGATCCTAATTGGCCGCTTTACCGTATACGAATTTATAGTAAATGAGAGCCACTATCCCGATACTGACACCTTCGTGAACAAGTACTGCACTATTATGGGTGTTATCTTCACTGGGGCCCAAATAACTTCTGTGTCAACGTCGTTCTTAGCTACTCTTGAGCGTTATCTATCTATAGTTTATTGCATGAATCCGCAAGCAAGGTTAAGGAAAACAACTGCATTGTGGTGCTTGGTAGCAGTTTGGTCCGCCGCGCTTGCCTTCTCTATTGCCAGTTTTTTCAAATTGGTGGTTTGAGATACCATGGAGAGTTTACATTTGCATGATGCCATTTATAAACGGACCTGAACTCACCGACACTTCCATGACAGGGTTTGCTGTAGCCTCATTGCTAGTCCTTTTCTACCCGTCAGTTTTGCTATGTACTTTTCACATTTTCTTGCACGTCAGGAAAGCGGGAATTAGTGCTGGCGTGAAAAGAAAAGCTTCCTTGGCCAAGAACATTTTAAAGATGGTGCTGACTAACTTTTTTTTTTCTGTTATTCCAATGGTTTGCACGTTACTTTTTGTATATAAATACAAGGACCTTATGGAGGCGTTTAACGTTGATTCATTGACAAAACTGCGGATATATTTTATCATGTTGTCTTGGCTCCCTGTGGTATTTCTAAGTGTCAACTCGTGCTTAAACCCTTTCTTGTGCGCTTTTAGACATCCCAAATTCCGGGGGAGTTGCATGCTTTTATTAACAGGTGCAAGTGCAACTGCTTTTAAAACATCAAGCAATGAACTTTTTGAGGCTTCGACGCTTAAGGCAAACAAAAGGGTAGATCTTAATTGCACAGACGCCATTGTCAGGGAGGAACATTTTATAGACAGATATAGATCATTGGGTACGTTGACTTCCAAACTTTAATTTCTATCATTTTTTATCAGAAAAAGGTTTTTTGTTTTATTTTTAAAGACACGGTACCTAAAGGGAAAATATCAACTGCATTCTCCCGTCCGATTAACAACGTAAAAGAGATGGAAGATGCCTGCTCTTACGACTATGGTTATTGACTCGGTTCTTCAAAAATCCTGTGCAAAAACCCTTACAAAGAATATTTTATGCGATTTTTATGTAAGATTAAGATCACAATTTTGTTGTTTTAAATCAGTAAAGTAAGGAATAAAATTGTCAGTTGTGGAAACAAGTAAGTCGAACTAAACACGGCACTTGCCACAAAACCTTCATGTAAGTAGTTTGCACAATAACTAGCACAGCGGCGTGCACAGTGAAAGCCGCAAAGATAGCACTGACAGGGCAATTTCTTTTGCGAGACCTTTCAGGCACATACAAATTATTTATTCTTCAACGTTCGTTTGATTGACAAGAATGTAACAACTAAAACATTCAGGCATCTTTACACTGTAAGGGATGAATTTATGACTGGTTAAAATCCCTGCGTTTAGGTTTTTTGCTCACACGGTAAAACACTAACCCGTACGAAGATTTAGAGGCCAAACCGTTCAAAAATTTTAACACTTAAATCGCGGTGCCGTCATAACTACACCCTGTACGGTCGAAAATTCAAATTCAAAAGCATCCATATTTTTGTACGGCAAAGATCGTGAATACATGAATGCGTGATGACTCAGTTGCAAGACGACGCTATTTTGGATTTGCCCATGATCAAGTACGTTCAACTCTGTTCGGCACTTCCGTGTGGACGGGGCAAAATATTTATTAAAGGTTCCATGCAAACTTAAATGTCCGATCCAACTTTGCAGCTGCTCTAAGATTCGTGAACGATTTTTTTAACAAAGCTGATCCGCTGTGAAAAGGTAGGCATTTTAGTTTTTAGCGTTCTTTCTAAAAAAATTACATTGAAAATTCAATTGTTCTTTGGAATAGCTCCTCTTGACTCACACAATACAAGTTTTTTACCGCTCGACGTATGCTTCCCATTTTCCAGTAGTACAACAAGGGGTTTACACTTGCGTTTGTGTCGTTGGGCCCCTGTCAACTATCGCGTAACGCTTACTACTTTCTTTCCCACAGTTTTTTTTTTTTTTTTCAGTTTTACTCTCGGTCATTTTGCCATGTTCTGAGTGTGCGCTTTAGTACCGGTCTTGAGACTGAAACTTAATGGCTCGTCAGAAATTCATGATCAGAACTATTGAAAAGAAAGTCTCCGACCATAGTTTCTCTCTGTCATCAGTGAGACGGATATTGAGGCTGCATCCGCTTCTTAGGGCCTGTTTCTCGAAAGTCCCAAAATTAACGGGCCCTAAAGCTGTTCTTGTTTATATGCAACATAGAAATTTCAGTAGTTTTGCATCTAACATGATAAAACTATCAGTTAATGAAAAATATGGAGTATTTTGCTAGCCAGGACCCGCACTCCTCTTATTCCTTTTTATTTCGATTTGAATATTTGATTTCGGGCCCGAAAAGTTATAGGGACTTTGAACAAACGGGCCCCTGGTCCGTTGTCTAAGGCCTCAAGACGGAATTTACTGGAAAAGTAAACTTAATGCTTTTGCCTAACAGTGTCCTTTTAACGTAAATTTGAAGACGCCAGGGCCAAACCCATTGGTAAACACGTTTAATTCCAGCTTTTAACTTGCTGTACCTGCGGCATATCATCTTAGTGTCAGGTTTTAAAGCTTGTTTAGTAGCCGAGCATGCTGTAAGGAAGAAATTGTCAGATATGTTTTTTGACGTATCCTTTGGTAAAGGAATCAGAGAGGAACAGGTCAGCGTTCTAGACCCCAGGTTTCCTTCATTGTATATATTCAATAATACAAACTGAAACTCATGCGTTAAGTCTTCACACTCAAGGAGAGGTTTGTAGACTTGAAAATAGCGCTACGTCATCTGCCGCTCCACACGGCCGCCTTGTCTGGATAGCATTTCCCCAATTACTTTGCAATATTTTCTTAGTTGCGTGTGCTAATGTAAGTTTTTTAATGCTAGTTAGCTTGTGCAAGCATTTGAAAAGCGGGGAGACAGGGCTTAGAGCGAATTGCTTACCTGACATCCTTCAGCAAGAGTTACAGCGTAACCCTTTCGACGGGTTCTTCTATCCCCTCAACGACCATTCCATGTGAGTCTTAAGAGGTAGTACCTAAGTAAGATTCAGAGCCACCCTTCACCAAAATATACATATGAAATAACATGATTTTTTTTTATTGTGATTCTTCACTCAAAACAAAAAAAGCTTCCGAGATCATTTATCGAGGTTCTCCAAAGTAAAACCTACTCAGTGTTCGTGTGTTCTGGCAGGGTGTATGATTTTAATGTTTTCCAAATCCTAGCCAGCATGACAGGCGCTCTATGAGCCAAGCGGGGCGAACGCGATATTTCGCGCGGAACGCGTCGCGCTCGTGTCGCGCTCCGCGCGAAATATCGCGTTCGCCCCGCTTAGCTCATAAAACGCCTGTCATGCAGGCTATCCAAGTCCCTTAGTCAATGCTTTTATCACGTAGGTGTCCGAAAAACTGACCATCACTTTACACTTTTAAATCAAGCACTATTGACAGCCAGACTATGCAACCTTTCAGTTGTTGTATAATTGAACAAATAACTTTGGAAACATCAAATAAATGTATAAACAATTTTGTTTTCTGCTCATTCTTAAGTTCGAACGGATGGTGTCGTTCGTTGTCACGCCACACCACTCTTTGTCTTCTTACACTTAGGCAATACTGTGTCTCACTATAATTATGTTGTGACTGATTCAATTAAATGGTAAGAACATCTTTCAAATCGCCGAAAATGTCTTTAAAAAATATTTTT
>CALNXK010000318.1:17500-27500 GCA_942486035.1 Porites lobata
AAATACTACAGGGGCCTTAAAATTTTACCTTATTCTTCATTTCAATAAAAATTAAAGCCACCTTTTTTTTTTTTTCCTTTTTGGAAATGTAAATAAAGCATCGCTAATGCGTAAAAACAACCATAACTCCTCAGCAAGCCATCTATGTAGTTGTAAATAAACCAATAATGCTCAAGTTTCAGTTCAAAGGGAATGATTGCTGGTCCCTCATTTTCAAAAGAAGCGGAATTAAGTATCAGTCAAGCGGTTAAGCGATTAAGGTAAGAAACAGTTTCACGTATGGTTCGCGTTTGAAGTGAATATCCTTAAATCATTACAAAAAAAGTAAAACGTGTCAAATAAAAGGCACGTTAAGGTCGGAAAAAGTGCCATCACGTTTGCGTTGGTTAACAAACTTGTGGGCTTCGTGGAAATAAGTGCATAGAAGTCTATTGGAAACGAAAAAATCTTATGGAAAACAGTGTTTTTGCATTCAAACTAAATGCATTCCTTCCGATCCGTATCTTTAATGTCCTATATAAGAGCACAAGCGCATTTCATAGATACGTTTTCTTTCTCATAACAAAGAATTTTTAGAATTTTATCACGCCAATTTGTTTCTACAAAGTGCATCTTTTGCGAGCCCGTAAATATGTTTTCCAAATATAAATCACATCCGACTGGCAATGATGATATGTGGTTATTTATTCCATTTTAGCGCCTACAGGCTCGTTTTTTACTTCTGCCAATTTTAACATTTTATTTCTCGAAATTGCCTAGGTCTGTTTCATTTACATGTAAATTGCGAAAAACTAACTGGTGTTAGCTTATAAAACTTAGAGTCTCCATAGATACCAATAACAAACATTGAATGGTCCTGCCTGGTTGCATAGAATTAAACACTTTTAATTAGTACATCATAGACGCTCACCCTTTTCTAAAGAAATTTTTCTTTACCTTAATAGCAGTGGAGAAGTAGGCTTACACGCTCTAAAGGCTTGAATAATCCATACTCAGAAATTGTCATTTGTTACAAGTTGGAACTTGAAAACAGCTGCCGTGAATTACATTCAGGATGTTACTACGTGGCACGTCCCACATGCCCAGATGCCTGGTTATGATGGGGGGTAAATGTGACAGTTTTTCAGTAGAACAACCCTTCATCTAAGCGTTGTTGTCGCTTCTTATTGTGAGAAGGTCAAATTGTCCCTAGAGCCATACGACAACGGCCCTGCCTCCCAGCCTGAGCTGCATGTAAGATAATAAAGCATTTTTCGAAAATGTAAGTATACATACCTACTTGAAGTTAACATTTTAGCAGCAAATTTTCTGTCTGCGACACTTCAGTTCAATCTGTCGTTATCCGATGCAGAGCATTTCTTGTCTGTAACTGAAAGCAGCGTTTATGTACGGAAAACATGTAAACATATACAACAATAATGGCTTATTGATAGTACAGTTAGTGTATCCAGTTCTTTGAAACGTTTTGAGAAACATGAGACATTGGGAGGGGAATAGTTTACTTAGCTCGTTTCAAGCGTTAGTTACCTTTATGCCTACCAACTTTTTGTGTATCTTTTAGTTTTAATTTTTAGCTCTTTTTACCAAAAGGAGCAACTTGTCATTTCTAAAAATATTTTTAAAGTTTGAATATTAACATTCCTTCTTTCATCGTAGTGGTTAAGATGTAAAGTCGTGTGCCACTTTGTAAATACTTGATATATGAGGTATCCACTGTCACGTAATTTTTACGTGTGTACGTGCGTACGTGCGTAAAATTGGCGTTCGCAAATAAAATAGAAACAATGTATGAAAGGCCGCACGTACAATTATGTAAGCGTAAAAGTAGAAACTCAATGCGTGTACCTTAGTGCCAACCGTTTTTCGATGGCATGGGAAAAAAGAATTCAAGTGCCATATCCATTTTTCGTTTTCGCATGGCATTGAAAAACAGATTTGAATTTTGCTTTTTGTTTTTCGTTTTCGCCTAACTTTGAAAAACGGTTTTGAACTTCGTGTTTCGTTTTTCGTTTTCGCATCACTTTGAAAAACGGATAATATCTAGATTTAGCCAGGGCTAAAAGCGAAGCTCCCGTTTATAAATTCATAATTTAAATCAAACAATAAACTTGCAATCCACAGATCAGGGCACATTCATTTGACTTTTGAGGTAAAGGCTAAGTGATTTTAGAGAATAATAATTAATTTTGACAGTCCAAGAGTGAAACAAATTTTACATCGAGTTATTAAATAGTCTTATTTGTACACCCAAGATAGCAATCATGTTCGATCACAATAGATTAGGCCTGGAAAACAAATAGACCTATTCATGTATTGTATTTGCATTAGCTGTTGCATCATAATGTGGCATTCACCAGTCTCTCAAACATTGCTCCGTTAGAGAGACTATGGATAATTGGACAACCCCGAAATATACTTTTAAGAAACACACGCGCCACGATAGTCCTTGGTGGCTGCCAATGTACACGTTGCATTCCTCTGTCCAAAAGAGAGGCCGAAATAAAAAATCAGGCCGGATTTTTTGTGTTTGAAAAGTTTAGTTCGTTAAAACATGTACAGAGACAATAATTTTCATTCACGAAGAGAAGTATTGAGAGTAAAGTGTCTCTGAAAATCATGGGTCAGGTAAACATAAGCTTATTTATGTTTTAAGCCGGCTCCCGGTGTTTGCTCTTTTTCAAGATGAACTCGAGGCAAGAAAATCGCTCAGAGCTTTCTGTTTACAGCCAAAATCATAACTAAATAATCTTCGGAACCTTTTACACCTGATCAGGTACTATTGTAGGTTAGATCATTGCTGTGTATAAACTTAAGCCGCATAAACCATACGCACATCAAAGACAATAATTGCTCAGGCTTACCAGTCGAGATGCTGCTTCTGAAGGTCATCAAGTGTTCCAGAATCGCTTGAGACTTTTCAACCCTCTTACGCCTCAAGCAAGGGCAAGTGAGTAAGCTCATTTTTGAAAACGATGCCATCCGAAATCGGATTTCCAATGACTTTGACAAGCGGTGCATTTGTCAACAAAAAGCGCAATAAACAAACCAGCCACGAATTACAGAACAATCTTGATAGCAGCTGTATTTCATTTTGTACACCAAGTAGAAAAAGAAAGTTTAAAACATCACAAGATGAGACAAAACTCCCGGACAAAACTCTGTCAGCTCCAGGTACCAGTAAGCAAGTTTCCAGACGCTGCATAAATTTTGCGCATGAACTCACCTGTCAAATTTTGACCAATGAGAACATAAGAATTGGACGCAGAGCGTGATCAACGCGTGACAGTGAGAAAAATCAAAAGCGATTGCCTTTCCTGCATGTAAATGTAAAAGCCGGTTGAATTTTCGCGTCCGAAGTCAGTTCGAAATCAACATTTTAAAAGTGCTGCTCATGAACACGACTTATTTCATATGCAATTTAAAAAAATTGAACTTGAGCCTGCGATCATTTGAAAAGTATCAACTTGTCAGCGGATACGGCCCGCGATACGGTCAGGCGATACTGGTCAGCAGAAACACTATTTTGACAGCTGTCAGTTAATCAAAACATGGATGTACAATATCAGGTTGCAGGTTCCCAAACTAGCTAGAAAGTGTGAGATTAAACATTGGTATGCCTGTGGTGTGGACGGACGGAAGGTCGGGTGGTCGGTGTACGGTCACGTGATTGCCGAATTTTCTAGGATGGATAGATTTTCTAAGCTATGGGGCTTCGAATTGAGCCCGTGATCAAATAAAATATCAGCGCAAAACTTTAAACACTACGTGACCTCAATGGATAGAAAAATGAGCCCGCGATACACTCAGGTGATTATGGTCAGCGTATACTCTAGTTTGACAGCTGTCAATTAAACTTCATTAGAATGGCGAATATTCGAATTAACAGACTACGAGTGTGAGTAAGACATATCCGTCCGGCATGTAGGGGAAAATGCCAGATCGTGTACCTGAGCGAACCTGAGCCCACGTTATTAGTTTTCTGATAGTGGTCTGCACATGTCCTATTTTGACAGCTGTTAATTGACCTTAATTTGGCTTGCCAATAAAACTTTAAACGACTGTCAGCCAACTGACAGCCTTGCCCGGCGTAGTTTCGTTTTTATGTTGAATTGGTAAGTGTGACATATTATATCAGCTTATATGTAGGGGCAAAACGACTGGTCTTTCATCTGAGCCCGCGAGATGGTCATGTGATAATTGTCAGCGGATGTCTCATTTTGACATCTGTCAATCTAATCGTACTCATATGGATGGCTTACATAACTAAGAGGCTAGTCAAGTTGTGCAAGATCTATTGTGACATTTGACATCAGCTTACATTAAGTGTGTGTACGGGTGGGCGTACGCTACGTCATAACCAATTTTCTCGGACGGATAGTTTGCCAAATTTTGTTACCCACGGTGCTCCGCTGCGCGCGCTTCGCGCGCGCGAGAGCTCCGCTATCAATTTCAGTTTTCGTTTTTCGTTTTTTATTTTCGCATTACTTTGAAAAACGGATTTGAATTTCGTTTCTCGTTTTCTCATCACTTTGAAAAACAGATCTGAATTTCGTTTATCATTTTTGCATGGCTTGAAAAACGGATCACTACACCAGTTCAGTCATTTGAAGCCCCGGCCACCTTCCCCTGGGGTTGACCGGGGCATTCACTTTTATGTAACTGAAAGTAAGTGAATTTTCCCCTCTGCGGGGCCAAAGTGAGTTGTAAACTTCCCCAATGATATGTCTTACACACACGGTATTCCCTTTTTTAACAATGGATGACAAATGATATGAGGATAGCCGCGAAAAAACACGCAGCCGCAACACTTGTATATCCTCGATGGAGAAGGAAAATGACGAACATTTGAACACTTTACAACCTGAAGACACAAAATGCGAGATAACAAAAAATTACAAATCAAGTTTCACAGTCTTCTGGAGTTTTTGTAGAATGACTCAATCTTTCTTGTCGTCATTTCCAGGATACAACAAATTACTACATCATAAGGTATTAAACAATAGGGCCACTTGAACGAGGGGTGACGAATGGTCTTTGCGATCATTGCGATTTTTTTGCGAGCACGAGCAGCGATAAAAAATTTGCTTGCGAGCAGCGAGCACTTCTTATATTTTCCACTTGCAGCAATCCGTATGGAAATCCTTTTCTTTAAAATAAAAAAGAAAATAGTTTAAAGCGGGGTTTACATTTTGAGCGCAAAACCTTAAGAGAACTTCGTCTAACGTAAAAACACAGCTGTACACAAGCGATCACGAAGATTGTCTAATATTCAGTTTCGAGTTCACTGGTCAGGAAGAGAAGCATCTTGTGATTGGAAGCGATTCATATCGATTTAAACCAAGAGCTCTAAGAAGAATGTCTCGAGCATACAAGTGGGGTTGAAGAAAGGGACATGACTGATGTGGATGAAGAAGATCTTAAAGAGGAACAAGATCCTTGTGTCAGAACAACCTCTTCTGAGTATAGAGCCCTAGAGAAACTCAGAAGAACCAAGGTAACAACATCTTTTCTTTTTAAGCATACATAACTCAATTAGCTAATTTATTGTTTATCGTTCATTTTATCGCGTTCATTTCCACTGAACTTGATAGCCACATTTATGGGAATTAAGCACCATACAGAATTAAATTTACTTTTTCTCTTGCTTTAACCCAAAGAGAGATTTACAAAATTTCGAGCAATACTGACAAGAAAGCGAGCATGCGAGCAACTGCAAAAAATTTTGGGAGCACGAGCAAGTGAGCACTCGTTTAAATTTTGCGAGCAAATCGAGCAAAGGTAAAATTTTGCGAGCAGTTAAAAATTTTAATGGACCATTCATGACCCCTTGAACGGGGAAAAATAAAACGCGTCTAGTTAACTTCTCCTATAAGTGGCACAAAAAATGTGTTCCAGACTTGAATAAAACGGGACTCAGCTAAGACACTCCTTATATGCTCATTTAATGCTCTTAACCCATAACCCCTTAGATAAAAGCAAGTAAACTAGACCAGAATTATTGTGGGGAAAAGGGGTAAGGGATGAAGTACTCCAATTATGGAAAGCAGGTCACTTTTCTCTACATATTGGTGTAACAGTCCGAAATATACAAGGGGAGAGGTGATAATCCTCTCTAGGGGGTGATAATCCCCCAGGATTGTGAGAGAGGATAATCCTCTGTAGGGGGTGACAATCCCCCAGGTTAGTGAGAGGTGATAATCCTCTCAGGGGGGGGTGATAATCCCCCAGGATAGTGAGAGGTGATAATCCTCTCTAGGGGTTGATAATCCCCCAAGGTTGTGAGTGGAGGTGATAATCCCCCTTGGGTACTGGAGAGGTGGAAAGACCTCTCTAGATGTCTAATTCCCCGGTTTAAGGAGTAACAAGAGTCTATGGGGCAAAGTGTGACCTGTATGGGAGCACTTCATCCCGAACCCATGTTTATTAATTGCCAACAACTCTCAATACAGGTATCATCACTAATTTAAGTTAGAAATGCGTGTCTGCTGCCCGTCAGGAAAAACCCTCAAATTATTTTTTAGGGAAACCTGAACCCTCCCGAAAGCAGAGCCAGACACTTAACATGAACCTCGAGGGAGAGAGGTTAGACGAAAATATAATAATACAAGTTGTAAGTAAATGACAATTAAACTTTTACCAACTTAATAATCAAAATAAGGCCAAAAGTAACTAAGTGCACAAGCATGTTGGGATGCCTGGTAGAATGATTCCCCTCAGCTTTTCTGCCATATCTTCTTGATAATTGCCAATTGATTCAAAGTGTAAACAGGGTTCGCAAATACGCCAAATTTGGCGTATTTTACGCCAAAATTGTTCAGATGACTCAACGGAGGTTACGGAGGGAGTCACTTCGACTCCAGAAATTTTCGCTAACAAACAGGGAGCCACTTCGACTCCAGAAATTTGCGTTAACAAGCACAGTTTTGTCCTTACCTTTTTCACATCAAATACAATTCACGTTAATTGTAAACGTTGTAAACCTTAATTAAATCATCGAAATTAAAGAATTATACTGCACGACAAAACAGGAAGAGGGTAAATTACGATCAAAGTTTACTCGATGATCGCCATCATGGATTTGAGCTTTCCAGGTCAGCGGACCGCCACAGCTACTTCGTGTATCCCTCACGATAGTGTATACATGCCAGGACCGCGAGCTGGAAAGTCTGAAAATGGCTTTTTTCGTTGTGGTACTTGACTCCAAATATTCCAAAATGACTCCAAAATTTGTGAAGCAGAAGTCACAATGACTCCACTCATCAATAAAATTTGCAAACCCTGTGTAAACAACAAAGATCGGTAGTTCTTATGACTGCAAAAAGTATAAGGAGCTTCTTAAATTTTAAGCAAGAGAAAAGACCTCATATGTAAAACCTTAGGGATACCAGCAAACAGAATCAAACAGTGATAAGGGAGGGTGGGATGGGATTTTGTTCCACGAAGGGAAGAATATGAAGTTCTATTTTGCTGAGCTAGGCGCGAAAATATAGGCAACAACTGTTCATGTGATAGCTGGCATCTAATTGGCTGAGCAAAACAATTAGTGTGACAGGGGTCACATGCAGGAAGTAACCCCTGAAAGGAAGTGAGCTGGTTCCATTACTGGTAAAGGCGGGTTTATGGTTATCACATTAACTTTAATTTATCCTGTTGCATAAATTTGCTATAAATGGTACAGTTTGTGTCTTATTTAAGACTTGTCTTATGTAAACCGCGTCAAAAGACACTTTACAAAGCATACATGTATTTCTTCAGCTGAGAGAAGCGATAAAAATGTATTCAAAATTACTACGTGTCGCGAAAATGGAAACGCTTACCACAGAGTGACTGCCCTGCTTATTCCCCGGTCAGGGAGGCAAAGACCGGGATTTCTAGCGTATCCCTCGCCCACCGGGGAATAAAAATGGGGTGATTATGAAGTGAAAGGCCCCTCATTAGGGGGAGGGGGGGTGGAGTTTCAAATGACTGGTGTATTAATCCACTTTTCAAATTCATGCAAAAAACTCCAATCTGTTTTTCAATAACAAGCAATGCAAGTACGAAAAACGAAATTGAAATCCGTTTTCCAAAGTGATGCGAAAACGAAACACGAAAAACGAAATTCAAATCCGTTTTTCAGTGTCACAAGTAGACATCAAACGAAAAATAGAAATGGAAATGGAATTCCATTTTAGAAGGCCGAAGAAAAACGAAAAATAAAAATGAAATTTGAATTCCATTTTTTTATGCCATCGAAAAACGGTTGAGACTAAGGTACACGCATTAAACTCGCTCAACTTGACGTTTAATCTTAACACTTTACAAATACCTCTATTTTATTTACGTGATTAAAATTTACTTGCGTTAACGTGCGGAGCCAAAAACGCGTCAGCGGAAATCCACCCTAACGTTACGAATGTGTCACCGATGTGTTTATACGGGTAGCTTTGAACTTGACTATCCGCGCACTCTACTTGCAGCACTTCATGTCCATAGAATAGGAATCCCATATCGAGCTTTTCCGGAACGGGTTGGTCCAAGATTTCTATCGCTTGAAAGTGTTGATTATTTTGGAACAACTGATCACTTTAGTGGTCGAAAAAAACAAAAGAATAATCTTAATGAGCAAAACTTCAGGGTTTACTGGAATATCAGGATCGAGGATCGAGGAATCAGTGATCGAGCATCGGTTAAAAAGAACTTGAAAATAAAATAAATAAATAAATAAATCGTGGATCAGCGGTGATGTGGGCCGCAGACTGTAGATAAATTCACAGAACATAACCCCGTTCGCTGTACTGAACACTAAATTCAAGAAAACTAATCCGGGTCTGTCTGAGTCAGTGATTGTTTTGACGAGAAAGTGAAATTTTCCTGGAAAATGAAACGCTTTATCCCAGTGATACTGTAATAGAAGAAAAAACTTTCACAGTTTTTAATTTTTAATTGTACATTTGCTTTCAGTACTCCTCATTTTTCTTTTAATTGTTGTATGCACGACCCCACCAGCAATGCTGATCTTTTTATCGTGCTAAACTGAAATAAAGTTTTTATCTATCTATCTATCTATCTATCTATCTATCTATCTATCTATCTATCTATCTATCTATTAGTAATTGTTATTGATTTAAAGAAGTCAACAGTTTTTTGCCTGAATGTGAACCAAATTGTTATGATGATATGACCTCTGCCTTGAAAGTAAGGGGCTTTAAAATTGCGAGTATTAATGTTGCAACTCTCCCGCTGCATATTGAAGAGCTTCGACTAATTATGGCTGATCAGTGTCTTGATCTGCTAGCTGTTAATGAGACTAGAATCGATTCTACAATAACTGACATATACTTCATATTGACGGCTATTCAATCCTAAGAAAGGATCGAAACCGTAATGGCGGCGGCGTGTGCATTTATCTTCGATCGAATATTAATTATTGCCTTAGAAATGAAATAATTTCCAATAACGAGTTTGACATATTAAGTGTTGATATTAAAAAGCCTAATAGTAAAGCCTTTAACGTAACTGTGGCCTACAGGGCCCCTAGCTGTACGGTTGGCTTCTTTGAAGTTTTAGAAGCTATTGTTGGCATTATTGACATGGAATCTAAAAAACTAATTATCTTAGGCGATTTAAATTGCAACTATCTATCGGATAGAAATAACATGCACCTATCTCAGTTAAAACAGTTTTAAGGTTCGACCTATCAGTTTCAACAACTAATCAATGAATTTACTAGAATCACGCCAAATTCTAGTACACTTATTGATGTAATATTATCAAATGAACCCTCAAGGATTTTAAAATCAGGAGTGGTGCATATGGGATTAAGTGACCATAGTATGGTCTATGCAATGCGTAAGTTTGCCATTTCATCTAAAAACACTCATAACCGTGTGACCACTCGTTCTTTTACAAACTTTAATGTAAGCACTTTCAGAGAAGACCTAAAGGCAGCGCCCTGGGATAGCCTAAGAAACTGCACTACTCCCGATTAAATGGTTGAAATCTGGGAAAATATGTTTCT
>CALNXK010000318.1:32500-40000 GCA_942486035.1 Porites lobata
AACACACTTTCCCTGAATATTAAAAAGTCAAACTATGGAATTTTTCGTCCATACCCAAATAAACTCAACTATGATCCCCAGGTTAATATTTTTGACAATGAAAGGAATAAAAAGGTTACCCTTGAAGGCAAAAACTTTATTAAATATCTTGGACTGTTAATCGATGAAAATCTATCTTGGAAGACCCATATTCACTCTGTTGCAAATAAAATAAGTAAAACAATTGGGCTAATACCCTCTTAAATATTTATCGGTCACTAATTACACCTTATCTAACTTACCGTCTTATCTCTTGGGGCAACGCGTGTAAAACTTTCCTTGACCAAATTCTTGTCCTTCAAAAACGCGCACTGCGTTTAATATATTTTGCTGAAACAAACGACCACGCAATACCTTTTTCTGTCAATGCAAAAATTCAACCTTTACAGTCTCTATATTATGAATCCGTTTGTAGTCTTATGTATGATGTAAATAAAAACACTGCTCCGGATAATACTTCGAAACTCTTCTCTCGAATTTCTAGTGTTCATACTTACAATACACGTGTCTCAACCTCTGAACATTTCTATACTAAAGAATCTCGACTCAATGTCAAACGAAATGCTTTTTCGCGTGTTGGGGTCAAAATTTGGAATGGGATACCTCAAATTCTTAAAGAATGACCGAAAAAAGCTTTTAAAAGATCACTAAAAGAAATGCTACTCGATATCCTTGAAACTGAAGACTCCTATATTGATGTCGATACGATCATCGTAAAAATGAAAAAGTAATTCTCTTGTCCTTTATTTTCATTTTATTTTATTTTTAAAATTGCACTGTAATATTGTCCTTGCATTTAAGTAGAATAGTATCTATTTAATGTAAAATGTATATACTTATATAACGTCTAATTTCTTTGTATTTGTCTGGTTTGTAGTAAATTATGTAGCCTGGCCTGCCTCGAATAGCCTCGCTAACTGCAGGCCAGTCCCAATGTATCTTTTGCTATATTTCCAAATTTAAATAAAGTTGAAGTTGAAGTTGAAGTTGACCTTTCTACCTCAAAACAATTTATTTTTGAAATCCCAACGATTTTTCTTAACTTTCTTTGGCATATTTATTGTATCAATAAAAGGCGATGCCAGAAATTTCAGTCAAAAAATATCATCAACATTTTTTTACTGGAGGCGCTTTTCTTTGCAAAGTAAGGTCCACTTAAGTGCTTATTTCTCAAAAAATATTTACCAGCAATGAAATCGGAATATTTTAATCTATTTTTGGCAAATGACGCGTACATCTGCTGTTCTTTGCAAAGCTTCGGCGACATCGCGTTAAAAACGAAAAATTTGTGGCGAAAAAATCGTATTAGCTCAATGCGGCTGCATTTATTTAATGACTCTATCAACACTGTGGTCCAAATGTCTTGTGAAAAATAGGGCGCGTTGTGAGGGTAGACGCGGAAAACCTTATTTTGTGTACCTGAGTTTCAGAATACATTTTTACATTTTGGCTGGGCAATTTTTAGATCAATTTTGGCTTTATAAAAAAATAAGTAATATATAGATTTAGCCCGGGCTAAAAGCGAAGCTCCTACTAACTCGAATTTATAATTTAAATGAAACAATTGTAAACTTGTATTCCACAAATTAGTTAACTTTAGAGCACATTCAGGTGACTTTTGACGGAAAGGCTAAGTAATTTTAGCGAAAAATAATTTGCAAACAGTCCAAGCTAAGAGTGAAATTAATCTTACATCGACTTGATAGCCTTATATCGGTACACCTAAAAAATAGCATAGCCATAATGGTTCTTGATCACAGTACATTAGGAAAAGAAATCAGGCCGAATTTTTTGCGTTCGAGAAGTTTACAAAATCTTGCCAACAAGTCTGGGGACGTGTAAACCAACCTTTTATAATTTATATACATCACATCTGAGGTGAAATAGTACCATGAGGCGCTGTTTTTATCATACAGACCTCGGACAGAATGCAGCATTTCACAATTTTGCAATACAAACTGCACTCATTCAATATTCAGGACGATCGAAGCACGCGGACACGCGGGAAAAAACTGGAAAATGCGAGGCGTTGGAGGATAAACAAAAATTGCAAATGAAGACTTTCAGTGAACTTGCAGAGTGTTTAGCACGGATTCCGCCTAAAATAACTTTGTATGGACATCTTTTTAAATACAATTACGTGGGAAGTCTTCTGCTTTTTATTTTTTTAGTACTGATTTGCTGTTTGCAATCAAAAGGGATGCGTATATCTTCAACGAAAAAGGATTATTTTGTAGGTTTCCGAAGCCTCAGAAGCTTGACAAGTAGGCGATGGCTGGAGAAAAGCGGCAAACGTGTTGGCCCAAACTCCACGCTGAAACCGAATACGAAAGCCAGCTCACTGCAGTTCTGTAAAGCAGAAATAAAAGCACATATTGGTTGGCAAGAAAAAGAGAAATAAGTGACTGATATATGGCATACTTGTCAGCGGAAGAGACCTCCGCCATTACACAAAACTGGTCAAGTCGAGAGCGGGTAAAAGATTCATTCACGAGGGCTCATTCATTCATGTCAGGGTCATTTTATACATATCTATGTATATATGTATGTCTGTGTTGACAACTTCCTTTGGATGGTATTAATTCCGTCGCTGTGGAGTGAATTGTTAGAGGTACGTTGGCAGAGCTTAGCAGAAATCTTTTGATTTCTTTGTCATTGCGAAACAAAATAATTTTATCAAAATTAGAAGCTGTAGTGTGTGAATGTTATGACTTGCTATTCGCCTGGTCTCCTTTAGGGCATTATCTCGGAGAGCTCTTGGTAAAAAGTGGTATAAAGCTCACATTTTACTAGATTAAACTTTTAAGGCAATGTTTGTGTCAGGACTGAACACGGCAAACTTCTGTTTCGAATCATTAAACTAGAGTCTGGATCCGTTTTAGAAGACCATCATTTTATTCATTTATATATTCGTCACTTTTAAAATATTATGGAACATAAAGTTAAAACTAATAACAGCCAGAGATAAGAAATACGAAAATTACTCGCTAAAATGATATGTGGCCGGCTTACCCAGTCTGCCGAGTAACAAGTTGAAATTTTGAGCGTACTCCACTCGATCGCTCCTGCATTTATACTAAAACAATAGTTCTAATTGATGTCCTTCATCGATAAAGACCAGAGAATAACGTCCTGGCAAACAAAAACCAATTTGTAAACATAACTTCATCGAAACCTCAGTCACCGCTTCTTTCCTGTCTTCCTTTTTTCCATCTCGACTTGAACTGATTTGTTCAATGGCAGGCGTCTCTTGCGTTAGCAAGTAGGCCATATATTCGTCGCTTATTTACTTTTTTCTTGCCACCAAGATTTGTTTATATTTCTGTTGTACCGAATTGCAGTGCGCTGGCTTTCGTACTCGGTTTCAATGTGAAGTTTGGGCCAACCTGTTTGCCGCTTTTCTCAGGCCATCGCCCACTTGTCGAACTTCTGATGCTTCGGAAACCAACCAGCTGACCTAAAAAATAATCCTGTTTCCTTGAAGATATACGCGTCCCTTTTGATTGCAAACAGCAAATCAATACTAAACATTAAAAGCAGAAGACATCCCACGTAATTGTATTTAAAAAGAAGTCCGTACAAAGTTACTTTAGGCGGAGTCCGTGCTAAACACTCTGCAAGTTCACTGAAAGTCTTCATTTGCAAATTTCTGTTTATCCTGCAACGCCTCGCTTTCACGACTAGGCACCAGTTTTTTCCCGCGTGTCCGCCATTTGTGAATACGGTGTATACAGCGAGCCGGTTCTCACTTTTGACAAGC
The DNA here is from genome assembly GCA_942486035.1 of Porites lobata. Taxonomy (NCBI): domain Eukaryota; kingdom Metazoa; phylum Cnidaria; class Anthozoa; order Scleractinia; family Poritidae; genus Porites; species Porites lobata. The sequence goes on from CALNXK010000318.1 coordinate 36,300, forward strand.
GCCAAAGTAGACTGTTTAAATTAGGATTAACACAGTTATACGCTTCAACATAATGGCTTTATAAAGATGTGTAATCTTCAAAAGCGTTTGATACGGGCGGCATTTTGACTACTCCTGCAAGCTATGTTCATGAGCGACTGAAAACAAACGGCAGAACAGCGATGAAAAGTGCAAAAGCGACTACTAAAAATCAATAAAAGGAAAATAATTCGGTGAAACATACACAGAGACAACAATTTTCATTCACGAAGACAAGTATCTATTAAAGTTCTATAACCTTATAATCAAACCTGATACTCGGCAGATCATTGTCTCAAATAAACGAAATAGCCCCATAAACTACACTCAACTTCATTAAATTAGATATAAAAAACAAGCATCAAATAAAATAATTACTCAGGCTTACCATTCGAGATGCACTGAAAACTATCAAGTAAGGCCAAAATCGCTTCAGACTTTTCAACCCTCTTACGCATCAAGGATGGTGAAAAACGAAAACAATGCCATCCGAAATCGGATTTCCGACTTTGACAAGCGAAGTATTTCTCAACCAAAAACCCGATAAACAAAAGAGCCATGAATAGCAGAAGACTCTAGATAGCAGCTGAATTTCATTTTGTACAATGTCAGTGGAAAAAGACAGTTAAGAACATCACAAGTTGACACAAAACTCTGTCAGCTTCAGCTGTCAAAGTAAACAAGTTTCAAGATGCTGCATAAATTTTCCGCATGAACTCACCTGTCAAATTTTGACCAATCAGAGCATAAAAATTGGACTTAGAGTGTGACCAATGCGTGACCTTGGTGAGAAAAGTCAAACGCAACTGGCAGGTCTTCCCTGCCTGTAAAAACTGGCTGAATCTTAGCTTACGAGGTCAGTTTGAAATCAAAATTTTAATTGTGCGGCACATATAAAACACAACATATTTCATATGAATTGAAAAAATTAAACTTGAGCCTGCAATCATTTGAAAACTAGTAACTTGTCAACGGATAACTTCAAAAAAATACTCCACCTCGATGGGTCGACACCTGAGCCCGCGATACGGTCAGGTGATACTGGTCAGCGGGACCCTGTTTTGACAGTTGTCAATTGATCACAACATTGATGTGCAATATGTGTGCAATATCAGTCTTCCTGTGCTCCCAAACTAGCTAGAAAGTGTGGGATTGAACATTGGTTACCCTGTGGTGCGGACGGACGGGCAGCGGGCGGGCAGGCGGTGTACGGTCACGTGATTACCAAATGTTCTGGGATGGGTAGATTTACTTACCCATGGTGCTCTGCAGGCGCACTTCGCGCGCCAGAGCTCCGCTAATAAATACCTACAGACAGACATAAATAAAAATAGACGTGCTGCATTTCTGAAATAAATCTTGACAAAAAAAATCAGTTAATTAAAATTTTCTTGGTATATTTTCTCTTTTTAAGGAAATTCCTTTTCTGCAGGACCATAACGCAACATTTTTAAATCCAAAAGAAGCCTTCCACGTTGACACAAAAAGTTATTTATGAAAGATATTTAGCAGAAAACATACTGAGAATTACAATGTACAGTGACAATTAAACAGCTGCAGTTTATTTTAGACAGATACGTCTGCATTAAGCGATTATTATGAAACATATATTTACAATTTTTTTTTTCTCGTAGGAACAGAAAACTAATGAAGTCACCCACTCATCAAGTGTTGCTGTTGTCACTCGCTTGCTTTGTGTCCTTCTTCTGCGTGAAGGCAGACTTTTCTCCGAATCAAACATGGGAACCATGCTCACAGTATTGTAACTGCTCAACAGTAGACAAAATGGTCACAGCTAAATGTGATTTATCATTGTCTAAGCAATGCGAAAGCTTCAACCTTCCCGATGATATCTTCTTTTTGTAAGTACTTCGTACAATTTCTTTTGAGGGTTGTGTTTTTGGTTAGTAAGACGATTCTTTTACGTTAGGGTCGTGATTGAATTCTCTAAACGATAACGCTACTTTGATTAGAATTACTTTTTTGTGAATACTCTAGTTCTTAATTTGCATTTTCAGAGCGATCGGGACAGCGCACAATCTCTGCCTGCTCTAAATGGAGTTTCGTTCAGAATTATAAGTATATGAACAGTTCAGGCGGTTGCCTCAGTGCACTACGCAACCTACAACTTCGATAAAAAGTGCAGAAATCTCGGCGGCCAAAATCCTGCCGCGGTTCAGAAATCTCGGCGACCAAAATCCTGCCGAGATTCAGAAATCTCGGCGGCCAAAATCCTGCCGAGATTCAGAAATCTCGGGGGCCAAAATCCTGCCGTGATTCCTAAATCTCGGCCGCAAAAATCCTGCCGAGATCTTGCCGAGATTCAGAAATCTCTCGGCGGCCAAAATCCTGCCTCTCGCAAGGACGCTATTGTTTTTTAAGTAAAAAACATCCATCAGATGAATGTTAAAAACCTGATTGGTCTAGAAGCCCAAGAAAAAAATTTTCTAAACCTTCCATGATTTTCCTTACATGCCAAAAATCCTGGAATTTCTTACATAGAATGATTTGTGGCTGTTATGGCTCTTCCACACTAGAAAAGCTAGGAAGGCTAAGAATCAATCTCCATGCTTTCCAGGCCACACTTAGGGTCTGTTTACATGGAGGTAGGGTACCCCAGATGGGTGAGGTAACCCGCCTGTCCATATAATCTCTCATTTTAATGTGATCACGTTTACATGTTAAGTGGGGTAACCCGCCACATGCTACCTCACCTACCTGAAGTCCCCCACCTTCATGTAAAGAGGCCTTTAGTTAACATTTTCGTAACTTTGCAACGTCCTGAAATGACAGTCTCAGTTACCGGCCTTTTATAATGTAACCTTTGACTTACATGTAAATTGAATATTTATTATTAAGCTGCCTCTTTGATTTACCAATATTGTACAAAAATGTCAAGAAAAAATGTATGTTGTCATATCATTCCCCCAAAAAAAAAAAATACAATGTTCAAGTTTGTTTTTTGCTCCTGAGTGAACCACATTGACTTAAGGGTTGGATGAGTGGAGGGTTTATAATGATATAGGTGTCCTGTGTGTAAGTAAGTCCAAAATTCTTAACACATTTTGTCCAATATCATTGCCGTACAAGTATAATATATAGATTTAGCCAGGGCTAAAAGCGAAGCTCTCTTTAATATTTATGGATTCCTCAAAGAAAATATAAAATCGATGAATACTAAAGACAAGTTGAAAGCAACGAAAACGCTAAAAACAACAACAATAGATCTAATTAGCAAAAAAACAACTTTGCACGTGCAGCACACTTTTTTCTAATTAGCAAAAAAACAACTCTGCACGTGCAGCAGTTTTTTTTTTGTACATTTTCCTTACCGTTGTTTTACACGACTAACGTGAAACTTTTTTTAGCTTCCTGTTTACGCGTTTTATGGAGGAAATGTTTGTGTTCCTGTTCATTCTATTTTTTCACTGCTGCTGCTTTTTCACATTAGTAGCCGCTAGCATTCTTCATTTTCTAACCGCCGCTATATAATTTTCATGTTTTTCTTCCAGCGGCATTAGTCTCCGTTGTTATTTATTTCACGGTCCTGACAAGTGTGACACTTGACATCGGCTTACATGAAGTGTGTGTACGGGTGGGCGGGTGGGCGGGCGGGCGTACGCTACGTCATAACCAAATTTTATCGGATGGATAGTTTACCAAATTTTCTTACCCATGGTGCT
>CALNXK010000318.1:42500-110000 GCA_942486035.1 Porites lobata
GCTGATAAACCAAAAAAGTAAGAATAAAACGAGAAAATGCAGATAACAAAAGAGAAAAAAAAAAAAAAAAACAGGCAAAGAAACACAAAAAGAAGAGAAATATTTCTTTCAAGTGGATGTCATATGATTGGGCCCTTCATGTACAGAACAAGTTGTCATTAGTTGGCACAGGCTACCCAAGGTTCTTTTCTCTATTCTTTGAAACCTGTAGTGCCTTTCATTAATATCACAGAGACAATAACGCTCCGTTGCTCCTCCTTAGAACCACTGTCAAAATAAACATGTCTTCGCCTCTTTTAGAAGCGGGCCGAGAGGTAGAAAACTAATTTCAGTAAGGAATCCTTTTACCCAAAGCAAAAACCGAATCTTTCTGATTCTAGTTTTAAATATAAAACCGTTTACTCGCTTTTAAATCTCTCCGGGAATCACTTCATTGTGCTCAAGGTAGTAATCAAAAAGGAATCCATCTATTGTTCTGGTTATTCAAGACTAAATAGAGGGGAACTTTTAGCACAAAAAGGCTGCAAAAATAGGACTTGACGGGGACTAGCCCAGTTCCACTGAAAAGCAAGAATTCATTGACTTCTCTTCGTTATCTTCTTTCTTTAATTCTCAATCTTAACCAAAGTTTATTACATGCAGTTCAAGCTTAGCTAAGCTTCAATTTCAACTCTCTATAGTCTAAGCTATCCCTGGACATTTGAGCGAGTAACTAGCTAAGGAGTGTGAAACCAATCAGTAAGAAGTGTAATTTTGCGATAATATGAGTAGAAAAACTGGAAACAAGCAAAAATATATCTATTTTTTTAAAAAAAAAAAAAAAAAAAAAAAAAAAGGACGTATTTTGTTTATTTTCATACATTGGCTTATAACGAAATCCCACAGAGTTTGGGCTACCTGTGTATCAACCAGCAAAAAAAGGAGGAATGCAAGTATTGGTAGATGTCAATCAACTCCGCCTATCGTGTGTCTGCATTTTTCTACCTTGTGAATTTGTAGACGGCACGATTATGAATAGCTGTGGTCACACTACAGACATTCTACCAAGGTAAACACGACTTGTTGACAGTTTACCTAGGGAAACTTGATTTTTTTAAGTGTCACCGATTTTTCCCTAGCTAACTTACCTCGGGGAAATTTTATCGTCTGGGGCTTGGATATGTCTCGAAAACAATATAGAGTTTCCCTTGACAGCTACCCCAAAGCAATAGCTAGGAGAAAATGAAATACCGAGGTTGCTAGCCAATAGTCGCTCATCGGCGAAGGTCTTGATGACAGAACCGGACATAGATCACGCTTTGAAAGAAATTTTGGGAGCACGAGTCGTCTACGTCTTCGCCTTTCTTCACCTTGCACGTTGAATTAGCTTAAGAAATAACAGCGAGATAAAAGAAAAAAAGTCTCTTTGATCAGCTAGATCCCTGGGCATTTTGCCTTCTTGAATTTACGCTCCAAAAAATTCAACTGGCGTGAAAACTTTGGGAGCCCATATCAGTAGTGTGACCTTCCCAGAATTTTTACCTAGGTAAAACAAAACCCGAGATGAATTTACCTAGGCAGATTTTTGATGAATTTGCCCTAGGTAAATCGGTTTTACATAGGTAAAAGTCTGTAGTGTGACCACAGCTAATATTTTAAAAATGCAAAATATACTGCCGATTGAAAAGAAAAAACCGACTTGATCAATCACAAAGGTTATTTTCCGAAAAGGCACTGTACAAAACAAATTGCCTAATCTGTAAACTGAACTAAACTCCACTCCCGCAAAAAAAGTGTCACTAAAAGTGTAATGTATTAATAAAGGCTACTTCCCGTATGTTTTATTCGTCTTTCTTTTTAATTTTCTCCTACCAAAATAGTTTCCAAAACATATCCTCAGTGATATTTTAGAACGTCTGTAAAGCAATCTAAAACTTGCCTCATAAAATTGAAACGTGAAGGGCAGAATTCGGAATCGAAAATATATAATATCCGAATCATTTGGACAGCTCCCGTCAATCTGCCGTAACCAAAGCTTAAGGAGGCTCGCTTTAGTACAAAGATGTTTAATTATTACTAATTAGAAAAAAAAAAAACCTGCTTCTTAAGAAGCCTTTATAAACATTAATGTCTACACCTGATCACCACTTCTCATTCGTTGATAGATGGAAGCTTTGCGTAAAATTGTGAAAATGGAACGAAGGCCAGACAAATGCCCGCTTTTTCTCTGCGTTTCTTTCGCTTCTTGTTCGCTGTTTGCGCTCATCTACACTGACCGAGAGTCTGACACTGTATTGTGAGGCTTTTCAAGACCAGGCTCCTTTATAGGCCGAAATTTTAATTTTTTTTATTTATTTTGTCTTATTTTCTCCCTTTTTTTATCTAAGGAAATTCCGTCGTTTTTTCTTCAAAAATTAAAAGTTGTCCAAACACCTTTACTGTATATACGTGCTTTGCTACTTGATGGTGGGTACCAAACTATCATAAGATTCATAATAGACAAAAACATGTTTTAGTAACGCAATTTATTTGTTCAAATTAGTGACAGTTTTGGTTGTTGTCACTCTCCGCTGCAATTTTTTAAACCAACTTTTTTTTCTATCCGCCTTTTACTATCCGCATTTTTCCATCCGCATCCTCCATCCGCAGGTATCCGTCCACGTTTTACAGACACCCCCTGGTCATAACTGCATCTCCTGTTGAAACCTCCCATAAAACAAAAATGTACAAAAATCTGATCAAAAAAGATTTTAAAAGCAAAAAGCAAATGTTTGAGAAGTTGGTTGTGGTTTTCACTGTAACAGGGTAATGCGAGGCTGAGACAATAGTTGATAGCAATATATATTTTCCCTACTCATATTCCCCTCATTATAATGCTTTTATTTCCCTTGTCATATTTCCCTGCTGATATTCCCCTCATCGTGTTTAACCGTCCCAGTAAAACAACACAAGTTAGAATTTTGAATTTCGATTTAATAAACTTGCGAATTTTCCTTCTCGGTAGTTGTCACAGCGCAGTATTACCCTTACATGACGTATTATTGGTCTCAGTCTTAAAATGTCCATGCATCTGCATTGATTTGATTTTCTCTTCTTTTTGCCCAAAGTTAGACCAATAACTGGTACAATTTCACTATACCGGTATGTCATTTTTGCGGGATCTTCTGTCCAGTACCCCCCTTTGATGTATCTTTTCTACATCAGCTTAAAAAGGAGTTAGCCAATGTGTAAATAAAAAGGTCGCAAATCAACTGATCAGTGGCTAAAATGATTTTTATCTAATGTGCAACTCATGTCCGCAGTACGCGTACCTATATCACGCATTCACTAAACAAATGCGGCTATATGGTCAACCCGCCTAACATGTAAACGTGATGACATTAAAATGAGAGATTATATGGACAGGCGGGTTACCCCACCTTAGCGGGTTACCTCACCAACCTGGGGTTCCCCACCTCTATGTAAACAGGGCCTTAGGTTCGATCAGATCTCACCGAGATCTCGCAAAATCTCGCAGAGTTCTTGGCGAGATCTCTTTTATCTCGCCCAAATGTCTTTCATCTCGGCGAGATCTGATCGCGATCTCAGAGAAATTACAAATCTCACCGAGATCATCTTTCATCGCGCACGAGTCTCGGCGAGATCTCGTCAGTATCTCACCCGAGATCGCTTTCATCTCGTGCCGATCTCAGAGACATCACAAATCTCGCCGAGTTCTTGACGAGATCTCGGCGAGATCTCATTTATCTCGCTGCGACTTTAGAGACATTACAAGTGTAGCCGAGTTCTCGTCGAGATTTCGTTAATCTCGACGAGATCACTTTCCTCTTGGCGAGATCTCGTCGCGATCTCAGAGACATTACAAATCTCGCCGAGATCTCGTCGAGATTAACGCGATCTCGACGGGATCTCTGTCATCTTGGCGAGATCTCGCTTATCTCGCGTAGATCTCGGCGAGATCTCCCTTATCTCGCCTAGATCTAGGCGAGAGCTCGTTTATCTCGCCGAGATCTCTGCGACAATACAAATCTCGGCGAGATCTCGGTTAAATATCACGCCGGTAAACCCATAGAAAGTGCGGTCTATTGCTTTTATAAAATAACTAATAAGTTTTCTACGAGTTTAGCGGCACAATAAACCATAGGTTTTTAACCAGTCAGAACGCAGGTACCGTTCTTTAGTCATTTTATCATGAAATAGTAGTAAACTATTGCCGCAATAGTTGAAGCCATTTCTTATTGTTTAAATGCAGAGATTTGTCGCAAAACAATCTAGATGAGGTTCCTTCCTGTGTGCTGAGTAAAAGTGCAAGTATTTCTAATCTGTAAGTACTCTAACATTGTTGTTAGAAGTCCACGTGAGAATAGTGAAACATGCTTTCTGAATAGGTGTCTATTTTATTTTAGTTAGATTCAGTTAGATTGCTTTTTAGTATTTGTCTAGCCGTAGACAGTTTCGACTTCTATTTATTGTTACCTTGTACGTAATTTTATGTTTATTCAAAACCTTCAATAAAGATCTTTATTATTAAATTAATAATTATTTTTATGATTGAAATTAGTGATGGAGCTTGATGGGACAGCAAAAGAAACATCACCTTAATTTCGAACTCTTCCTTTACCTTTGAGTCTGTAAGACAGTAGTGAAGCATTGTGAATTCATTGCTGTCTCGTCCCGCAAATAATCTTACGAGTGCTTAGGCAGAATTTCAGTCTTTTCCAAAGTGACCAACACGTATTATGTTATTGCTACAAAATCAGACATAACCTGTTTTTGCTTTAATCTAGGTCACTTTCAGGAAACAAAATTAACAAGATAGAAGAAGGATCCTTTCCAGAACTACCCCAGCTTTTGTACCTGTAAGTGTTTGTTTGAACAAAAAGACTAATCGTGATTTTTTCTTTCTTTATATAACGTATTCTATCCTAACTTTCTATGTGAACCTTTCAATGTTCGCAAGTACCTGGTTCTTTCTAAAATCCGATAAATACAGTTAACAAATAATGTTTGATTATTTTCAGAGATCTTTCCTACAACAGACTGCTGCAATGGAGAGGGGACATCTCCACCGTCCTTCCCTCGCTTGAATCTGTAAACTTCACTGGGAACCAGTTCTTCCTCCCCGACAAAAATCTTCTCAGACTTGACAGCCTTCTACACATATACGGTATCGTATGGAGCACTGCATGCGGCGAATGTCATTTAAAAAAAAGCTTTAATGACAGTGAATCACCGTGCATATTAGACGATGAGTACTATTCATTCGCGGACGAGATCAAATATGGAAAGTCATTATTATTCGTGAGAGAGGGCTTCTCTCCTCAGTGCTTATGTGAACATGAAGACTGTTACAGGACAGAAATGGGCATCCCTTATAATATGGCACTCAACACACTTCCGAGGAAGCTCTTTTACGTCGAGTACGTCTTTGGTAGCACTGCAGTGGTTTTGAATTTTGTCGTGGTTTTCATTACGTTAGGATCCCAGTCAATGCGCAAGAGTACGTCGTTCGTTTTAATTGGCAATATTGGATTGTGCGATATCTTGATGGGTATATACTCGATCCTAATTGGCCGCTTTACCGTATACGAATTTATAGTAAATAAGAGCCACTATCCCGATACTGACACCTTCGTGAATAAGTACTGCACTATTATGGGTGTTATCTTCACTGGGGCCCAAATAACTTCTGTGTCAACGTCGTTCTTAGCTACTCTTGAGCGTTATCTATCCATAGTTCATTGCATGAATCCGCAAGCAAGGTTAAGGAAAACAACTGCATTGTGGTGCTTGGTAGCAATTTGGTCCGCCGCGATTGCCTTCTCACTATTGCCAGTTTTTCAAGTTGGTGGTTTGAGATACCATGGAGAGTTTACTTGTATGATGCCATTTATAAACGGACCTGACACCACCGACACTTCCATGGCAGGGTTTGCTGTAGCCTCATTGCTAGTCCTTTTCTACCTCGTCAGTTTTGCTATGTACTTTCACATTTTCTTGCACGTCAGGAAAGCGGGAATTAGTGCTGGCGTGAAAAGAAAAGCTTCCTTGGCCAAGAACATTTTAAAGATGGTGCTGACTAACTTTCTTTTTTTTGATATTCCAATGGTTTGCACGTTACTTTTTGTATATAAAGAAAAGGACCTTATGGAGGCGTTTAACGTTGATTCATTGACAAAACTGCGGATATATTTTATCATGTTGTCTTGGCTTCCTGTGGCATTTCTAAGTGTCAATTCGTGCTTAAACCCTTTCTTGTGCGCTTTTAGACATCCCAAATTCCGGGGGGAGTTGCATGCTTTTATTAACAGGTGCAAGTGCAACTGCTTTAAAAGATCAAGCAATGAACTTTTTGAGGCTTGGACGCTTAAGGCAAGCAAAAGGGTAGATCTTAATTGCACAGACGCCATTGTCAGGGAGGAAAATTTTATAGACAGATATAGATCATTGGAAACGTTGACTTCCAAACTTTAATTTCTATCATTTTTTATCAGAAAAAGGTTTTTTGTTTTGTTTTTTAAAGACACGTTACCTACAGGGAAAATATCAACTGCATTCTCCCGTCCGATTAACAAAGTAAACGACTATGGTTATTGACCCGGTTCTTCAAAAATCCTGTGCAAAAACCCTTACAAAGAATATTTCATGCGATTTTTATGTAAGTTTAAGATTACAATTTTGTTGTTTTAAATCAGTAAAGTAAGGAATAAAATTGTCAGTTCTGGAAACAAGTAAGTCGAACTAAACACGGCACTTGCCACAAAACCTTCATGTAAGTAGTTTGCATAGTAACGAGTACAGCGGCGTGCACAGTGAAAGCGTCAAAGACAGCACTGACAGGGCAATTTCTTTTGCGAGACCTTTCAGGCACATAAAAATTATTTATTCTTCAACGTTCGTTTGATTGACAAGAATGTAACAACTAAAACATTCAGGCATCTTTACATTGTAAGGGATGAATTTATGACCGGTTAAAATCCCTGTGTTTAGGTTTTTTGCTCACACGTTACCACATTAACCCGTACGAAAATTTAGAGGCCAAACCGTTCAAAAATTTGAACACTTAAATCGAGGTGCCGTCATAATTACACCCTGTACGGTCGAAAATTGAAACGTCACAGTGTGAATTCATAAGGCATCCATATTTTTGTACGGCAAAGATCGTGAATACATGAATGCGTGATGACTCAGTTGGAAGACGACGCTATTTTGGATTTGCTCATGATCAAGTACGTAGTGCTCTGCACTTGGTCAGATAGTCTGAAATAAAAGTTGAATATCAACTCTGTTCGGTAGTTCCGTGTGGACAGGGCAAAATCTTTAAAGGTTCCATGTCAGCTAAAATGTCCGATCCAACTTTTCAGCTGCTCTAAGATCGTTAAATGATTTTTTTTTACAAAGCTCATCCGCAGTGAAAAGGTAGGCATTCTGCTTTTTAGCGTTCTTTTTAAAAAAAGTTACATTGAAAATTCAGTTGTTCTTTGGAATAGCTCCTCTTGACTCACACAAAACAAGTTTTTTACCGCTCGACGTATGCTTCCCATTTTCCAGTAGTACATCAAGGGGTTTACACTTGCGTTTATCAAAGCTACAGTTTCTGTGATTTCCCATAAGATGTTTTGTCTGATGTCGAAATTCTTGGTAAGATTAAAACGAATGGTTGCATAGGTACACGGAGCGTAGAACACGAAAAATAGAATCACGACCTGCAGTATGACAGCAGCAGACTTTCTACTACGTGAAAACGTTTTTGCGGCCTGCAACTTGCTTTGATCCATTATCACAGCCTGGTGCCTTCGCAAAATACGGAAAATTATCGCACAAGCCACAGTTAATGCAACACCAACTACTACTATTATTATGATGCCAACGAGGGATAATGTGTAGATGTCTATTAGCCCCAGTGGCCAGGCACATACAATCAAGCCCCATAAGAACCACATTGCTATGGCAATCGCTATTACTCGTGGGATGGTGACAAGTTCTTTATATCGTAAATGAACATATAAGGCGATTAAACGCTCTAGACTGATGGCTAATAGAGTTAGCATCGAAACAATTGCCGTATATATGACCAATCCTTCTTTAGCGAACAATAAAGGGCATACAAAGTCACCTTGGAGAAGTCGAGCTTTAAAAGCCACAAATATTGGATGAACCACAACGCCGACGGCCAGATCGGTAATGGCTAGGGAGCAAAGGAGAACATTTGATGGGTTGTGAAGAGATGGTGTTCGGATTATTGCCATTATAACCGGCACGTTTTGCAGCGTGGCCGTGAAGCAAAGTATACAATTTAAAATCATGACCGCATAATTTGCGCTAAACATCTGTACACGTCTGTATTGACTGTCTTTGAAGAAAGCGCAGTCAGCAGTGTTATTTTCCATTATACCATCCGTTATCGACAAGTCAAGAACGATCCGGCGATAAGCTGATTATTAGCAGAAGCGTCTTTAACTGCTGTAATAATGTTTGTTTTTAACGAGAACTCGAATCCGTTCAATTAACTGATCTGAAATAAATGAAAGATATGTTTGTTTCAGAAAAGACTTTCAATCCAAATAATGAAAATAATTAAAAGTCCAGGTTTCAAATAAGAGATAAGTGCTTAGAATTAATTCCTTTAAGGGTCCTTACTTTAACTGGATTAGTGCCGAGTATTAATCTCAAACCAAGACAAATTTTGTGCGTCCACGATGACGTTTGAGTCTTTTAGTCTGGCTCGCAGCTAGCTACTATTTCACTGTTCCCATTTCGCTTCTGTTGTTTTAATAACGGCTTTACTCAAACAACAGAGACTATTTCATTACCAGAGGAAACAACTAACACAACATTGCACGAGCCCCATTTCGTTTTTAATTTTCTCGCTCCGAGAGGTGTTTGCCTACAGCCTCTCAAGGAGGGAAGCAACTTTCAAAAATTAATTATTTTTTCTTTTTCGTTAAGACGTTATGCCTTATTTGTTTGATTTTAAAAGTACACCTTTAGAAGCAATACCTAGAATGAATCAGTAGTAGCCAATTTCCTCGGATACACTTTTCACTGGCATAATCTCAACTAAGAAAAATAGGCAACATTCGTACGAGTCATTCCCGATATCTAAATTTTAACAACATCTAGGGGTTTTCTAGGTGTGTTTGGTCACAAAAACGTTTCGGTATAACTAGTTGTTCATCATTTTTCAGCGCTGAAGATGAACGGAACAGAAATCTTAAATCTAGCTAATGTTACTTAGATATAATAAATTACAACATTACCACTTTTGTCTCTTGAATGCAAACTTTGCGTTCCTTTTTTGCGCGGAAAACCAAAGGACAAAGGAAAAACAAAACTCGATCTTCTTTGATGATACTGTGGAAAAGATATCCGGTAACATGTTTAAAGAAAATGGTGTCAAACCTTTTTCGCAATTTTTGTTATTAAAATATTGGTTACACACAAAATCAATTTACCAACTGCTGGCATATTTACAACATGAGCTTTAATACCTGGATTCTGAATTTGATTACGCTGTTTAATTCCACCTGCTACAGTGTTAGTATAAAAAAATGCCAAGGAATTAAGAACCAATGGTTGGAAAGCACCGTCAGCCAAACCTGGGGATACTTTTCTGCTTCTGTTTTTTTCCTGAATTTCCCTCTGTAGTGGTTCTTCAATTTGTACAGTGTCAGAAACAAAAGCGCCGAAACCTGTAATGTACGAATTTATCCAAGGGAAAAACGAAGAAGTTCTAACAGTGTATTCATTTTAAATAAAATTTATTTTTTACTTCTCTCTTTTGCTAACTGATTTATAGTCACTCTTAAGAACATGAAGCAGGTAGGAGAAATGTTTGTTAAGCAACAGTTATTTGTTTAGCGACTGTTTCGCAAAATTAACCGGACACATGCAAAAGAACTTGCGTCACTGTCCAACGTCTTATTGCGACATTAGGGAGCTTTAGCAACGACGACGGCGACGGCAACGAGGACGTCAAAACAGCAATAGGTTTACTACGCAAAACAACAAGTTTGCACGTGCATCACGCTTTTTTGTACATTTCTTTACCGTCCTTGCGCGAATACGACGTGAAAATGCCTAATTGCAAGTTTTATGCAGGACGTAAACAAGCGACGACGAATCTCTTTTTCTCTCTCTAAACGTGAGTGCGGTCCTCTGGAAATCAACTCCAGGGAAATTCGCCTACACTTGCCATTTTCAGCAAATTGGAATGAACACGACCAAGTTTGAAAAAACGGGAATTCATGTTAAAACTGACGTTTTCGCTGCCGTTGCCGTCGTCGATGCTAAAGCTCCCTATTATTCCGCCGAGGGATAAATTAAGAAATACCACTTGGTAACAAGGCCTTTTAAGGGACATCAATCAAACACGGTCTTCCTTAAATGTACTCAAAACACAACAATGACCGCCTACTCTTTTAATCAAAATCAGTTTATCGCCAATTTTAATGTACTAAGTACTCCTCTACTCCTTCGTACTTTACAAGCTAACTCTACTTATATATTAAGTATATCTAGCTTGGTTTCCATAACAACATCAACAAGCTCACCAATATTTTTCGAAAAACATGTTCCTCTTACGCATGGTAGATATTGTCGTCATGGCAAACAACGAATTTGACATAGCCATGAAGATTTCTCCAAAAAACAGTGGTTATACGTACATCTTAAGTATGAAACAACTAATTTTCTGTTGTTGTTCTTTGTAACATGAATTTCAACTCGACAGTTAGTTTAAGTTTAAGTTAGTTTTAGTTTAAGTTTATAGCGCGATAAAAGCTCAAAGCAGCGCACGTCAACTTTTACGCGAGAATTTTTCTACCCTTTTCAAAAGTCTTAAGATCAGTCATTCCTTGGTCCTCTCCTTTTTGCAAGATGACGGCTGAGTCAAATTTCCCACTTCTCTGGGGGCTTTAATGATGTCAAAATCCTCACCCGTGTGGGTTTCACCAAGTCAAATTCTCGAGGTTTGCACACCCCCCACCTCCCCCCTCCTGGGGCAAACCATTGATAGGTGTATAACAATGTCCCATTAACACATTAACAACTGAATATAAGGTAGGAGAAACACAGACTACTATTTAACAATCAGTGGTTTATTTCGTTTAAATCATACCTTCTCTTTCACACACCTGGCAGGCATTTCTATTGCCTACCAACATTTCTAATATGTGTATCGTACAATCCATTTTTAAGTCGACAAAAGCATTAGCTTGTCGTCAGTGAGGCTCAGCATCACCTGCATCACACAAATGACACTGATCTGTTTTTTCGCAGTCACCACATGTACTAAAAGAATGTTGTCTCTCTTCGTAGACGATCGTTGCAAGGTGAGGTCTCCAACGATCAAGTCAAATGACGTACAAAAACCGTATAGTCATGTTTTTTCTCTCCCCAACCCAAGCTAAAGCAAAGACAAAAATGTCCCTTGTACGATGCCCAGTCCACTGATCAAGGATAGCTGTAGTGAGATGACGTAAGAGAGATTTCTGGCCTAAGTTGTTGGATAACTCTACCCACCAAATAAATCACTATCCGATGGAACATACTTTAGAAAGACCAACTCCGTTATCCCCGGATAGATTTTTATTTAAAGAATGGCGTTATCCACCTTTCGAACAACTGGGCCCTGGTGAAGTCAGACAGAAAAATAAATATTACATAATATCAATAAGACGTAGAAAAAATAAAACACTTGTTATTCGCTTTATTCTTGAAAATACTGCATCTTTGGGCTTTTCAAATTTTGTGACGATCAAGCTACGAGCAGGAAAAAAAAGAAAAGAAAGGAAAATAGAGAAAAAAAAGAGAAAACATTACGCCACCTCGGTATACAGCATTGGTAGTTGCATTAAGTTCCATAAATAATGATGGGAATGCATTGTACTTAAAGCGGGAAAGTGGCACAAGTATAACACCCAGAAAGTCTAAATGGAACATCAAAAGAAGTAAATGTATGAGAGAATTCCAGCCTCAGATGATCAAAACCAAGTCTCAGTGCCATGGGACAAGGAGGCTGGTTCATAATTTCGCTGCATGTACATGTACATTTATTAACGCTTCGTGCCACTTTCCACTGTTAGTACTAGAAAATAAACTTAAGTTTAACTACGCAACTCTGACTTACATTGCTGAATTGATACCACCGTATTTTAGCAATAGTAAAAAAATGAAATTGCTGATAGTGCTGTATGACTGTTGAATATACTTATAATTCTACGTTTAAATTACATGACGGTAAAACAACAGCACTGAAATAATGAGGCGAAAATATCTAAGATCTCTTCACCTACAGGATGCGTTCCTAACTGGTCGTATCCCCGAAGTACGATATCACAAGTACTACTAAAGACACATCAGTAGCGCGATTTGAAGCAACTGGAAAGCTGCATTCAAATAACTACTTATGCCAGAGGGGTTGAAGATGTTACGGTGCAAGTATGAGTGGACAAGTATTTCACAGTTTATTCAGGAATACAGCCAATCGAACGCGTCCCACATTTTAACCCTTTCATTTCCAAGTTTGGTAACACTAAAAACTCTACGAAATTTCATTAATCACAATACATGTATTATTTAGAGAACAACTAGCAACATAAGTAGGTACAATGCTAAAAACGAGTTGTCTGAAAGGTAACATCATGGGATTTTGGTCATAGACTTTAACTTGAAATTAAATCAAATGCCCTATAATTGGCTTTGAAAATAAAAGGATTAAAATATTCATTCTTGCGTTGATAGTCTGGTTCAGTGCTCATTTAATTTTCGTCAGTCAGTGTTAAGACGGAACAAGGCGATTTTGTGTGATCTCAGTGCTATTAATGGGAATAATATCAAAAGGATTTTTTTTTGGTTCCAATCCGGTAGCTTTCTCATGTGTTCGCCGAACTATACCATGTTTCCATCCGTTCGTTAACCGATCAAATTACGTCTTTATTTCCCTTGTTAATATCATGGTTGTGTGAAACAATTCCAAGGTCAAACGAAAATCGCTTTTCATGATTGTTTACTCATGTTTTATACTGTAACAAAAAAAGAACTAAACCAAACCAAACCAAAAGAAAAAAAAAAAGAAATTAACAAAAGAAACAAATAATTAGAACAAACGGACTACGTTTACTAATTCTAATAGTACATTTGTACTCATATTTCAGATATTTCCTTTGCTGATCTGTAGCTCAGTTTGCCTGAGCATGGAAGAAAATTACACCAACGATAAGAAAACTGTAAATTAACTGTTCTTTTTTTTTCTTATCCTTAGGAATTCACTTCCTTTTGATAGGAAACGAACTAAGACCAATTACAACCCAGAATTCAATCTTCACTTACATGTCCGATTGAATCACGTTCTACTTTTCTCTACCTCTGCCTGCCCTTGAACTAGACAATAATCAGGAAGAGAATATCTGGCAGAAAATCCAACAAGATTTTCTGAGCGTTATTTTACTGCAGTGGAAACGTCCTGGACCTTTCCCCGCCCCAGCACTTTACCTGGGGCTACCCTCCTTTTGCTATGAGCATCACACCTCTTAGCTCCAGAAGTCAGTCACGCATCGAAGTTTCCACGGCGGTTCCTTAAGCCTTTTTAATAAAAGCTTCATTAATAGAGAAGAGAAGTGATGACGTCACAAAAACTAACTAATGGATCGTCAATGTCACGATGCAAGCCACTTTAGAGGGATTTGTATGGAGTCATAACAGTACCTGTATCTCCCTACCGAACGAGCTTATTTCTGGCCAAAGGGTGTTTTCATCATTTTCCTTAAATGCCAACCAATCTCATGATTTCAAAAATTGGAATTTTTGAGTCGTCACCCTTCACTTCTGTATAAAGTTGTTATCTTTTTTAGCCTTTTATTTACCGATTTGTTTTTCTTTTTTGTTTGTTTGTTTGTTTGTTTGTTTTTTTCTGAAACAAATCTGCAAACTTACTGTTATGCAGATAATAACTCAACCGTTGACCATCTCGACAACCAGTTTTTAAAATACAACCAGAGACACAATGAGAAGTTATCTAAAGAAGCACAACAATCAAAGGTCTAATACAAATCATATACTTTAAAGTAATCACTTTCAACTGGTTGGTTCGAACTTATATTAGTGGTATATAATTAAAAGCATAATAAATATTTTAATTAAAACCTATAAATTTATATTCATAAATTGCGCCTTCTAAGTTTTTGGTAATCAAACGAACACAAAAAAGCTATAGTTATCTGTCCGATAATTTATATGGAAACATATTATCAAATAAAATAACAATAAATCAAATCAGTTAGTTAAGCAATAGACCACACTTTCTATGGGTTTGCCAGCGTGATAACCCACGCGGGATGTTGGCAGAACACGAGAAAAGCTTGTAAATCACAAGCCGAAGGCTTTTTATATATAGATAAAACATCTCGCCACAAAGTCAATAAATATAGAACGTTTAACATCCTACATTCTTATAAGGAAACTATTTAATTGATTCGCAAGATATAATATTGAAGTTTGAAGCGAACGACAAAAACCAATTTATTAAAGTTTTATAGCAACTAATTTCTCCTCAGTCGAATGTATGACACTTCAAATAACATTATATCTACTAAAAACAATAAACCTGGAATGGGGCAGAATAGCAGTGGACAATTGCTTGCGGATCCACTATTTTTTTAAAGTGAGCGAAGAAGGATGTTTGCTACTAATAGATAAGCCACCAAATTAATTATAAACTAAAAACTACAACATCGTGAACCACTATTTTGTAACTTGGGTAACTTGATGCAAAAAATGTGTACAACTTGACATGCATGAGAAAAAGTATAATTCGCATGATTTAAGAAAATGATAAAAAAATGTGTTGACATAAAAATAAGACAAAATTGTCTGAATATATGTTTGCTAGGATATAGCAGCCTGTCTTTCCACGATAATTGATCAAACTAATGTTTTATCACATTAAAAAAGCATATGTGGGATCCACCCATACTAATGATAAACTCACTGCAACTGGAGCTGTCGGTAGAAACGGTACGCAGAGTTCCTAAATCCTACAAATCAACTGAAAAAAATTACTGTACATAAAATGCTACAATGATTATCTCACCGCATTTAAAAAAAGGAATATGTAGTTTTCAGTCGTTGCTCTAAGATAAGTAAATATTCTATCAATTTCTGTATGTTAGCAAGAAAATGGGTAAAACAATTCACGACAGTCAAGACGCTAACGATTTCCTATTGATATACCATTTTGTATAATATCACAAACCTACAATTTTAAGCAAAATCAAAAAAATCAAATCAAATGAAAAAAAAATCATTAATGTACATAAAATTCTACAATAATTATCAGACTGCATTAAAAAACGAACATGCAGTTATAATTGTTGCTCTAGTATAAGTAACTATTCTATCAATGAATGTATAATATACACTTAAAATGCATATAAAATGCACATAAAATGCTACAATGATTATCTCACCGCATTTAAAAAAAGGAATATGTAGTTTTCAGTCGTTGCTCTAAGATAAGTAAATATTCTATCAATTTCTGTATGTTAGCAAGAAAATGTGTTAGACAATTCACGACAGTCAAGACGCTAACGATTTCCTATTGATATACCATTTTGTATAATATCACAAACCTACAATTTTAAGCAAAATCAAAAAAATCAAATCAAATGAAAAAAAAATCATTAATGTACATAAAATTCTACAATAATTATCACACTGCATTAAAAAACGAATATGCAGTTATAATTGTTGCTCTAGTATAAGTAACTATTCTATCAATGTATAATATACACTTATAAGTTTCTGTATGTTAACAAGAAAGTACGTGAAAAAGTTAGACGCTAATGATTTCTATTAAAATACCATTTTGTACAAAACCCCATACCTACAATGTTTAGCAAAACCCACCACCAACAAATAGAATTTACCCGTTAAATATTAAATAGACCCAATAACACACAAATTATGTACTAAACATTATACAACTGAGGACTGGGGTTGTTCAGCAAAAACGCAAAACAACGACAAGAGAAGGGCGTGGTTAAAATAAGATCGAAAGACTAAGCTATCTATTTTGCTGCCATAGCAACAGAAACGTGATTTTCCGATACAGAATTTTATGTGATTTTGCATATTTTATGAGGCACAGTAGAGACACAGCTCACTTAAAGAACTTTTACAAAGTTGCGGATTAACAAAAGAAAGAGAAAAGGATAAAAAGAAGAAAATGAAATGTGAAATAAACGCCATTGCTTCCTAATGTCAGATACATGTTTGACAAGGATTCCTTACTGCTGTAATTGAATGGCTGACACAGGGTATCACTAAAACAGACCCCTGCTATTTCATCCACCCTACTCAAAGAATAGGAGGGACCAAAGATCTTTCTTGTTACCATCACTTTGAATTTTTTAGAGTCCCTCACTGAGAACGGACAAGGCTGAAAGCTTATCGTCCCTGCCAAAGGACACAATCAACTGAGCATTAGATGCACAGCAAAAATTACCTTGCCAACTATTTAACAACCTTGGATGCTGATTCAATAGATATTTGATAAATATTACGTTACTTTAGATACAGTGTACGTAGATGCTGCAGCAAGTGAGATAAGACACAAAGGATAACGAGTTGCAATTTATGCTGCCACATTTTAGTCTTTTAAAGACGTTTTCTGAGGCCTACAAAATATTGAAAATGCGTAGAAAAAAAGTGACAAAATTCGAAAATAGGATTTTAAAAACATTCTGAACTTCTCTTGGTTTCTTTGCCTTTCATGCCATTAACACCAACCCTTCCGTCCTCCTTTCTTGTGCTCAGACTATTTACATCTACATATTTCTGTGAGTCTACCTACCTCTTTGACTGTCTGACTGTCTGACTGCCTGTCTGTCTGTCTGTCTGTCTGTCTGACTGTCTGTCTGCTGTATTTCTGTCTATCTATCTGATTTTCAAGTAAGCCTTCCCCTGATTAACCATTGTGGAAGACGCAGTAATTCCCTAATAAACCGCCACAACGCATTGAGGGAGAAACCTTGCCCTTCTACGGTCGCCCTCAAGCGCTCAAATTCCTCCTCCAAACGCTCAATTCTATTCCTTAACATTGCATTTTCTTGCCTTTGTTCTGAACTCACTTGTTCAATCACGCGTGCAGTCTCCGACGATGCGACGATTAAGGCTTTTACATCGGCAACCAATTTCTCTTGCCTTCTGTAATGGGTGGTTAAAGCCCAGCTGTGTGCTGTGACTTCAGCTTCCGCTGCAAGGAGGTCTTGTCTAATTTCACCTCGAGGAGGAGAAACTGCAAGTCTTTGCTGTGGAATACTCTCTATTAGACGCGGCAAAAGAAGAAGGTGTCCACTAAGATCTTCTGACAAATGCCTGGCCAAGGACTCTCGGTTCAACAGTTCCTGTTCGTTTCAAAGCATAAAGATCATGCAAGTAAACGTCAGAAAAATTATGCAGTTCTCCAGCTTTCCTCGAAACACAACTAGAGCTATATTTCCTTCACCTGGCTTTACAACTGACTGAATACGAAGTAGGATAAGAAGAAGTACCAAGCAGAGATGAGTGCCTCTTGTAGAGCCAGACCTTGGTTATATAGCTCTAGCCGTGCTTTGAAGAATCGACCCAGGTAAGGAACATGGGTTAAGGAACTCTTCCTTTAGCTAAAAGATCTATACAGGTGGTTTTCTCTCAGAGTCATGGTCATAAGAATACAGTTTTTAAGACAAGCTGTCTTGTTTAAACCAAAAGGTTTAGACTACAGCTCAGATGTGCTTTGTCTAGTTTAGTTGTTTGATGTGAACATGCGGTTAGCATTATCTGCGTTATAACTGAGCACAAAGAAGGAGAAGAGGAAAGGACTAACAGATTTGACTGCCCCTCATATAGCAGGTAAAACTAATCTTACGTTTACATCACACAACTGAACTAGAGTTTAAGGCACTAAAACGTGACCATATAAATCTTGTGGCCGGCACAGTCAAGGTATCTGCATGAATTCAAAATAAAACAATTAACATGGCCCAATCTCAGGTAAGTCTATACTTAAAAGAAACACCAAAGAGCAAGACTTCCCTTCTTAAAATTTACACAAGGCAAACACGGATAATCAAACTTACATCGCATGAGCATCCATGAGCTCTAAATGGACAATACATTCTGTTGCAGTCTCCGTTAACTGGGTCAACATGCAGCCAAAGCTATGACGAAACAAACAAACAAACAAGAATACTGTAAGTAAAACCTCCATTAAGCATATATTCTTGGCAAATAAATTCTCTTACTAATGAATATATTTTGACCGAGCTCTTTGTTAAACTACTTGAACCTTGAGTAATAGGTGTTCTATTTTAAAATCGTTGTTACTCGACAAACAACGCTACTGAGGAGTTAGCGGAAAAACAAACAAACAAGACCTAAATTGTGACACGGCTTACTTTAACAGTTGCATTAATAATCATCATCATTAAGTAGCTCCAAAAAGATAAAAGAAATGGGGCCAAACATTTGAGGAGACACGTCAAAGCATCTAAAATATAATGAATTAAAAAAGGAGAGCGCTTTCAAACAACTTGTCCTCAACGGCTAACATGTGTGATATGTTGTCCTATCCTACATCATTTTGTTTCCATGACAACTTATTCGAGCAATTTTGCACTGAATGAAAGGGAGAAAATAACACAAACTTCACCTCGGGCCGGTACCTCAAGTAGTTCCAAGGTTTATTGTAGGGATCTTTCCCTCATTCTACCCTCACCATGATAAAACCCTCCTAGGGGATTTCTAAGGTCGTTTCAAGGAATACTTGAAAATAAGGTGAGAACAAACGAAAGAATATGAGTGCTATCATTTCACTTGCACCAAAAACACATGGCTTTCTACATTCACTTATTTTTTGAACATTTTGTGCTATATATATTCTCAGTAAATTTTAATTAAAATTATCTCCAAAGGTGCCACTTAGTAGAAGACAAAACATACCTTCTTTTCCCTAACTTTGAAACGACCTCTCATTGACAAACCGCTGTAAAGTTTGTTTCAGCTTCTAAGGCAGGCCATGGATATTCCGGCCTCCCTTTTCACAAATGGACTTGACCGGAGTCGTATAACAAGTGATTTAAGTCAGATAGTATTTTAAACCAACCTGGCCTCGTGGTATGTCCGTTTTTCCACATCTGTCACATGTAACAGAGACGTTAGGACAACTCTGATAATGTTCCTGAAAGAGATAAAAATTTAAGATAAGCGTAAAACAAACAGAAGAGAAAAGAAAAGAAAGACAAGGAGCAAAGTGTTTGAGTTGGGCCGGAAAGAGAGTACGACTAACGATACGCCCTCCCTTGAACTTCTCGGGCTTGAAAACGGTCACTATTCTCTGAAGGAAAGCTTGTCATTACCATTCCCTGCAACCAGTGATTTCTTTCCGGCATGACTAGTAGCATCTACGAAGTCGTTCGCGTCCCTTGCCACTTGCGTACTTGGTTTGTTTACGTCCCACTACGCGACTGACAAGGAACACGAACGAAAATGCTAAAAGCCATGCCGAAAATAAACCTCTCCTCGCAGGGTATCATTGCCACATATTTACTAAACTTTATATAGTTCCTAAATTTACAATAGTCAACCTCTACAATGCATTTTCTTGGCAATGTTAAAGGTCCACAGTCACGTTCGTTGCATTCAGTGCGCACCGAGGAACACCTTCACTCTGTGCGCGAGTCTTTAACAATTTTTGCCAGATAACTGAAAATTTTCACAGATAACTGACACTTTTATGCTAATATTATTTATTATATATTATATATTCATATATACATATTTTGAAGGAGCATAAAAATTCAGTTCTCTGTGAAAATTTGAGGCCAATATACCGAATAGTTTCGGACACATTCTCTTTGAAAAACTCGAAACTTTTCAAAGAATGTTAAGGCTAATTGACGTTTCTGCCACCGTGCGTCGTTGAGTCTTAAAGAAAGAGGCCAGGTTTTGCAAACTCTTTATCCTTTCTTCGGTGTCGCCTAAATTATGTTCGTTCACGACGTTTCTCTCTCGAAGCATGCAATCCGCCTATTGATGGTTTTAGAATTGAAGTTAAAACTTTTAATTACTAAAATGATAAATTCCTTTCCGGATGACCTCCAGGAATCCTTGTGCTGTAACTTGGCAAAGCAGTTTAACGTTTGTTTTCATTTTCCAGTTACTTCGGTCACTGTAAGATTACATCATTTAAGACAACATTAAATTTGCTTGGATTTGCACTTACTGAAGTAAAGGTTTCACTAACCTGACATGCTTCAGATATCATTGAGGAACCACAGTATTCACACTCTATTTGACGGTGCGAGCACTCTCGCTCTTCATGCTGTGTCAACTGAATCGCTGGCACCATATTCGTGCAGCCATCATTCCTACATGGTGAAGGTATGTATGGGCAACTATGTTGATGAACCTAAATGAAATTTAACGCATTTAATAACTTACATTACTGTTCATTCGAGATATTTCTTCGTTTCTGGTTAACTGAGCCCCCCACCCCCCGCTTATTTTTCATGTTCGGCTAGAGTGACTAATTTGGAAAATGTTTGTCCATATCAATACGACTGACGTCAATCATATTCATAGGAACAACGACGCGGTGGCTGACCTGTATTGGTAGTACAAAAGTGGCGAATAGCATAGCAAGAATCGTCAAAAATTCCATTGGACTCCCGGGAACGGGCGTATGTTTTGATAACAGGAGCATCGAGGTAAGCATGTTTGAGGGTGGCTTTTGTTGCCGATGGTAAGTAACAGTTTCCGGGCTTGTAGGTTTGTTTTTCGCCATTTTGTTGCTAGGCAAGTGCAGCTACCCAACCTAAGACGCGCGGCACGAACTCCGACAAATTTATAAACCTTGCTTCGTGAGTAGCTTATTGGGTCGATAGAACTAGTTCAGTTAATTGTTTCTTAATTGTCTCTCATTGATATCACTAAGACAGACAAGAACTTTTATACAGCCACAGAAAAAGAAGCCTACGAACCGCAGACGTATTTCCAGTCGTCGCTTCTTCGCTCCTCTCCCTCCGAGAGGGAGAGAAGCGACGACCGGAAATACGTCTGCGGTTCGCAGGCTACAGAAAAAGACACAAGCAGCAAATTTACTACGTTGTATCTGTGGGAGTCGACAACTGCTTGATAAACTACTATGAATTTAATTAGCTGACATGGTCACAGGGGAAAAATGGCAGTTAAGGTTGATTTCCACTGATGCGTTTTTGGCTACGAACGTTAAGGCTACGTGCAAACGGGCGCAACAACTCCCAACAATGTTGGGAGTTGTAAGCCAACAATGTTGCGTCCGTTTGCACGAGGGTAAAAGTTTGACCGGTTTCAAACTTTGCGCAACAACATCCAACAACATGCAGCAGGATGTGCAAACGGACGCAACATGTAACATCCAACAATGTTGGGAGTTGTTGGTCAACAATGTTGCGTCCGTTTGCACGCAGCCTAACGCACGTAAATTTTGATCACGTGAATAAAATATAAAACGTGCTGAGCATAAACGAGAAGTTGAGCGAGGTTTAACGCTTACGAGAGACCATTTATGCATTGCCTCTATTTTATTTGCGAACGTAAATTTTACGCACGTACAAATTTCGCGGCACTGGAAATCAACCCTCGGAGGATTAACTAGGACAATGGAAAATACAAATTGCACCTTTCAGGGTACAAAGCATGATGTAACAGTTTCTCCCACCAACATCGGTGGCATAGACTGTAAAACAGCCCGTATTTTTCGTAAGTCAAGAAGACGTAAGTGACGTAAGGAAGGTGAAAAACGGAGCGAGAGACTGGCGCTATTGACGTGTGAGGCTCGCGTGCTTTGCACAAGAATCTCACGCCAGCAGTTCGCACCTTGAAAAAACTGATCTTAAGAAAAAATAAGACTATCAATTGCAAGACAAATAACATGGGTGTTTCATGATTTTGCAGAAGCTATTGTTGGTTACGTAGGGCATTGTAGTGTGGGTATTGATCAGTGTCCTTTCAATCTTTTGCATAATTAACATTTTAATTCAATTAAAGTACCACGTTGAAAGTTAGTTTTACTAAAAACTGCAGAATGCATTGCCTATATCAACCCGTCCTGTCTTTTCGTATTTTTTTTTTCAGACTCCTAGGTTTTGATTGCCATTTAGATAACACAATAAAGTGTTTTAGCTATTTGTGATTTAATTTTATCAAGGGTTTACATTTCATTTTCCTTTGCCTCAAAGTCATCAAATGCATTAGCTTACCTGAAAACAAAGAAAAATATAATTCAAGCCGGGGATAAAATAGCCTGCGCCACAGACGAAACTAAACTCTGGTTAAGTCCGTCTGCGTAACAGCACCGAAATCCTTGTTCTGCCAACCCCCCCACCTGTGAACCAGGATTTGAGTACGCGCCATGATTGGCCTGTTAAAAACGTCACTTTCGATTTGCCAATCGGGGTGAAACGAAATTCGAAACCCACTTCCGGTAATTCGTTGAGTCCGCTGGGGGCCTAGAACAAGGATCTTAGCGCTGTTTCGCAAACGTTACTAACTGGGGTTAAATTACGTCTGAGACGCAGGCTAGGGATAAAATTGAACCAAAACACGTAATTATGAGTGATGTATTTGTACTTACATCAGCACTTTTTAATTCACCTCTCCAGTCACATCCTAGAGCTGTATTTTTACAATGTACAAATTTGCATTCAATCTCCCTTCTAAGAAAGTTGTCAGGAAACCACTGTTCCGAGAAAACAAATAGCAATAGTTACAAATTTGGCAAAATTTTATGGATCTTCGTAATAAGTGTCAATGTTTTACATTAATAATAATAATGATGATACTAATAATAATAATAACAATAATAATAATAACAATAACAACAACAACAACTTTCAATGTACAAAGCAATTAAGTGCGCCCAGTTATCACAAGGTTCAAAGCCAGGAATATGAAATCTTGGAAGACAACCCTGCATCTCAACCAAGGTCTCGCGGGTCAATCTCTCCTAGGCAAAAAGAATTCAAACGTGGCATTTTGTTCAAGGAGATTCTTCATCACCTCTGCTTTTCCGTACTGCCCTTGCTACCCTTAGCTTGACACTCAACAAAAACATTCATTACTGTATTTTCCAAGCTGAATCATCTCTTCTACATAGATGACCTGAAAATCTCCGCCAAGGGTGATGACCAACAGCAAGCCTCTCCTTCTCAAGACAAAGCAAGCTAACTAGTGCCCAAGGATCGTGGTTTGGACCTAGCCTTTAGAGAAGAAATACTATCGTTATAATAATAATAATAATAATAACAACAACAACAACAACAACATCAACAGCAAAATCATCATTGAATGCCCAGAATTAGCAACTACGCCAAGTTCTGTCAACAAATTGACGTCTTCCTTTAGTGCAATAGGTCCACAGATTGGACTCAGCATTACAGGATGCACAGGACAATGCATGGAAAAATAAAATTAATAAAGATGATGATGATGATAATAAGGAAAGCACTGTCCCTGAATTAACTTCTCCCCTATAACGCCCCGAGAAAAGCAGGAAAACTTGACAAGAACATAATAATAACTAGTTATAGCTATCGCTAAGTGCCAACAAGCAAAGATTTTATCTATACGCGCGTGCTATTGAATTTGTTTAGAAATGTCATGAATTACAGTAATTGATAAAAAATAGAGTGAACAAAAATAGAATTCGATTGTATTGACAATAGTGCAGACTTAAAGCAAGAGGCACACATACACCAACCCACGGCCGGGCCAGTACTTCACGCATGCGCACAGCGATATCACGCAGACAGCTGCTTCACTCTTATTGCGGGTCACCGGTATGGTAAAGCCGTTGGGTTAATGAACAGCGAAAAGCCGCGTCTCAAAAAATACCTCACTGCCTAGGTGAGTGCAATTCAGTCTATCAAGCGCCAGCTCCACACAACACATGTAGGAGCTGTTGGCTGGGAACCGCACAGCAGTTCTACCACGACATGCACGGGGAAGGTGGATCACGAGTTACCAGTAAATTAAAGCAAGGGGCACACATACACCACCCCACAACCTGGCCATTACCTCACGCATGCGCACAGCCATATCACGCGGGCAGTGGCAGCCATGGACAGATGTTTCGCCATTACTGGAACACATCAGCATGGCATAGCCTTTGGCCAGTGACTGGGGCAAACTCGTGTATAAAGCGCCTTTTCCTGCCGACACAAGTCCTTTAAGTGCCAGCTCCACACGACACTTATGGGAGCTGTTGGCTGGCAACCGCACGGCGGTTCTCCCTCGACATGCGCAGGGAAGGCGGATCATGGGTTTGGTGTATGTGTGCCCCTTGCTTTAATTTGTCTTTTGAAAGTAGTGAACTAAACTGTTCTACTGCATAAAGAATTTGAAATCCCGACTTAAGGCAGCAAATTTTTCGAGATATTGAAGTTCGTGTTTTTGTCCGTTGCGCACAAATCATTTTGCGTAAAATTTAGTTGTCTTATAAGCAAACTTAAAATCCTCAAAAAATCATATTAAAGCCCGCGAATATTCAACGTACAGACCTATATTTGTGGTGCGCCAATGAACCCTTCCGAATTATTTTGCTTCAAAGACACAAAAACTTTCGCTGAGTCATTATTTTTCTCAGCGTCTTCGCGAGGCTGCTCGTTGGCAATAATGATAATAATAATAATAATAACAATAATAATTGGATTTGGCAGTGGAGGCAAACAAGCCTGACATTGCAGTGATGGACTAGCCTGCGAACATCAAGCGTATTTCCGGTCGTCGCTTCTCTTCCTCCGAAAAATTAACGTCGGTTTTTCTCGGCGGGTGAAACTAAAGCCGAAAAAAC
This sequence comes from Porites lobata, assembly GCA_942486035.1. NCBI lineage: Eukaryota > Metazoa > Cnidaria > Anthozoa > Scleractinia > Poritidae > Porites > Porites lobata. The sequence goes on from CALNXK010000318.1 coordinate 67,351, forward strand.
CGGATGCTCTCGAAGGCTACTGATGGACAAGAGAGAAGGGAAATGTCTCATAATAGATATCGTATGTGCGGTGTGTCCCTTCAACACAAGAACCTCTGAGAAGGAAAAGAAAAATTGGAAAAGTACCAGGATTTGAAGAGGGGGACCTCAAAAGAATTTGGAAGTGTACAGAAGTCACTATCGTGTCTGTGATTTTTGGCACCCTTGGAATGGTGTCAATCAGCCGCCTAAGGAAACAGTTAGAGGTGCTGAACATAGCCAAGGAAGTACAGAAAGTATGCCTCTTGGGAACAGCAAGGATCCTTAGAAGATTATTAGACAAGGGATATTAGTCACACCAATATTAAGTAGAGGAAAAGTAGGCACCCAAGGTTTAATACTAGAAGTAGCCTGCTGTCAATGAGACCTTCCAGTCTTAATGACTGATAATAATAATAATAATTTACATTTATATAGCGCAAACCTCTATATGAATATATTCGGTTGCGCTTTACAATATTGTTATATCAAATTTATGTTAAAGGTGACTAAACCATGAGAAACTATTAAAAACTACAATAAAAAGTATTAGAAACTATAAATAAAATTAATAAAGAAATAAATAATAATAATAATGATAAACCCTATTATAAAAGCCAACAGTTAAATCTATTTAAAATGACTGTGAAACATTTACATAATAATAATAATATTATTATTATTATCATTATTAAAACAATAATAATAATTGCTCATGGGGAGATGGTACCATTTTTAAAGACAGAAGTGACCTCTAGCCCAATCAGAATCCCAATAATAATTGTTACCATTACACAGAATAGGACAAGCACTCAGGATTGTCTGGTAGAGAGTCCAACAAGCTGTCTGCAAACATTATGCTGATCACAGGCTAATGGCTCCCACAACTCTGTACTAAGATACAGACAGCGACAGACAGCCATCAATGCCAAGGACATCAATGATCGAAATTTTTATGGCATGATACATAAGCATTTGGGCTGGCACAAGTAAAAAATACCCACTAAAATCAGCACAATTTATGGAGATTATTATTATAGACTGCCAGAAGCAGAGTGGGTCATGAGAAGAGCATTATTGTGACCTCTATGATTCAAAAGAGACTACTGTGTGCTCAAGAATCAAAAATACAATTCGCTTACAAACATGGCCTTGTCATTAAGAATTCTTATCATGGGGATATTGACCATAAAGATGCCTGTTGACAGTGTACAGGATTGGGTTTCATGCTTACATCTGAATTCCGCTTCCAACACTCAGACTGTTGTTGATGATAATGACCCTGTTGGAAAGGAATCGTCAACCATTCCAGGTGGTGAAGCAGGAGAGGACAGTGGTGAAATTATGTCTAATAAACCGAATACTAATAAATTAAATCTTGGGCCAGAAATATGTGTAATACACCTGCCACAGGAAGCTCCAGTGAGCCCCAGGTCATGTTGGATCAAATGTTTGAGGAAATGCTACCGCAGCTTTCATTAAGATTGTCAAACTAAATGTATCAAAATTTAGTGGAGACCCAAAGCAGCATGATGAAAAGGACCTTTACAATGCTACAGGGAAGCTTAAATCCCTGTTAGATGCCATGCAAGGAAAGACAAAGTCCTGTTTGGCAAAATTCCTGCTAGGTTCTGATTATAAGGAAGTATAATGGACTGTGCTTTTTCGATGAGCAATTTGGTTGGGTGAACACTGTTGTGTTAGCTGCTAAAATGTGTGTAGATCGAGACCAAATGAATTCAAATGGCGAACACATTAGACAGTATGAATAAATGGTATGAATAAATCTGAGTTAATGGGTGTGTATGTTGTGGTTCCATTTTATACTCGGTTTAAATTTTATTTTCCTTTGTTTCAAACTCATTATCATCCATTAATTACCATACCACAAAACAAAGGAAACTAAAATTTAAACCAAGGATAAAATTCAACAACAACATATACATGAAGCACAACTTTGTTAACAAATATTCACCACAGACACACTAAGGTAAGCATCGCTAAGCTTCCCATTTTTCTGTGCCATAGGGAGTCGTTCGTGAATCAGCTAAAAAAAATGCCAGTCAATGCCAAGGATGCGTAGATGCTTGAGAAGAGAAAATGGAGGTGGTCAAATTTACTTACAGTTTTTAGAGTGATTTATCAAAGAGTGGTTGGCATACATGTAAGTTTACTAAAAACCTAGTGCCAGGATTGTTTGCATGAGAAACAAAAGAGCATAACCATTAGGCGATGATAAAGTGAATCAAAGACTCACATACACCAGACAAGTAATTGTAATAATGACAATAATATCCCAAAGGCAGGCGTCGAGCAGCGTCATAGAAAATAGGAAACTTAGAAACAGAGGAAGAAAAAACCGCACCCACTAATACAGGAACCAGAAAGATCTCTACCACTGAGCTGGTTAATTACATGCGAAAGACAAAGATTCATTCATTCATTTATTTATACACGGGAAATCATCAGTTTAAAAAGTACATACTAAATAAAAGTAAAGTACTAAAATCTAAATCACTTAAATAATTGTCGTGTGGGAGCTTAAACGAGAGTAGTAACTTTTAAGCTTCTCTTTGAAAACCACCAGGGAGTTACATTCCCTTAGACCTTGAGGCAGAGAATTCCACAAGGCGGGAACGCTATAGGAAAAGCTGCGCCTAAGGTGCTCTGTCCTAGGCTTAGGCAAGGCAAGTTTGTGAACTGAGTCTCTCACATCATAATAAGCACTAAATTTACAAAACATTTGGGCCCCATGGACAATCATCTCAGTGAGTTTGACTCGATGGAGGGTGGGCAAAGAGGTGGCAGACAACTATGTAGCGGCACATCAGATAATGGATTGACACAATGGTCGCCGTGATCTGTAACAGGGGGAAACAAACCTGAGTATGGCGTGCTTAGATTTGAAGAAAGCTTAAGATTGCGTGGATCAAAATGGCTCTGGGATATTATGAAAGTGTATTTCTTCTCCTACTAGCTCTGAAGAGTGATTAGAATGTCCAGTTCACAACTCAACAAATCCCCATTTACAATAATTAAGTCAGGACAACTTTGGTGCAAATAAGACCCATCACTTCCCAGCAACTATGACATGGCCAACGAAAGACTGAAGAAATTTAAGAATGATCCCGAAATCAAACAATCCTTATGCAAAGTCAATTTAGGATGACAATGAGAAGAGCTAGGTGAGAAAATTAACCAAATCAGAAGTATAAAACGAAAGTGACTTTGTGTTTACATGTTCCACAAAGATTAGTTATCAATCCCAAGACACCTGATCCTCTAAGGAGAGTGTGTAATACGTATACATCATTGAAATTCAAAGGTAAAAAAGAATGAATGATAAATATTTATAACCTAACACCAGATCAGACCAGATCGTACATGTCATTGTTGTTAAATAGGGTAGTGTGATTCTTGCAAAAGAAGAAATGCATTAGCTGCAGAAGTGAGAGAGATATAACACATATTGTGTTTACCTGAAAGTGATCAGCCAGTATTAAATGAGGTTTCTTTGGAAAGAATGAAGAATGAAAGTGCATGTTTACCAGTTGAGAGAAGAGTGTTTGGAGAAGTGTCTGCACCATTTCAGGCAAACTACACAATGAGACATAATATTTAATGCAGATTAATAGGAATGGGGCAAATCTGCCCCTTCGCATCAACGTTGTCTAGTCTACAAGCAATAATGACTGTCTACCATCTACTGACCTGTGAGAAGAAGCTCTTTTGAAATAATTTGAAATGCTGAACCAGACAACAGGGTCGTTGCATTGTGGAGGTTTCCATTTACACAAATGGCTCACAAAATAGCCTTAATAGCCACCATTCCAGAAGAGGATAGATCCCGCATTTCCATGAGAAGATATTGCTGTCAGAACTTACATAACATAGACTTATTTTTAAGACAAGCAGTGTAATCAGCAAGAACAACCTATCAAGTAAGTACCAAAAGTATACAAAGCATCTTTTTCCTTCCATTTCATTTCCTGGCTTTGGTCATAAAAATAAAACAAAGTTTATACTTTGTTCTGAAATAACAGGGCTTGAGAAAAAAGAAAAGAAAAGAAAAGAAAAACTTCCAGCTTGTCCCTCAGGCAAACAGCTCTCACATTTTGATTGCCCAGGGCCACTTCCTGCTTTTCTAAGTTAATGATTCTGTTTATAACTACATGCAAATTTCTCAAATTGCCTAGTTCTACTGAGCAATTAACAATTTTTATTTTAAATTACTTTCCTCCGATGAAAACTAGTAAAACAAGGTAAAAATTAGCCCTGGAAATAATCTCCATTATTCCATAAGTTCCATAAATTATCTATAACATAATGGTTCTTTAATAATATTTATTCTTTCATTTCATTTTCATCACACCAATCAGTTCTTCAAGAGTATACCTTGTCGACATCAGTCATGACTAACCTGACAGTGTTGCAGAGGCTTTTCACACTTGACACAAACTGGATTTGTTTGTCTGTAATATGAACAGAGAAATGAAACATGAGAGCCCTGGATTCTAGCTATGGTATCATTTTGCCCTTTGGTTAAAAAATAGAACAAAATTTACATCAAAGGATAAAGGTGAACTGGCACTTACACACTGAAAGGGTAGCTTTAAAACTGAAGCACTGGTCCCTTAATCTCTTAGCAGGGCCTCTGATCATGATATATATTAACAAAATGGTGTTAATATTTCACACTTATATTGGCCTCAAAACTATTTTCTTACGATTCAATCGCACAATTTGAGGAAAATCGCATAATTCTTCGAAAAATCACACAATTCAAGTACCTTTCATTAAACAATTTCCCAAGGTCAAATTGACATTGAAATTTTGGGGTGATTTACCACTTCACAAGTTTCACATGACACCTACAACCTTCAATTATTATGGTAGACTGTTCACAGTTTTTTTTTCATAAGATCGTCGAGATCGAGGACATTGTGTTAAGGGCAGCCATCTTGTTCACGCAAGGCTGCTCCCGGAGCGTTAGCAGCGACACTAAAAATGGCTGTGTAGCAGACTACCATCTTGGATGAGTGTCAAATCTACTTACTATGGGGGGCCAGGGGATGGCTGGGAGGGCGAGAAATTAAATAGAGGGACTGTCTTAACATCACTTCAACTCATGTTCAGGGGAAGTGACCAGAATTTCACACCTTTCACCATTCATTGATAAACAAACTTCCACTTATGATGAAAAACATATGCTAGACACGTTTGGCATCTGAATTTCACATGTTTACAAACATTTCCTTTTGAAACAGTGATCATAATACAGTTATTAGGGCATTTTTCAAAATAAAATTGGCAAATACGTACAGTTGAAACATTTTCCCAATCTAAGCAGCAAGCATGCTCTCTTATGCACTGATTAAAACAATTAAACCTTCAGATAAAAAGCCAGAAATTTCTGACACGGGTCTTTGTAGCATTAATGAGGCTATTTAACAATTATTTCTCGAGCCCAAATGGGCTCTGAGTCAATAGCCCATGCAGTCAAAGGCCGAATGCGCTATTGACTCAGAGGCCATGAGGGCGAGAGGAATAATATTGTTTTAGTAAAATCCAACTAGTTGGTCAAAAATATCAAGAATAAAAAAATTTTTGCTAGTTAAAGCTAGACTTAAATCCCTTTTTGCCGCCAAAAAGCCCCCCTTTTTGCTACTAGTGGGCTATAACATATAGCCTAGTAGTAGCTCAACCAATCAGAACACAACATTGATAATAGACCACTAGTTGGATTTTACTAAATTATGTTAGAGGGTAAAATTGTGACAGGCGACATGACCTTAAAACAGTGACATAGGACAGCAGAAATGGTCACAAACAACCCAAAGATAGGTTGAAACTGTGAGAGTGACAGACAAAATACAAAAGAGCAGAGCAAATACAAAAGTAAAATACTGCCAGCAACATGGCTTCCTCCTCAATCAATACGTGTAAAATCACAGGTTTTGAAATTCATACTACAAATATACGTAACCCCCATAAGAGCGCCTCATTTATTTCAATTCATTTGGCAAAAACCGAGTTTCTTCATTCAAAACTCCCCAGACCACTGGAATTAAAAACATTCCCCTGGCTTGGGCAGCTGCAAAAGCATGCATGTTGGCTTATGTGATTAATCTTCAAAAAAACTCCAAAGTCCTTGTGTGTTTGCACAAAATGAGCCTTGCCAATTCCCAATAGCGTCAGATTTTGAAAACAATTCTTGCAAGCAAACTGTCTTCCCTCCTACACAGAAATGCCAAGAAGTGTCTGCCCTACTTCATGCCAATTGAAAATATTTATTCATTCCCCAGTTTCATTGGGGAAATTGGAAAATCATTGGGGAAATTTTCATTGCCTATCTGAACTATCGATGCTTCGCGATTGTAAGTGTTCCGATAGCAATACATCAATACCAAGTTTAACTATCGATAATAATCACAATAGTTTCATAAAATAACGATAGTTACAATAGTTTTTAAATGATCTCCTGAAGCATCTTCCTTGAATTAAGAAGTTCACCACTAAGTATCACCACTATCGCAATACTATTGCAATGGTGTTTCAACTATCGCAATACTATTGCAATAGTCAAAATGGGTGCAATTAAGTCACCCCTACTGCATAGTGATATCAGGCTCGCTGATTTTGACTGAAACCTTTTCACTTGGATGAAAGAATTGACAGAATATATATAATTATATATTTTTTAATTCTCACTTTTATGCACTCAGAATAAAATTTAACTTTGATGAAACAATAATTCTTACTTGGATAAAATGGACTTTTGAGCTTTTCTGTGCTTTAATTAGTTTGAAATTTGGCCCATTTTTTCCTCAAAATTCGAATTTTTTGTATTCAATGTATGGTTTCTGGGACATTTTTGCACGTTTTTAGTCACTGACAAAGATATTTCATCATTACAATGATGTAAGGCCTAGGCCCAGTTCAAAAGTGAAACTTTTCACGTATTGAACCTAATTCCTACAATTAAGTACATGAAAAGATCAACGTTTGAAGCAATTAAGTTCAACATATCTACTTTGGGTCAACCCAGGAATTATTAAGTTTGAGTGGTCTACATGGGAATTTTGACTGTGGAGTGACTTCGTTTTAAACATTAAACTTTTCATGTGCCGAACCTGATGCATAAATTATATTAACGTAGTTTCAGCACTATTTCATCTGTGAGCCGACAGCCGACAGACAGAAGCGTGACAACCCTTGACCTTCCCAAGCAGCATTCTCCCAAGGGAATTTAAATTGAAACTGCATGGGCAGCATAAAACAGCTTATTGAATACAACTTGCTTTTAAGCGTCTATATCCACACAAAACTGGTACTTTATTGCTGTGTTTCAATGGGAGTATATAAAAAAATATTTACCTGAACATAACAGAGCAAAAAAGAAGGAAACCCGCTACAAGCAAGATCTTCCTACATGGTTACTAATTCAAGAAATTTTGTCTACTATTCATATTGAGTCGAAATAGAAGGCATCTGATTTATTGCAAACCACTTTCGTCAATTTCCTTCTTAAAGCTATAAATTGATATTTGTTCACTCCACAAACTAGGTTCGGCACATGTTAAGTTCTACGTCAGAATCAAGTGTCAAACTTTATTATTTGGGTTGACCCAAAGAGGTATTAATTTCGGTACATGAAAAGTTTGACATCTGAAATGGCCCTATGCGAATTTGATAGTACGTACTTCATGTAAGACTTTATATAATGTCCTAAGCCATTCCCATGTCATAATTTGGCCGCTGGGTCAATTTACAGATGAGGTGGGGGAGGGCCTTGACATGGGGGGGTAGTGCAAAAGAGAGAGTCCCCAGAATTTAGATCTCTGGAGGTTGGCATCTCTGTTTTAGTTCTATTCACATGAGAACTTCATACACCTGTACAAGTACACTTCGTCTTCCTGACTCTTACAATAACTTTACTATTCTCATGTATTTTCAAGTCCATATAATGATTCAATGCATCTTATTCAAATAATTCTTCTTATTATTATCATTATTATCATTCCTAATTGTTACTATCATCATTGAAAATTGTGAGTCAATAGCTACTTTTTAATAGTACAAACCATACCTTAAAACAGCAGCCAGACATTTTTCACAATAAAGATGCTCACATAACCCTGTTTGTACCACAAGTCGTGGAACAAATCCACATGATGAGCAAAACCATCTTTCATTAAAACCTGTAAGGTCAACTGCAGAGACTTTATAACCACTAGGAGCAGACATGATTAACTTATTGGATGTGAGTCTTTAATTACTGAAAAAGAAGAGAGAACAAAACAATATTGAATGAGAATAAATTTATTATTCAAGATCAGACACAAGACATAATTATTTTAAGCCAACAACTTTTAAGAACTTTCATTTAAAAAATAACATTTCTTCATCTAAAAAAGCTCAATAAGCAATATTTTATGGTGTTAAAGACAATTTCAGTGTAGTGCTTCTAAGTATTTACCAAATCAGTGAATAGCCCACTGATTGGCTGCATAACATAGAATTAATCCTTGGCTATTCACTATTTTGGGACTGGAGTCATTGTGGGCTCCTGCTTCATAACAGTTGAAATCAGAAAACAAAACTTTTTTAGCAACACTATGGAGCATTTTCACCAACAAATAACAAGAACATGAGGAAATCTGGTTTGTCAGTCTTTACTTATAGGTAAAACATTTTGTTTTTAATTTTTGTTTATTCTATTTTATTGCTATTATTTTTTTAACTGAATTTGCGACCAAATCATGAAAATTCCCTCAACTAATCCCAGAACAGTCAAGTACAATGTAAACAAAACCTTTTTTTTATATTTAAGTGACATCTTAATTTATTTCTTAATGAAATGTTTCAATCCATGGATGGTTTCACGTTACAGTTCTAGGCACCTATCTATTATTAATAGAAAGCACTACAAGGAAATAAAAGGCAAAATTTTGGTAAGGGGGCTAGAAGAGAAGCCTTTTTGCACTTGCTGCCCGTGGGAGGCACTTAAAGGGAAGTTGGGTAGGGGTGTCCACTGACTAAGGCCTTCAAACCCTACTTAAGACAAAATCAGTTCATCTTGCGACTTTTTTTTTTATTTTAAAGATAACAGACATTTTTGCCCTAGCCTGAATAGGAAGCTCGTTTCCGAACAAGTCATTATCACTCTTTTTGCTCTCGTCCAGCTTTCTCAACAAACTCACACAGAAACACCTTCTACACAGGCTCTTCTTGCCCCTGTTTCATTGTACGAGTGTGTATAATATGCGAGCCAGCGAGTCATGCGAGTTCATATGCGAGCCATGCGAGCCATGCGAGTCAACAAGCGAGCCATGCGAGTCAGTATGAAATAACTTTTCTTTTTTTAACGCAAACTACAAAACTAGCCTCTGTAACTAAGTAAGGTATCTATTCCAAAGGTTATTGCACTCCTCGGAGTTTTAAAAATACAAATGGCACGTCTTAACAAGCTTAACAACTTAACAAAACAACAGTCCTTTAAAATTCAGCTTATGACACGTGAGAAATCCTAATCACGAAATAATGTCCCTAGCAACGACTCGAAAACTGTAGTCAAGGTTCATCCCCTTACAGTGGCTCTAAATAACTTTTTTATTTTTTTAAATTTTTTTGCACGCACGCACGCAGACTGGGTTTATGCATGTTGACTTCGCTCTATCCAAAGTGTGTTTTACCGAATGTATGCATTTGGACACTGAATTAGACTATGAATTGAAACAAACGATATCTCAAGAAGTACAAGTGGTATTAAATCAAAGGATTCCAACCGCCAAGTCTCTGTTTTGACATTAAATCTGGATCCAAATGCAATGTCATTTGAGATGGACAAAAAGGAATAATAAATAAAACATCAAACCTCAAAATTTAATGACAACAAAACAAAAACATAACTTACCTTAACAAAAGATGAAAAAGATAAAGGCAGATAACAAAACGATATTGCAAGGAGAGCGAGGATAGCAAACACTCGTGCCAAATAGCCAAAAGCTGCCAAAAGCCGAAGAAAGGAAAATGGACTGTGAACTAACATCTGTCTCGCATGGTTCACATGATGACTCGCATGACTCACATGATGACTCGCATGACTCGCATGACTCGCTGGCTCGCACTTTGTCAAGACCCTCATTGTACAGTGTATCGTGTTCACAGAATGAAGCATTATTTTACAAGAGAACATAAAAGTATAACTGACTGCTCCCGGTTTTACTTTGTAGTGGCGGTTTATTACAATTATCTCACCATCATTACTTTCCCAGGCTTATTGTGGCAAGTATTATTTCATTTTCAAATTTCTACTGCTAATAGATTATTCATTTAGTGCGTGTGGCTGCAACCCCACTTATAGTTATTACTTAGTTACTTGTATACACAATTACACGATTAACTAAAACTAGTCACACCCATCAAGAAGTACACGTAAAAGCACTTTGATCGCCAAGTAAAATTTTGACTCTCGAAGCCAAGAAAACATTTTTGAACATAATCTTAAAAATGAGTTCGCCTGAGTCATTTGTTCTTCCTTCAAACAGTTCTGAGTTTTCAAGGCCCATGTGTAGTATGCAGTCTCTATTCCGGTGTTATTGTTCACGTAAACACACATTTCACAAGGTAGTTTCGAAAACGAAGCACTCGAAAACGAAGACCGAAGCACGAAGCACTCAAATCTCAAAAAACAAAGCACCCAAATCTCGAAAACGAAGCACCCAAAACTCAAAAACGAAGCACCCTAGATCAAAAACGAAGCACCCAAAACTCGAAAACGAAGCACCCTGGATCGAAAACGAAGACCCCTAAATCTTGAAAACGAAGCGCCCTAGATCGAAAACGAAGCACCCAAATCTCGAAAACGAAGACCCCAAAACTCGAAAACGAAGCACCTGAATCAGGTGGAGGCAGCAGATGCCTCCACACCTCCAAAGGTCCACAAAATCCATCCCAAGGTTTTATAAGAGCCTGCCAACTGTTTAACTGAACTTATCTAGATAGGATACACAGTATTAATTTTATTATTGGTCTCACTATACTTGATACATCTTACCTTAATATGCATTTTTCGGTACACATACATGTTTATGTAGACTTCAAAACTGTCAAACGAACCCCAAAGGACGTCTGCGGGGAGGCTAGTCCGTCAGCAGATTTTGGCGTATTCAAGTACGCGTGAGCAGTAACACAAAAGGTCTGAAACGAGGCTGAAAACGGAGTGTGAGGCTCGCGCGTATTACTCTTACGCCACGCTTTACCGACTTCTTTTTTCTTCTTTTTCTTGAGTCTAACGTATTGGATATGCAGGAGGTTACGCCCCCTCCCGATCGCAAAATTATCAAACTTCTAACATTTGTTCTCTTGTTTTTGCCGCTTCGATATTATCGTTAAGACTCGTAATGACGACGGCTACCACGTTTTCCCGCCAAAATGACGCTGGTTCACGCGCGAGCACACTTAGCACTAAGAAAATCTCGTACTCGTCTTATAATCTAAAGCTCTCTGTCATCGACTTCAAGCCTGCGAATTTAACTGGCTTTTACTGGCAATACCAGGCGCGGATCTAGGATAAATACTGACCGATTTCCTAAACGAACTCCAAGGGCGCATGCTTCTAAGGGAGTCCGGGGACATGCTCCCCCGGGAAATCCGGTTTGGATTTTAACTCCCTAAAGTTCCCTTTCTTGAGATTCTGAGTCATTCAGACAGGATGTTGGCCAGTTCCATTCTCCCCAGATGAAGCCTTGGAACTTGGAAAGTTTTTTATTTATTAAAAATATATTTATTATGAAAAATCTGACCGATTTTCGTAAAACGGTGGAAACTGGTTTGGATCCGCGCCTGAATACAGTAACATTCTAGAAATAGTTTGGGCCTCCCACGCAGCGGCGGAAATGCATTTACAACTTGAGTAGATTTGAACTACATTCGATTTGTTATCGTGCTTGATTCCTGCTGTATTAGCATTCGTCTCGTGTTTATAAAGGACACACCGGTGTCGAGTTTTTGGGTGCTTCGTTTTCGATCTAGCAGGGTGCTTCTTTTTCGAGTTTTGGGTGCTTCGTTTTCGAGTTTTGGGTGCTTCGTTTTCGAGATTTGGGTGCTTCGTTTTCGAGTTTTGGGTGCTTCGTTTTCGATCTAGGGTGCTTCGTTTTCGAGTTTTGGGTGCTTCGTTTTCGAGATTTGGGTGCTTCGTTTTCGAGATTTGGGTGCTTCGTGCTTCGGTCTTCGTTTTCGAGTGCTTCGTTTTCGAAACTACCCATTTCACAACCAGTTTCCACCAGTTTTACCTTGTCATGACATCGTTTTTAGCCAGAACAAAGTGCGAGGTCTGCCCAACATGACCGAATCAGTGTTAACTTGTTAAAACCTGACCTGCATGCACATGCTATGGCTGCAGGTGACTCGGCGGGGGCGTTCATGTTATCTATGACTTTCAAGAGTTCTTTAAGGACATTAAGACGTTATAGTGGCAAATTTAAGTTTAGGGGTTATTCCTTGCATAACAGATTCATATAAAACGGGTTCCCTGATGGCAAAAAAGAGAAAAACTTACCAACCAGCGATATTTAAACATTAAAGCTTCTACGAATTCGACTTGAAAATTCAAGATGGCGGACTCGATAATCTATCCCAGAAGCCCCAGGAGTAGGTGAGGGGAATCCCCGCAGCCACGCCTTAGCGACCGTGACGTGTCGGTAAGAAAGAGTGGCGAACGCTAAATAAAATGAATATAGAACATTCACCTATGTGTTTGGGTGTGTATACATCGTTTTACTGGATTTTTAGTCTCCATTCTGTTCATGCGTAAACACTGTAACTCTATGATTATGGCTTTTGTACAACGGTCCCCTCCCCTCGAAAAAATATATTTATATTCGGGGAGAGAGTTTTTTTGAGGGTAGGGGACGGCTGTGCACAGGCTACCTAATTACAGTGGTTACGCAATGAAGCCAAGACGCCACTGAATGAAGGAAACACAAAGGAATACATGAATGGGAAGACTTCTTAGGGACGGACTATTAGAAAAGTGATGGTGGGGGTAAGGGAAAATCCAAAAAAACTTCAAGCAAGGGAAAAATTCTTGCAAAGTGAAACCCAAAGCAAAAATTAATGAAAAGGATGTGCCGCTTTTTCAAATTAAAACCAGGACGACAATTCTGTCAAAATGCCCAGCCTCAGTGTAGATCGATTCTCGATTCTATTGGATAATGTTTTGAAATGTTCCTTTCGGTGGGAGGGTGAAACCCTCGGCTTGAACTAGAGAAGAGAAGACAAGTTTAGCAACTGATTAATAACTCTTGAAGAAAAAAAACAAAGTATACTAGGATATGTGACTTTATAGCTCATAAACAAGGCTGAGTTTTTAGCTCCGATATCCTCGAAGAAAAGGTTCACGGATTGTCAGTTTGAAGAGATCTACATCCATCAGACGTTTTTGAAGCGTTTCAGTGGCATTTTGCGATGCTATTAAAGTTTACAATAGTCAGCTGCATCTAATGTTGTAAACTTGCTAAAACATTATTCGCTGCACGTTCATTCGACTATGCTTTGAGTTCAGTTCACCTATATAAATCAACCCTTTTCCATAACATACTCATGCAGTTTTTTTTTATTTTTGGAGTTCACGCCATTCTGCAATATTTGCATATTTTCTTATATGCTATGATCGTTTCTCAAATTTATAGTGTTTATGAACCAGTTAAGAATAACTATAACTTATAGTTTCTGGACACCAGCGTTTGTATCAAGACATTGCATTTGCATATGAGTACGCTCTGTAAAAGACGTCAATACAACGATTTACACAGTACAGTACTCTGACGGCCTGTGAAATCCAGGCTGCTCAGCAAACGATTTTCAAGGGAGGCCATTTCATTAAGAAAGTGCACTTTACGGATGACCAAGCAACCTTAGCCAGCTCAGTTAAAGGTCTGCAACTAATGATGGATAAAATGCAGGAGACTGTAAAGGGATATGGTATGAGGATCAGTGTTAAGAGCACTAGGGTGATGAATTCAGTAAAAGGCCTGGTCATGAATTCACGATCTTTCTTCAAGAATCGCCCTTTAACTATCTTGGGTGCCTTATTATACAGGACGGATCCTGTGAGAAAGATTTTAGATCAAGAATAGCCTGAGCAAAGAGCGCGTTTACTAAAAGAAAATAACTGCTGGCAAAAGCATTCAGCCTTTGCCTGAAGAAGAGAATTATAAAGACTGTCGTCTGGAATACTCAGGGGCACCCGACGAGGATATAGTTCAAAACCAGTTAACATAGCATTGTTGAACGTATTTTAGTATTTAAACGGTAGATATAGGCATATTTTTTATCCCCTAAAAACTTTTCATCTGTTCGGATTTCCTAGCTGAAAGTCTAGTGATCCGAAAATTATAGGGATCAAAACTTACCTTTTCGAAAATTTCAGCCAGGCAAAGGCTCCCGAAAATTCTAGGTGGCCTTTTTTGGGGTAAAAGAAGTAAATTTTCCAAAAACTTCTTGCACAGGCAATCAGCTTGCAAAAAACCAACTGGCTCTTACCATATTTGGAAGATGCTAGCATCGATGCGATGGTGCGTTTGATTTGAAAAGAGGCTGACCGATGGTCTATTTGATTAGAAACGAGGCTGCTTGGGTAATGGTGAACTAAAAAAATGGTGTTTACAGCTATTCGCCTTCGAAGACAAAATACAGTCAAAGCTCTCCTTGCGACTACTCTCGTCAGCGACCAGCTCTAGTTACGACCACCTTTCAGTGGCGTAGAGTAAACATTTTGGTACGTACGAACACGGGTCCACATGGTCTCAAAAACTTCGTACAAAATAACATTTTTGCTTACCTTTAATACATATCTCGGCAGTTTACAGCCTTGTTTACGATAGGACGTGATATCAAAAACAGCTTTTCAAACATTTTTCTTTGAGCTCTTACTGGAATGTTTACAATCACAAGGCGAGGCACCTCCCCTTTTGTTACGCAAATTAAGTGACCGTGACGTTATCAACATTAACATCTTTGTGTTTATGAATATGTTGTGATTCAATTTCATCCTTGGTTCAAATTTTATTTCCCTTTGTTTTCGGGTATGGTAATGTATGATAATGAGTTTAAAACAAACAAACCAAGGATAAAACTGAACCACAACATATATGTAAAATCGCCGAGGATGAAAGTCGCTCATCTGTCATCGTATTACGTAGTGAAGTCTTTAGTCTTTTCATAGCTGAAACTGCACTCAACAGCGCAAGCCGAAATAGGGAAAGTAAGAAGTGTTGTAACTGCCACATAAATTCCTTCATAGAAACCGGCATTGGTTTGATCAAGTGTTTCTACAAGAGTCTCTGGAAGGGGATCATCAGGTGGCCCGATTGACCAGTGGTGCCTCCATTTTGTAATCTCTTGTTTGAAGTCAGTGAGATCCATTCATATCGTCTCCTTAGTATTTGTGAATGGACTGCACTTCCGCTCTAATTCATAATACTTTTCTTTCATAATTTATTTGCTTATTTAGTAATTGTCTGACAATTATATAAATAATGCAAATAAATTATTTAAAAAATGTCAACTTAAAAACGACCCAATAAATTTACTTAACTAACATCTATATTTATAGGTCATACTTGCAGTAAGAAGTTGAGCGTTGAGTTGAATCCAGGTAGAGGCGCTACTAGCGTTTCTTGTATCTCATTCACCAGGTGATCTAAAAATGCCAAATACACTGTACATCGCTCTTTTCCAGTATACTGGAGGGGAGTTTGCTCCCATGTTGTTGCGATGCTGTTGCCTTACTGTTGGCATGGACGGTTCAATATCGTACCCAGAAATTTGGAGTTTGAAAGCATCGGTTAGAAGAATTGCGGCGTGTGCGTGTTTGTGTGACTTTTGACTGACTGCTGACTTTTGCGTTTTTCCCTTGTTTCGATCAATAGAAATGCACTTTTTTATTTGAGTGTCAATGTATTTATCACGAAAGTACTAATTGGGGACACTATATTTTACGTCTCCAGTTGGAGACGGGACCGCCATTTTACGTGGTCATCCGAACCACGCGAAGGTCTACCCGTTTGCAGTGCAAAGGGAGTACATTCATTTCTCGGTTATTTTAAGACCCTGAGTATTGGTCCGGCGTCAAGAATCGAACCCGCGACCTCCCGCTCTGCAGTCAACACGCTCTACCGACTGAGCTAACACTGCCGCGGTTATAGTCGATTATAGTCAGCATTTATATATTTTCAGTTGCTCTGAATATCTCCAATACCACATCTATTCGCTAGGAGTAAAAGTTCTGCAAAATTCTTATTGATACCGCCCCTCATGTGCACTGCGTGCACCTAATCATTTGTAGTTTGCTTCAGCTTGCTTGGATTAGCGTCGGCATGGTCGGGTCCATGCCCCAGTTAAGCGACATTAAAGTAGTACTTTGATAGACTTTTTAGACATTTATATAGAGAGAAAGAAACAAAAAAAATTTGCTTTTGATTGGGAAGACTTTGAAGATAAATCTTGAAAGGAATGATAATCAGTCAGGGTCGATTTTTTGTTGCGACAAATGTGTTTGCATGAAGTTCCCCAGTCTCCTTTCGTTTCTCATGAATACGCAATGAATTGTGGGATCGTCTGGAGCAAGCATTTCAAGAATGGTTCGAATTTATTATATTCCACCACTTAAACTGTCGTATTTTTCGAGTAAAAATGATGTGTATTTGTGTAAAAAATGGAGAAGCAAAAAATAAAAACTGAAACCTCAACAAATGGCGAAGTGAAAATCAAAAAGTTAAAAACAAAAGTGGAAAAGTGAAAAATAAAAACGAACGCACTCTGTGACCCCCCTGGGGTTTAGTAGATAGAAAACGGGTCGGACTCGCCGGACGCTTTGCCGCCATTTTGGAACATTCTGGGCAACTGAAAAACCCTGGGCTCGAATTACTGCAGAGTCCTGGGTGTTTGTCTGGTGAAATAATGACTCAAACGAAGAAAAGAAAGGCAACTGAGACAGCAAGAGGCTATAAAATGTCAAAGCAAGTTTATAAAGCTGCCGTCAAATCAGTGTTGCTGTCAGTGATGTTTTCGAATACTCTATTTCAAAAAAATAGTACTTATCCTTGGGTCTATTTTTCTTGCGGGGGCAACGTAAATTTTTTGCGGCATTTTTTTCCAAACAGCGGAAATCCCGCAAGGCCGCTCTCTAGAATAACCCCTGGATTATATGCTCCCCGAAGGGAATTTTGGCTTCCTTGAAAGAGATTATTCGCTGCCCGAAGGAGAAATGACTCTTCATTAGGTTTTGAGACCGCCGCACGGCAAACTTATCACTCGATCGCGCTTTGATGGAGTCATACATTTTCTGGAAAATGGTAAACTGAATTCTTTGCTAACAATTTTTATATAAATGCAAAGACAGCTACGCTTGATTCTTACCCTTAAATGCCGTTTGAACCCTGACGACAGCGTCAAACGATTTAAGAGCTTTGAGAGCACATGGCAAATCGAAGACTTTATTGACTATATTGTTCTTAGAGTTTTTTAAAATAAGTACAGGTTTTTAAATTAATTCAAATATATTATACTTCTGATAAATTATTATTGTAAATCTTTTTTAGCGATCTTGAGGAAGGTTTTTATTGTTATAATTTACATCTTTTAGTGGTATGTCGTTAATTTAAGTTATTGCCTTTGAAAAGCCTCTGTGAGGAAAGTCAAGAAAGTATGTACGTATGTACAGTATTCATTCGAATAAGCGCCCAACCTCGAATTAGCGCCCACCTCCAATAAGCGCCCATCCTAAAGGCAAAAAAAAATTAATAAGCGCCCACCTCGTTCAATAATTGTAAATAAATTTACGGAGGGGAAATAGTAAACAAGCTAAGTGAATAACAAACACCCTAAGTTACGACTCCGACAAGCCGTGGTGTGAAGGCAACATTTACGTAAGAAAATTAAAAGAAATACCAGCCCGTGTAACAGAACAAGCACACGTTTTTCAGTTTAATGGGAAAGTTCGCAATTTTTTTGCCAAATTTATATTTTTGAGAAACTCACAGTAAAACCCCAATATAACAAGCCTCTACATGGTCAAACCTGTGTACAACGGTCTCCGTTAAGAAATGGCAAGGTAACTGTTATATACAGGGTGACCACTGTATACCAGTCAACTTTGCAGAAAATATAAGGCAACTGAAAATTTTGGGAAGTTGTCCGGCGACCGTAATATCCAGGGTGACCGCTTTATACAAGGCCGTTATTTACAGGATTGACTGTACTTAAGCATTTTACTATTCCTCCTCCCCCTCTCCCGTAAATTCTCTAAATTCTCTAAATTTCAGTTACGATTGAAATGAAAAGACAAACTTAATGTAGCGCAAAACTTTGAAACGGAACAAGACATTCCCACGATGGCGCCATTTGACTACAACTAACAGAATCCGTCAGGGTTCACGGTTCTTTTACATATAAAGGCATTTGTTATTGAGACTTGACGGGATTACCCGAGAAAGCAAAGACAAACTGAATCACTGGAGGTTGTAGTCACGTGACATCACGGTGAAAATGACTTACTTTAATCAAACGGAAAATGTACATTTATCATCATCGTCGTCGTCGTCATCACCATCATCTGGCTGCCGAGCACCAACCAAATTTTGGTTCTTTGCAATTATCGGTAATGTCCAGAAATTATTACGATCCAGTTTAGGCTGAGGGTCTGTATGATTGGCCCTGACTGACAAGAAGTTCCGGATATGATTATGTTAGTGGATGGCCGGCTTTGTCGCACCTGAGGACTCGCCGCCCTTTAACAGGTCTTGTTTTTAATCCTGAGGGGTGTCCACTCACCCTTCTCACCAGGTGTAACCGGTGGAGGAGCCGGTTTAGTCGCCGACTTTCCGACCATGAACAGGTAGTACTGGTATACATGTTAACCAATAGCGGCTCAACCCATTTGAACCGACCTGACCAACACCTTTCCACAACGGTTCGCGACGTCTACAAATCTGATGTATCTACAAAAATTTTTAGAAACAGGGTGTCGTCCCGAATATAAGCGTGGTTGTTCAGTTCTGTGAGCGAGCAGAACATAGGACAACCACTTGCGATGTTTGTCTCTCTCCTTGGTCGATGAAAAGATGAGCTGTTAGGATCAGGTCTGAAGGCATCGATCACGTGTTCAACATTATCTTGATCCAACAACATGAATGTGACCTTCTGTCTGAATGGCCAGCGGAGCAACGCATCATACTGACCGCGCATTATCACGAAAAACACAGAGATGTGTGTTCCTCGGCCCATGCCATCACCGTTTAAATATATGCGGGCGCACATCTTGTATCCATAGCGACTGGTGTAGAAGCAAGGGCTGTAGAATGATATTTGTTGACCGCTGACTGCCTCGTTTCTCCTGCGTGCAAACTCAGTTATTTTCCACAGCAACTGGCCATCGTAGCTTGAAAATTCCTGTTGCCTGATGTATTCCTCCAAATCAGCCAAGGTGACGTTTCTAAGAGCCAGTGTATGCTCAATAGACTCAATCCTCCTTTCCACCCTTCTGACGGTCTCCTGGACAGTCTCAACAAGTCGCCTTACATTACCCACATCCCGATTTGCCTGCTCGATTGAACGATTACTTTCAACCAACAGCACCTCGTGGTCCGCGGTCTTGTTCTCAAGATTGTTTACCCTTCGGGTAATCTCGATGTTCGGTACACTGCCAGCTGAATCACCAGTCACTTGAGCAGATGGGGCCGCTGCCGTGAGATTCCCTGTGGCCACTTTTCTTTCCAGGGAGGTGATTCGTTCGCTATGTTCTCGTATTCTTTCTCTTAAATCCCCGTTTTCTGCTGTACTGGATTGAATTTGAGCGAGTATGTCAGAAATGATACCGTCATAGTTTGTGAAGATATGTGGGCTTCTCGACAGGATTCTTGGATCACGAGTTAACACCGCTTCCATTTCTCGACCCATCCTAAGACCATGATGAAGTAGCAAAGTGGTGTGATAAACATTCTCATTCTGCAGATGTTCTTTCTTTTGCATATGGCTGAGAATCTGTTATACAAGGAACAAGAATTTTGCTCTAAACAGACATGCAAATCTAATTGGGGACACTAGACATGTAACACTTGTTTAGGGTAATTGTACAATACACAACAAGGTCGGACAACCTTGTAACGAATTTGAAGAACGAGATATAGAAAACATGTTTTTTATACAATGACCTGTAGATAAATTAAGAAAAATGGTTTATTTTAAAACCTGATAGTTAATGTGAAAAATTCTACCATATTCCTCTTATTTCATGTATACAAGGTGTTTGTCGCGTAACGATAAACCCAACGTACAATGACCTTGCCTACCATGAGTAGTCTTGCCGTATACAGCAGATGGCATTTCCGACCGGCAGAGTTTTAGTCAGGATATTACAAAGTGAACGTATCGTGGCCAAGGGTGCCACCTCTGAGAACTTCTGATGGAATGCCCCCCACTAAGAAAACTTTGCAAATATTAAGCGCCTTACGTTAACTCACCAGTTCTAAAACAAAGATGGATAAAATCAATTTTTGTCGAAAAACCTAAAGGAAAATCAAATGCTAATGTGCCTAAAACCCTATCAACCAGTTTCTTGGACGTAATGGGTTCGTATCCTGGTGATAATATATAGAATTAACCAGGACTAAAGGCGAAGCTCTTGTTAATACGCTTACAGTTAGCTCAAAACAAAAGATAAAATCGTTTAATGCTAAAAGGGCGAAGGCAACGAGAACGGCAAAAAGAAAATCCATAGGTCTAATTAGCACGTGCACCCCATTTTTTTGTACATTTCTTTGCCGTTGCTTTGCACGACAACAACGTGAAACTTCCCAGTAACACGTTTTATGGAGTTCAATGTCGTGTGTGCTTACAAAAAAATTTTGTTGCCTGTGTTCTTGTTCGCTTTTTTCTTCACTTCCGCCCATTTTCACCCTGCCGGTAGCCAGCATTTCTCATTTTCTAACCGCCATGTTATTCTAGTAAAGAAATTCGATGCCTTTTCTTTTTTTTTATCTCTCGCTCTAGTTCTTTCTCTGTTATCCACAACAGTAAGGACATAATTATTATTTAGTCGAAAAAAAGACTCGGCTTTGTTGCTTTTTTCTCTCTAAATGTACGGGTGGCCATGCGATTTACCGCCAAAGCTCGCTGGTGCTTGAATGCGAAATTTCACCCCGACATACATTTAGGGGGTGGACGGACGTCGGACGGTCACATGATTATCAAAATTTCTCACAACTTTAGGTTACCATTTCTTGGGAATTCTGCACTATAAAGCTCTAACCTTACAATAATCCAGGAAAGCTATCCACTGATTGCAGGGTAGAAATGAGTTGAATGATGGATCACCTCATCGTCCCTTATCCTCTCCACCCTTTTTTCCCCTCGCTTTCTATTTTCTCAAAGGAAACGGGAAGTACGTGACAACCAGCAAGTGATTCAAGCGCGAAACGCGACATTGCAGGAAGCCGGAGGTAAGAGTGGGGGCACCGCTCTGCTAACTTCTAGTTGTTAGGATGAAGGCGATGTACTAGTTTGGTTTAAGAATCCAAGTGAATACTTTTTAGTATTGTATTGCTTTTGCTTCCGATTCAGCCACGTGTTTATTTTATTCCGCGCGCTCAATGGATAAACATTCGAGAACAGCGAGGGATGTAAACAGTCCACAATTTCGGTGCTTTGGTACTCTTCAAGAGTAAAGCTTACAGATCCTGAAAACACTGAAAGAGAGGAAAACTTATAATTGTACCTGGGTTCTTGAGCAGCCAATTTGTGCGAATGGACATGGCCCCTGAACTGCATCACAGTCTCCTACAACTTGATCCTGATGGTCTAGCAGCTGAAACATTAATAGAGAGGAGTCAATGAGAAAACAAAGAAACAAGAGTCATGAGTGCACCGTAAGTCCTTCAAAATATCCTATTTAAATAGCTATAACTAGTGTTGTCTTCGTCGTACACAGTTCCATTAAATTAACGACAGACTATCAACATAATCCTCTCTTGGGTGGGTGGCAATGGGCTTTTCAGATTTGCAGTTTGCGCAAATTTCTACGTATTCTCTTCAACTTCACCTACCTTTTGGCACGACACTCAACCAGTCCTGGTGGAAACAAGTTTGCAGATAAGAACTTTGTACAAGTGCAGTATAATAGATTAAGTAGTATTTATACCTACGTTTACCATACCACACTAATAAGGCGTTCAGAGTCAAGACAGAAAATAAATTAAGTAACAGACTCCCCCTAGCTTCTGATCATAAAAATTACGTCAGAGTTCAGTTGAACCAGTTGAAAAAAAAAAAACATGTACCCCAACTGTACCTTTGCACGTGGAATTCCATCTTTGTTACATTTATCACATACAACTGGGTATGCTGGACACTCCTTCTCATGGTGCACCTGTAGCATATACATGTATATTAATTAACTACTTATAAATACAAGCACGAATGTTTGTCTTTGCTTTGTTTTGGTTTTATTTGTTTGGTTGGTTAGGTTGGTTGCTTTTTTGGAAATTTTAATATCTCGCACTCTCATTTTGAGATTTATAAAAAATTGGCTTTATCTTCTTTAAGCCGAGTGAGCGATACAAATAGAATGACGAGACACCGGCATCCCAAACTCACTAAGAGAACACTTGGCAATACATTCAACTCTCAGGAACGCAACGATTTGTAGAGTTCACATGGCAAACAATCCTTACCTTTGTTGTGAAAAAAGGAATTAAAATGAACTTACTTGTGCCAAATTTTGCGTTCTTAGTTTTACCATTCTGTCTTAACAGATTCATTAAAAGATAAAGCAGGTTTTCAACTGGAACAAGCCCAGATTGCTTCAAAACGACATGAAAACTTTAATATAAGCACAAGTACACTGCACTAATGATAATTTGATTTCGTTTCTCCACAATAAGCTAACTTAAGGCGAATTTGTTTTCTTTTTATTTTTACTTATTTTAATTATGAACCCTATAAATCGTTGCGTTATGCAATAACAGCTTAACTTGTATTTTACCATAAATTATTTCCAGTTAGAATTGATTTTCAAAACACTTTGCTTTCCAGACAAGACCGTCACAATGTTCAAAAGTTGGTTTTATAGAGTGATTCCTGAATAAATCTCTACCCATTTGATAACGCATTGTTTACCTAACAGTACTCTACACTTACACCGACTTACTGGGTAGAGATTTAACCAGCACAAATGAAGGCCTGGCAATGAAAACAACCAACCCACATATCCTTTTTTTTTTTTTAAGTCAAGTTGACATTCCACATTGCTATCAGGCTGTACATTTCATTTCTTTTTAATCATAATGTTAGAATTAACCCATCTGCTGCTGAAAATTTTTGCCGAAAAATGCTCAGTTTTTGATCGGTCGACCTGTATTCCGGCTAAAAAAAAACAAAAACGCCAAAAAAGCTGTTTATAAGTTGAGTAACTCACGGCCTTCTTTTTCTGATGCTAAATAGCATCTTTCAAAGTACCGTATTTCCTCGATTCAAGGCCGTCCTCTATTAAACGCCACACGGATGGAAGCGTTTATTCCAGGATTATAATAATAAAAAAACTTTAAATCTTGGTAGTACAATTCTATCTCAGCAAAATAAGCACAACGTTAGAACTTTAAATTACGTTTAAACATTTCCAGATGATTTACAGTAACTGTTGTCAGTGATTTAAAAAATGCAATTTCGAAATAAACGCCGTCCTTGAATAAACACCGCAGGGGTAAAACTGGGCCTGGGTAATGGAAATTTCTACGCAAAAATTAATATTCATCTAGATGTTTACAACTGTGTTACAGCTAAAAACTTTAAGAATACAAACTGTACAGCTGTAGTTGTGTGTACTTATTGTGCTATGCATAAATACCTTCATTTTGTTCAGGCTGATTTGCTTTTTGCAGAAATCACAGGTTTCCGGTTTACACTTGCACTCTGTTTCCAGGTGCTGAGAAAGATCAGCTTTTTTCACCAACATGCCACACTCAGGATGTACACAGGGAAGTTTGACAAACTCACAGCTACTAGTATGACTCTGTAAAAAAACAAAGAGAATTTTAAAAGAAATAATACAAAAAAGGCCTTTAAATGTTTAGCACTAGTACACAAAACAGCAATTTGACTTGAGATTACTTTCACCCTCAGACTCAAAAGGTAAATGTATGAGAGCCAACAAACATAACTCCATCATTTAAAATGGGAGTGACATGGACACTTTAGAGATCAACTCATCAGTTGATATCAGAACAAAACCTTGCTTTCACTACGAGTAGACCAACACAACACGTCTTGCACAGAAACTGATCCATTAGTTTTCTGTAAAAAGTAATTTTAACGCTTTAAGGTGTATAATCGCATACTCACAGTCCAGCTAAAGTCTCCTAATTGGCAGTTTTGACTAAATTTTGATCTTAATAATCCTCCTGCCCTCCCATTGCTAAAATGTTATGGGCTATCCTCTGCCTAACTTTGCAAGGTTTTACAAAACATGTATTTCTAGTTAATTTTGTATTAACATGTGTACATGAAGTCTTGGCAAAAACTGGTTGATGTCATATAACAGCAACTAAAATCCTGTATATGTAAAACCAACAAATACCCAGGACTGTGCTCTAGCAGAGCCTGGTGGCCCCTGGCACCTTACTTTTCCTCTTGGGCGACTAGAAAATCTCTTGTGCTGGGCACCCCAAATTTTAAAGATTTAGAGCACTGGGCTCCCTTCAATTTTCCTTAGAGCACAGCCTTTCTTGATACCTCCAAATGCCTGACTTCCCCTTTCCACTGGCATCCATCATCCATGAATGTGCAGTTGACAACAAACGCTTGTACTTCACGACGCATGAAATTATCAGGAAAAACCTAAAAACATGATATCAACAAAATTAAGAATTGATCAACCCTGTGTCAGCTACTTTAACTGTATTATAGCTTTGAACATATATAGCTGACTCTTGGTTTTCTGCCAACAACTATTAGAGTTAATGGCCTTTCACAGAATTATATTCAGTTTCCCCTAAAACTAAGGTCTCATGAAAATGTTATTTTACAACTCTATTACAATAAAATCAGAATAATAGTAACAATGATGAATTATAACAATTACCTCATTTGGAAGAAGTTCCACCTGATCCTGTGAGCACGTCATCACGGATGTTCCATTCCTACATGTAAGTAAATGAGACCAAGTTTTTGTGCACGGCTAAAACTTAAACATTTTTTTAATACTGTAAAAAGAGTAGAAAAATACATTTTGTTTTGTGGTTAAAACCTTTTAAATTAAGGCGCGGTTGCTTAATTATTACAACATGTTATTATAACTTCTGTGTTAATAGATAATTACCATGCATGCTTAAACTACATGAAATAACAGAGGAAATGGTTCAAATTTTCAAAATATCACTTTTTCAGAATACTGCAGTTAATGCTGATTGTACTACGTAAGAATTTGCAGTCCTTTGTGGTTAATGTTTGACTGAATATTTGCATATTTACCTCCTTAATCAGGCTAAGTAATTACTGATTATTTGGACATTGCCCAAATAGAGTAATTGAGATTGCCTTTTTTGATTCAAAGTTGCAGTAGGCATGCAATACATCCGAACGTAAAAATACCAAGTAAGCAAGCCAAGTGATGTGAATGTCTGCCACACAAACGACTCATACAAGGTGCGTGCTGGAAAGAAAGCTCTGCTAGCAGGGTACTTGATTTCACCTTTACCATCTCAAAACTCTTGCAACAAAGAAACATGAAACACAATTCCCAACAGTGCAGGACAAAGAAATAGCGATGAACATGTTAAAGCAACGCCTCCTGAGTCTGGACCATATATACTCGGCACACATCCCTATTATTTTTAATACACATAAAAAACTTCACATATGCATATAGTACAATGATGCCCAAATATATGTTCCCGCAGCATCTTGTTACCATATTTATAATAATTAAAGAAAACAGAGAATTGAACAAAGGATTAAAATAATATCGAACCCTGCCAGCTGCTAGCTTAACTTTTTTAGTTTGCATGACATTATGACCCAAAAATAAAATGAAACATGGGATAAATGCTGTAAAGATATCTGCACATTTCTCTTTTTCATTATATTAGTCTAGTCAGCAGAGGTCAAATTCTTCATATGCCGTGTTGTCTGCCTGTATATTGTTAACAGACAAATGAGATGTCCTAGAAATAAGCATTATGGTAATTATAACAGTATAAACACTAAGCAGTACACTGTAAATTGGATTATGCTGTCTGTTTGAGTAAATGATCATAATGTATAATATATAAAAATTATGCAGTCTGACAAAACATCAATGTAAAATTTTTTATTATGACATAAGATCTGCAAAAAAAAAAAAGTACACACTCTCTCAGAAATGATCCTCATCACTTTCTTTTCAATATACAAAACTCTGTTCCAATACTAAGTCAATCTGAAGAGAAGATCGATGAAGATTCAATTGGCATTCACATATAGATTTAATCACTCAATAATAGTAATTAAGGTATTATGATAACATACATACATGTCTACTCTGTGACCTGTCTGACTTTAATACATACTGCTTTCAAAATAACTGCAGTCGATTTGCTTCTTGTGGAGCCAATAACTGAAAGATGCCAGACAGTACATCATGCAAAAAATGCAAACAATTTAAACAAAAAAACACCAGGAGGGAAATACACTCAGCATTTAATGGCTTTCAACAATCAAAGACTACAGTGTACATGCATCTAAAATGTATATTGGCAAAGCTTTTTCTAACGAAAAAAAGTAAATTATTCTTAGATGCCTCAAGCTAAAGTTGCAATCACATAAGAGCAGTAAAGTAAAGTTCACAAAACTTGTTGTGAATGGCCTCAAGGCCTCACATTATGTTGAACTACTCATGCAGACTCTTCGCTATTTACATATAGGAGCTCATAGAACACTAGTCATGAAAACAATTTATGCTTACAAAGCTGTGACAGTTCCACAAAAACATATTATGCAGATCTTATAACATCATCAGGTGTCATGCAGCAAACAATTACCCTAGTATTGAAATGGTCTACTAAAACTGTATAATATTTAATCAACATTTTAATTTTATGAAACTCAGGCATAAAAATATCTTGCAAAAATAAGTAAAAACACGTAACTTCAAACTTAACAAAAGACTGGTTAAACAGACAGTTAATATACAGCATGCCATCTCAAGGACTAGTTAAATTAAAACTATTTTAAAAGGCCTGGAACAAGTTACTCAATTACCCAGTATCATTAATGAAACTTTTTTGATTGGTTAGCAGTGGATAATTAACTTTCAGAACCAAATACTTAACTTAGACAGCATCTGACATTTTTTTTTCCTTGTTTTACTTTCATTGTAATAAGTAAAGGTTTCATAATACAAAAATAACTCGGATAACATTGAACAATATCTCGGTGTCAGGCAAATAGTTTAAATTGTCTTCCTAATTAAAGTTTCTACTAGCTACTGAGTGCCTTTTCATCCTCTCGTCACAGGCAGTAAAAGTTCAAGTAATACTAATAATGGACTGAAATTTTCACCGGAACTGCTTGCAGACCTTGTTAAATGATCATCTTGCATCTTCTAATAGAAATTTTATTGCCTTGGTAAGGCAAATTCTTAGATCAACTCTAAATTTTCGAATTTGATCACTGAATAAAAGCGCTGAAGACTCATTTGTACAGGGTAAGCCTAGACTTAAGGTAAAATATTCACAAATACTGGCGAGAAGGTGACTAAATTTGAGTTTAAAACAATAACAAAGTTGAAAACAGGTCTTAATTCTTCTGATTGGAATTCATGAATATAATTACCTTAGGTTGAGGCTAAACCTGTATAGTCTTCGGTGCTTCTATATTCAACGGCCGCGACAAATTCGAAAGTGGACAATAATAAGGGAAAATAACCAACATGACACCAAGAAGTGGGTTGTAAAAAGAGGCAGCAGCCTATCAGCTTTTCAAGACTACCCTTGAGATGTCTGGATATTGGATGAAACACTGAGTGGAGTAGTTTACCATAAAGCTTCTCAAATGAAACATACTGGTAAATCTTGAAGAAATTCAAAGCTAAAGTTTGCAAAATTTTAGGGTATCGAAACCATGTCATGGTAGTGATTTCCTCTCTTTCTTTTAATACATAAAAATTACTAAGGGGTGTGTGGAAAACAAATCCACATTTGATTTAGCTGAAATTAAAGCAAGACCCTCACCGTTATCTCAACTGCCTGCAGGTAGCAGGAAATTAATTCTACTACATAAACCTTAACTTGCCCTTCCTAAAATATGCTGAATTTGATTGATATTGTTTTGATGTTACAAGTACATTGTATTTTTAGTATTTCAAGTACTATATCCAATACACAGTAACATCTCTTCAGTCAAACCACTGAAAAATGGATATATTCTTATTTTCAACTGCCCATTAAAACTTTGCTAGCATTAAGTGATGAATCTCCTACACAAAAAGTATAACATTGATGCACAGTACATTGTATGGCCCTGTCCTCTCACAGGCGGCCCAAGCGCAATATGTGTGGGTTCGGGCTTCAGAGGTCATTTGGTCGGAATATACTAGAATTATTAGTAAAATTATTATCTGACGCTAAATAAACGCAAAAATCTTAAAGATATGAAGTCTTCTTGTTTATCTATCTGTACTAGTAGCCTTTAAGATAACGAAGGTCGATATTTCTTGCATTATTACACTGAACACTTCTTTTATAGTGTTCAGTACTCGATGGAAAGAAAGTCAACTAAACGGCGTTTAAACCGGCCGTAGGACACAAAGTGGCTATGAACTAAAG
Organism: Porites lobata; assembly: GCA_942486035.1. NCBI lineage: Eukaryota > Metazoa > Cnidaria > Anthozoa > Scleractinia > Poritidae > Porites > Porites lobata. Next base: position 96,228 of record CALNXK010000318.1, read on the forward strand.
GTAAGGGAGCTTTTTGAATCAATATTTCGCGTGATCATGATTTTTTTCTTAGCGTTGTAGCTTCGAATACATGTGATAAAATTCAAACAATAAGGGCCCGAATCACATGTAATAATGCAAGAAATATCGACCTTCGTTATCTTAAAGGCTACTAGTACAGATAGATAAACAAGAAGACTTCATATCTTTAAGATTTTTGCGTTTATTTAGCATCAGATAATATACTAATAATTCTAGTATATTCCGACCAAATGACCTCTGAAGCCCGAACCCACACATAGTGCGGTTGGGTCGCCTGTGGTCCTCTAAGCCTCGAACTGACATGTTTGCTACATCTGCTACATCACAGATCACGCATCGATCTACATAAGGTGGGAGCTATATTTACAGCCACACATATCCAGCCTGGCTATTTAGAAACTTAATGGCAATGATATTAATAAGTAATGTATTTTTCTGAAACATACATGTACATGTAGTAATCAAAAAGGCCATATAAAAAGTGAAGTATTTTTTGTAAAGACGTCTAGACATGCAATTAACGGTCTCACTGTAAAGTGCGATGTTTAGCATGTCTGTCTTTAAATCACTGATACTAGAAATCATACTACTAGATGGTTTAAACAACTGAGATTACCAAGACATCTGTACAGTGTATCCAACAGATGCACACATTAATTTCAATGCTTTATTTTTTCTGCAGATGTCGACATATCTGTCTGATGTGTATTTACAGAAACTGGCATGACCACAATTACATTAAGTATCTGACTGATTATAAACACATGTTTGCTACAATTCTATATATCAATGCTGACGTCAGTACAAAAATTACCAATCCTCACAAAGATGCCATGAAGCTCTCAGAATGAGCTGTTCTAATTGGGTAAAGAAACAATAGATGAATGAGCCAAACAATGCCCACTAGCCCTAAAAACATGACAATAGGTTTGGTTTTGAAGGCCAATGATAATAAGGTTTCTGAGAGCTTCTGGCTACGTCACAGAGATGATGGGAACACATTTCTACTGGTAACTAGGTGTCTATAAGGAATAACTTTAAACAGTCTTAAAGCCCAAATTGTGCTACATAACCCTTTTCTGCCTTTGTATTGTGGTCTAACTCAGGTATAACAAGTAACAGGTTTTATATCAAAAAACAAAACACCTAATAAGACGTGAGCTCCATGTGCAACAGCGGAATGCAGTTTTAGGGGCAGTTTTAGGTAGGTTTTACTACTTTTAAATGAACACAAATGTACTTTTTTAGCGCCGAAGCTTTACTTCATCACCAGTCAGGTGGAGAGAAGTGAACACTTCGTATACTCACAGATATAAACTCCAAAGACATGAACTGCAATAAAAGTGACCACATCCAGTTTGCATCGCATCTCGTAGTAGTAAATGACACGAGTTACATTTGTACTTTTCTCCAATACACTGCTGATCTGAGCTGGATAAAGCATAACCAGGCATCGTGGATGGGTTTAGGCAGTTTCCTTGAATGTTTTAAAAGACGACCGCAGTGGGATACTGTAGTGAAAAGAGAGACAAAAAAAAAAGATGCCATAAAGTTTTTCCAGTGCACATTTAAATTGTTTTCTATATACCTCTTTTAAGAAGACAGTATAAACTTACTAAGCTTGAAATTCTCGAAGTTTAGCACAAATTGTTCAGAAATTGCTTGTAGGCCTGTTTCAAACGTCGTAGCTCGACTGCAGCACGACGGGTGTTTCTAAAACGAAGACCCAAGACCTAAGACCCCTTGGACTCAAACGAACACCCCTTTGAACTAAACTCTTACGAATGCTAACCACGAGGGCGGATAAAGGTTCCAACATTTATCCACCCTGCTAAGCACTGAGGGCAATGCCCGCTTCCGTAATTTGTTACGGCGATTTGGGAGTGTTGTGCGGTATTATAATGCACAGGGTCCAGAGGAGTTTCGTGTGAATAAATGAATTACTTATTTAAAGTCTCACCTTGAAAAATGTCTATACCTGTCGCTTAGCACGATTAATTAGCCCAATGGGATCTTTATAAATCTACTGTAAACGATTTCTTCGCTTCTTATCTGACCCCAGGCGGGAAGGGGCGGGGGGGGTGATGAACTCGCGTTATTTTTCGGATTAATACACATTTCACTCACCTTCTCGGAAAGAGATGTTGGAACTGCACTATCCTACCGTGACAAAAACCATTTTGGAGCGTCAATATCAAGGAAAACCAACTTTAAAAGTAGTAGTTGGAAATGGCAACGGCGCCATTTTCGAAAACTCCTCGAAGTTGCGCGCTTCTCTCTTCGTAACGTCACGATGGCCAAGATCGTCAGGACAAACAAACTACCAAGTTCACCCGCCCCCCCACCCCCCCCCCCCACCCCTGTCTGACCCAGATCAACTTTTGAAAATCAATAACCGCAAGCCATATCCTCGCTGGCGCACGGCACGTCGCCCGAAGGGACAGCTGAGACAGAGCTGAACAACGTCTGCGCATGTGCATAGACGGGAGAGGTCTGGGATCTAACCTAGTATCGTTTTCAAAGGGTTTTTCAAAACATCCTCACATTTTGGCGATTATTAAGGTGGATTCTAAATATTTAAGGTTCTCATTTAAAATAAAGGTAGATTATTTCATACTTTATCGAATTCTCGTTTCTACCCTTGTAATTTTTCTTCTACTTTTTTCTATGAACAAAAGAAGACGAACGAACGAAGCGTCCCTGCAATAATAGTATCGTTTGCAAAGGGATTTTCAAAACATCCTCACATTTTCCCGATTTTTAAGGTGGTTTCTGAATATTCAAGGCTCCCATTTAAACGAAAGGTAGATTATTTCATACTTTATTTAATTCTCGTTTCTACCTTTGTAATTTTTCTTCTACTTTCTTCTATGAACAAAAGAAGACGCACGAAAGAAGCGTCTCCGCTATAAATAGTATCGTTTGCAAAAGGATTTTCAAAACATCCTCACATTTTCCCGATTTTTAAGGTGGTTTCCGAATATTCAAGGCTCCCATTTAAACTAAAGGTAGATTATTTCATACTTTATTGAATTCTCGTTTCCACCTTCGCAATTTTTCTTCCGTTTTTTGCTATGAACAAAAGAAGATGCACGGACGAAGCCGAAAACAGTTCTTTCATTCGGATGTGTACATTTTCAAGCGTAAACACATGAAAGAACAGACTATCAATATGTTATCAGTTCTAAGAAATCGTCCGGACATCATATCAGTGTCAGCATTAAAGGTAAATTTTATTTATCTTTGTTTTTCCTTGAATGATGGTCTTTTAGTTATTTCTCTTGTTATATCTCGCTTGGTTTCACTATGAGAACTGTAAGAACACAAAACAATCACTGAGGTTTCGAATTTAATCAAGTTCTTTCTTCCAAACTTGTTTCCCTTTATGACTCATTGTTAGCTCAGCTCAAAAGAGCTATTATAAATGTTTGTATATGACAACAGGCAAAATTAATGTTGAAAAGAGTAAATGGGTAAGTAATACAGTCGATGCTTGCTGGTAAAAGTATCAATGACTTGAAGTTCTCTAAAAAGCTTCATTACAGGGAGAAGAACTTTCATTTATTTTTCTGTTCAAAGTCTAGATCTTCATTCCTTGATTCTTCTGCTTCATTCAATCCTGTCATAAATGGAAAACCTATAGTTAATACGAAAACTCACATAGAGCTGAGCCAACTTGTGATTGTTTGTCAAAACTTCAACAGCTTTAAACTTTAAAAGTTTATTCATTCTAAGCTTAAAGGTGCAAATTGAATTTTAAACAAACTTAACTGAATAAATACTGATTCTACAGCTCGACCAGCGCCTCTAAGCCGGCTAGAGGTACGAAAAAGCTTCTTTCATCGCACTAAGATTTGTTAACTAAGTTTATGACTTTCATGACTTCTTGTGTCTGATCAGGGTATCATCGCGTTCAAAGCCGGCTTTCTTGCCATCAAGAAATGGTCAACAACTGCTATCGCTCGGCCTACATTTCAAAGATTTGCTCCTCCTTAACCAGAATAAAGAAATGTGTAAGTAAATCGTTGACGTACCATCGAAGAAAAGCCGCCCAAACTCCAGCACATTGCTCTTTTTTAATTTCTCAGTCATCTTTCTGCAAACTTACTGACGATCTGCATAAAAACAATGAAAAACCTTCGCCGGGACGGTCAAAAACATTTTCCTTGATCCCTGGATTACGTAACATTTCTTTCAATGAGTTGCATTTCTAACGTATTCGTAGAATTTCTCCTTCGTTGGCATTCGCAAATATGAGTTTGGATGGTCGAAGATAAAATGGTCTTGCAAGAGAATTTCACTTTTCCCGAATGCTTCGCGCACGGGCTAGACAAGTAAACAAGTGATGTCACGGACATGCGTAGTACGTTATTCAGCCCTGTCGACAGCTGACAGAAGGGCGACCGAGGTATCTTGCGAGCCCTCAGTCTCGTGGTTTGCGGTCTATAGAATGTGTAACGAAACTGTAACGCGACTGTCAACGCTACCAAAATAACCCATTTTTTCAGAGGTTTTCGACGGGTTTTGATGTTCTAACCCGTGTTCTAACGACAAACACGTCTCCTCTGGACCCTGTGTTTAATGGTGATAATCAAGCCTATCACCCACCTTTTCATCTAGAGGTGTTTCCATGTGTCACCCTGGAATCAGGTTTTTCATAACCGCAAAATGTCACGTGACCACGGCCTTGCGGTGACGTTTGCAGCGGGGAAGATATGTTGGGTATCCGCCCTGTTTCCAGTTTGCAGTTCACGTTTGAACCGCAGGAAGGGCTTCCAGCCGTAAGTGATTTACGGCAAGGTTTGTTGCCACAAAAAATTTTACAGCCTCGCGTTTAAAGGCTGCGATGTGTTTGTTGGATTTTTGATCTCGAATCAATGAATTATTGCTGATTTTTGGGCGATTAAAGTGATGCACTTCAACTTGATGAAAGCAACATGGCGGCCCTAAACAATAAACGCGTGGTTCAAATCAATTTTATTTTCATTTCTGCCGTACTAACAAAGGAAAGTATTCTGTTCCAATCCAGATTTTTTTTTTCTATCTTGTTACTGAATTCATAACTTAACTCAGTCTCTGTTTAGTTCCTATTTTTAACGTATCGCTCCGCGAATTTCATTTTATTTTGCTTATTTCTTTGAGACTGGGCAGCCCAGGCTTCATAAAGCTTTCTGGTTTCTTCTGGGCTCCCTTGCAACCTTACAATTCCTATATGTATTCTTGTCTTGTATTATATTTTGGCTAAATAAAAATGAACTGAACTGAACTCCTCGCTAAAGTTTGAAATATCGGCAACGCGAAACTGCAAACGCGTAACGTGCGGTTTCCGGTTTGCCTGATGCTAGAGGTCTCTATTTTAAATAGAGATGCCAACCTCTGGAGATCTAATTAATATCTGGAGACTCTCTCTTTTTCACTACCCCCCTCCCCTCCCCCGCCTGGAAACAAATTCTGAAGATGGGATTTTTTTGGGTATAAAATATGAACCTCTGTCGGACCCCTCCGTCATTAAAATATATGAGTGGGGCCCCTGGGTGGAAATGTTTACAGATTTACAGTGATGATGACACTTCTGATTTTTGCCAGGTCACTGGGGTAATCCTTGAAGAAACGAAGCAATGAATTCAATTTACGTGGTGGGAACAGGGTCCTTTTAGAAAGAAAAATTTATCATCAGACAATGTTTTTCTGTCCCGAACGCCCGGGAGACAGCAATTTGTTTGTAACAAAAATATGACGATGACACTGATTTTTGTCCCCGTCAATCCCTCTAACGGGCCTGTCAGGAAACGTAGCCTTTCTCCAGTGGGTTCAAAAGGTCGCGTTTGCGGGCAATAATGGGTTTATTTCGATCCATGTTGTTTGACTAGGGGGATCTTCGTTTTCTACGTTATGTAGGAAACGAAGACCCTAGTCAAATTTTGTGGTATTTGATAATCTTGTTGTTTCTTACACTCCGCTATTGTCTAGAAGTCGTTATAAGCAGTTTCGAGCCGTTTCCAAGTGATTTTGCATTAAGAGAAAGGTGGGTTAATTTTGATGGTGATGATGATGATGAATAATGAAAACAATCCGTGACGTTATAAATTTCCCTTGCGCGAATATATCTTTTTGTACCTTTGTTTTCTAATGGTCCGTCCCTAAGCGGACACTTGGGAAGGTCCCGAAGGTGTCCGCTTAATACAGGTTTCGCTCTACCTAATCTTTCAATGGCATCTAAAACAAATTGGCATCCCCGCTTCCTGTCTTCAGAAATTTTTACTACCCCCCATTTTCGTTTTTAAGACCCCCCCAAAAAAATCCTCTGCCCCATCTGTTTATTTACAAAGTCTATACAATAAGTTTTCCTTTCAGTCATATTACTAGGAGCGAATTATAATTTTTGTTCTTATTTCTGACAACCCGCCTCGATTAACTATGCTAACTGCGGGTTGTCAATGTTTGAAATATTGTTTTTTAAAAAACGAAATAAAATGTTGTTGTTGTTTGAAATATTCACACATTCAAATTATGGAATCAGTCCGAAGCAGAAACGGAAGGTCCGAATAAACCAATCCATGCCTGTTTGTGATTCTGTCAATGATTAAGTCCCTGTCATGATCTGTTTCGAGGTTTCGTATCCAGGCCTGTTGGTTTAGTGGGGGTCAGCTATGGGGATGTGATGCAAGGGTCTATGGGAAGTCACGCTGTGTTATTAAAAAGATAAATAAATAAAATTAAAAAGTCACGCTGTGGTCGTTGTTGGATGTTCGTGCTGTGGGTACCCTGGGCACCAGAGGTTTTTCTCACGTGCGACGGGGAGCTTCGTTTCGTCGGCCGAAGGCCGAAGACACGAGCGGCGAAGCCGCCAGAAAAGGTCACTTTTTAAGACTTGACCGAAAGACGAAACCGCGCATGAAAAGCCTCTGGCACCCAGGGTATGCTGTAGGCGACCCATGCTTACAATTTGGCACCAAGCAAACACACTGAAATCGGCAGTTTGCCCAATGGCATCCTGTTAGGGAATTAAATTGGCGGCAAATTGGACTTGTGGGTGACGCTTATGGTTTGCGTTTAAGGCGTGGGGGAAATCTTTGTGTGGTGTGTGAGGTAGTGGGAGCGAACCTTGCTCGTTTTGTCACGTTAATATTTTTATTCAAGACATAATTCAAGCTTTTTGAGTATTTTATCTCTATAAAGTATGTATGATTGGATTACCATGATTATGGGACACAGTAAGCGTGAATTTAGCATAAGAAAACATGTTGTACTCCCTAACAAAAATTGTCTTAGAACACCCCTACCTTCCCATAACGGCCACCTCTCCACAACGGCCACTTTCTTTTGTCCCCAAGGTGGCCGATGTGGAGAGGTTCGTTCGACTGTATAGACAATTTCGTTTCCTGGGTACCAGAGGTTTTTTGCCGGCGTGTGAAAAGACAAAAAAGGGCAGAAAAAGGCGTCTGCTTTCGCAGGCTACGTACATCGTTCTTCTCGCGCATTCATTTTTCTATCTCCTCAACCTCCCTATAAGCACGACACAAAGAGGACTCTTTGTATTCTTCGAGAAAACGAGCGGCCAAGCCGTGTGAAAAATAAAGTTGCTCCCGCCTCAATCTCTTCGCGGTTTCTCTGCCCTCGCCCGCCTTTATTACTTAGCACACCCAAAAAAAAAACCGCCATGCTACGCAGGCTACTGTTCTGCAGAATATTGAACCCACTTTGGTTTCGAGAAACACAACCGAACTAAAGATGATGGAAAGTGAAAGATCATATAAGATCCTCGTTTTTTGAATTAAGCTTAATTTTAATTAAGCCTGCATGGTGAAACGGCTTCAGTTCTATCAAGAATCGAAATAATGAAAGAGGCATGATCGGTAAGACAATATATTAAGGGTTTCTTTCATACCTACTACCGGTTCTGGTTGTAGTTATCAGTGCGTAATTTCCACTGGTGCGGTCAGAAACGAACATAAGGCGGAAACACATGTATAGCGGGCGGATTGAATGATCATCGCGTTTTTTCCCAATTTCTTGGGAAAGCTTCTCTTTAGTTGGTTAACGGACTCTGCCAAAGATTGTGTTTGAAATTAATTTAACCGTATACAGTAGTATGATACAATTGCACTCGCTTGGTCCATACTCACCACCTTAGACAGAGGCTTTCTGCATACGTAGCTTGTTTCCAAATCGGTGGTGCACGTGTTCGGTTGCAGTGACCGTCTGGAGGCTACGCTAGCGAATCATTGAACAAATCTGTTCTCCAAATTGCTAGTTATGCTGAAACTACTACCCAATATACGCGGTACGAACAAAGTATGCTTTTTTTAAAATTAGCCTGCGAACAGCAGACGCATTTCCGGGAAACCCAAGCAAGCGGCGAAACGATTTGCGTGACGCAAAACCTCTTAAGCCAATCACGGTTTAGCTCTTACTGAAAATCAAGCAACTAACTCGCGTTTACGAAAGTAAAATTTGCCAGGATTGTGGGACTAATTGATGAAATAAGCATTGCAAGAGGATTCATATTGAAGAAAAGATTAGAGGGCATTTTTATCCATTTACCTACGGAGTCAATGATTTATCACACCTAGTTACGGTATTCGAAACGATAAATGTCCTAAGGGACTGTTCGTTATTTATGCCTAAGGGGGGGTCGGTGATTTTCAAGCAATTCAGGCATTTGAAAAATTTACCCCTCCCCTGAAGTGGGTATTTTAAAAAATTACTCCCCCCCGTTTATGTGACAGGCCCAAAATGTAACCCCACCCCTCTCCCCTCAGGACGCGACGTGCCTCCGATTGCGAAATTGCGTACAACACGTGTTCTGGCCGGTTGCCGATAAACCAAAATCCATTGAAAGGTCATTTGTGATCGTACAGTATGGAAGCTCTAAATAAGCAAAGTGAATTTGCAGCGCCGGTGTTAACGTGGGCCCAGAAAAGATCAGATTTAAGAGAGAAGTCAACGGTAGGAAAGTTTGTAAGGAGCTCATTGCAAGGATTGAACCACGAGGATGTACTTCTGAAACTGGAGACAAAAATTATAAACAATGGCAAAGGTCATGCACGTGCATCCGCTCACGGGCTTCGCGCGATCATGGAAACAATGCTGCATGGTTCCCAGTTTTATATGTTATTTAAAGAAGCATTTCACATTTACGGTTCGTTTTTTGAAACTAAGAAAGACGAGGAAGCTTTTAGGGACATTTTACTTCATCTAGAAACGGGATTAAATGTTGTGATTGTGACGCATCCTGTTACGGTATATACACTTGTGCTAGGCTCGATTACCAGCCGCTGTTCGGGAAAATCAGCCCGCACTCATCCCCCGAAAGAGCTCTCTTTTCGGGAAGGATCAAAGACCGGACCCGGGAGACGGCGGAAATCGAGCCTACACTTGTGCGAGTTTCGCGAAAAAGTCAGACAGTACTGTATAAATAAATTTGTGCGAACAACTTGACTCAGTAAACACATTATCTTATTTGATAATAACACATATATACTAGTAAAACAAATTGGGCGTAGAACTCTACGCGAAAGCAATGATTCCGTAAAACTCTATATATATACCATTAAAAAAAATTGGGCGAGGAGCGTAACGCGAGCACAAGCACTCTGTATAATAATAAATATATACTAGTAAAAAATTTGGGGCGAGGAACTCTACACCAGCTTAACCACTCTGTATAATAATCAATATATACTAGCAAAAAATTGGGAGGGAACAACTCTACGCGAACTCAACCACTCTGTACACTAATAAATATATACTAGAAGTCAACTTACGACTTAAGGATCGGCTGAAAAGAATTGACGCTGAAATTGAGGAAAAGAAAACCGTTCTTGAGAAAAAACGAGAAACCTGGCCGTTGAAGCGCCTGCGGCTGTAAGTTTGTCGTGGTCTATCTCCATATCCGCAAAAAATGACTCCTACATGGCGTTGGCAAGCTGGACCAATCTCTAGTTTTGCTGTTTGAGGATTTCTATATACGCACTGACAATACTGTCTTACAACTACAACTGGGCCCGGCAAATGACACGTGGGTGGGTTTTGCTATTATTAAATATCAGATTGCATGTAAAGGGATTTATTCAGTTAATCGGTCAGTGTAAAACGCAGACTGCGGACTGCGGACTGCAGACTGCGGACCAGGGGTAAAATGAAGACTGTGTGTAAAATGCAGACTGCAGACTAAGAGTAAAACGCAGACCGGGGTAAAATGCAGACCGAGCATATTAAAACTGTAGTCGTGGAAGGGTTTAAGGGCAAAAAAATCCCGCAAATACATGTAAACGAACACTTACTTGACGATATCTGCTTTCACAAATCCATTCCTTTCTTCTCTGGACCGTCGTCGACGACCCGAAAACATAATCGCAATCTTGAACCTTTTTTCCGTCCGAGAGACTTCACGCTTCAACTTTGGATGCGAAGTTTTCGATATACGTGACCAGGGACCGTGAACTGGTACAACACCACGATGTTTACGCTTAAATGAAAGCTGCTGACCCAAAATACTGTACAGGAAGAATTATGGCGATAAAAAGGGGGTAAATCATTCCAACAACAAAGAAAGATGTTCTGTAGGAAATTTGGATGACCTTCTATGATAGTATTGCAAATCAAGGTACACAGTCTTAGGCTGTTCGGATGTTCATTGAAACTTCTGGTGAATGGGCAATGCACTTCGACTAGGAAGCGAAGTGTGTAACTGATACCGGCTAGCTATTTCACCGATTTGGAGAAGAAGGAGTACCAATGTTTAAAAAAGTCTACAGTCTTTATTCTGCATTTTGCACCCAGCCTGCGTTTTACTCTCAGTCTGCAGTCTGCATTTTACACTCAGTCTGCATTTTACCCCTGGTCCGCAGTCTGCAGTCCGCAGTCCGCAGTCTGCGTTTTACACTGACCGATAAGTTAATATATATTGGAACCTTTAAATAACGCTACTCCACGTCACGTTTTCTTGGCTTTTCAAACTATAAAGACCAGGCGCTTTGTATTAAAATAGAATTCTCGATACAGAGTTCAACTTTTTAAATATGTCTGCAAAACGGCTACACAAGTGTTGAAACAACAGTTTCTAAAAGCTTACCCCCATTTGTATTTTAAAAAAACACCCCCCTTTTTCATTGGTTTTGAAAATTTTACCCCCCCCCGCACTCTAAACACCGGCCCCCCTTAGGCATAAATGACAGTAGACGCATCATGCCGTTTGTTGGTCTGTCCGTATCTGGTTGCTCGCAGGAAAGTATGCTTTGGAGAACTCTTCGATAGTTTTTCGTGTGCCGCTTTAGATATTTTTAATAGATATCCTTTACTTTTGATCATGAAAGCTTCCCATGCGTGGTTACCTCTTGGTTCCGGGAGACACAACTTTGATCAGATCGAAAGCATTTTATATTTGTTCTTATATATCTTTAAATACATGTTCTTTTCAAGGTTTTAATTTCCATAGTTTTTTTATAAGATGAGTCGAAGCGTCGTAGCTGAAATGTCATCTTGACTATAATCAGTTTACTGCTGTAACTATTTATTTCACTCTGGGTCTGGCCCAAAGTTATATATTTCAGATCATTGTATTGTGGCCATACTTGATTTATTAACGAGCGATTGTCAGAAATTTCTGAGTCAGTCAAGGATGTGTCCGTATAATTAATTCACCAGCTTTTGTCAGCGCTGGTTAAATTGAAATAAATAAGTCTGAGCGCGAGGTCGTTCAGCTATGTTACTTTCCTTTCTCTGTAGCGATTATTTTGTCCAGGTTTTGTTTATGTCACGCACGTACTACTGTAGTTTACAAAGCGAAACCAAAGGCCCACATCACATACATAGCTTAATTAAGAAATAGTTACTTCATGAAGAAGTCAGCATTCAACGTCGCAGTCGTCCTTGTTATAGTAGTGAAATTCACGTTCCAAAGCATATTTGGTAACTCTCACCAAAATCCAAGACACTTCAGCGCGATGTCGCGAGAAGTCTCTGGAGCAGTATTCTATCCTTTGATCTGATTGGCCAACATCAAAACAAAAGGTTTTACGTCACGGAAATCGTTTTGCCGCTCAGGTTCGCAGACGCTATTTTTCGGAGGGAGAGAAGCGACGACCGGAAATGCGTCTGCTGTTCGCAGCCGTAAGGATCGAGTATTATAAGAATATCAGAAATAGCTTGAAAGAGATCTTGAGTGTTTCCAGGAGCATTACTGTGTCTTATTTCAAACATAAGGTTAGCTAAAGGCTCATAATACCAAAATTTTAACGGTAAAACACCGGCGTCAATAAATAAAGGAATTGTATGCTGATTTCGCTGAGAAAAATAGATAAAGCGAAGAGCTCGCTTTTGAAGCTTGAGAAGCTTGTTCAAGGTACGATTTACATGCTTTACGATTAAGCTTTAAGCTTAAGGTTTACTGAAGACAAACAAGTTTCATTATTAAAACTACATCATTCAAAAGACTCTTAAAACAGTGCGTAAAATCAAAGGAGCATATATATGGTGAGAGATTTTGTGCATCGAGTGACCACTTCTAAACTTAATAACTAAATGTGTGCCGTGCAACTTAACACTAGTTTATTTGGACTTTTGTTTTTAGGCCATCGTAGTTTGATCAAAAATAAAACACAGACAGCGGTGATAAACATTGCGAGCTTTCGAATTTTTATAAACTTGACGTTTCGTATGCAGCGTATGCTAATCAAAATTCATTTTCAAAAGTTATCTTAAGTGACCATTGAAGATATTGACTATATACAAAAATTTACATGATGCTTTATTAGCTGTTTCCTCTTGTATCAAGAGCCATAAGGGCTCTGTTAAGATTTTGAATTCCAAAATCTCATTTCCGGGCCCCTTGTAAATTTTTGTATATATAGTCATACGAAACGTCAAGTTTATAAAAATTCGAAAGCCCACAATGTTTATCACCGCAGTTTTTGTGTTCTAGTTTATTTGACTTATCTTCTGCTCTTACATGATTCCAGTAACGTTTTCAACAGATGACTATTCAGAATAATTTGTGATCTCAAGAGTGCAACTGAAGCCACGGTGTAAAGGGCCGTGTTGCATACTGACCTGCACTCTGCTAGAATGAACCAGCAAGACGGCCAATAAACGCCCGTGGAACATTTCTCCTTCGATTATTGTAAAAATATCAATTTTTCCGTCAAAAGCTTGAAAGAAAAATTAAAGGTGCAGCTATGCTTTACCCTAATAGTTTTAAAAAAATGTCAAAGTTGCTAGCTGAAAACACTGGGCCATGAGATCACGAAATGATGGAAATTGTGGGAGGCTGGAAGGGCTGGCAGCCATTTACGTCCTTTACTGAGAAGAGATCTTCTGCTTCCCAAAACAAATAATTAAAATCACTGTGCGTAATCTTTATACGAATTGTAGGTAATTCTACTGTAGCTAAATCTTATAACGAAGTTTGTAAATTGCGAACGCTATTCAGGGCCATACACCAGCCATGTTTTCCACTGGAGCTAACAAGAGCTGCAGTCATACGTTTCCTTGTCTTGACGTATATTGCGCAAAGTTAATAATGTAGAATGATCTATTTCTTTCTTTATTTCTTTCTTTCTTTATCATTCATAACCAGAACAATTAAATCACGCCTGTGGAGGTCGCCCCCAAGTAATTTCCGGTAGACCACCTTATTTAAAATGATTTCCATACTCTCGAGACTAAAATTATCATGTTCCGGGTCATTAATACCGTTGACTGGTTACCCAGGATTTAACTTATGCGATTATACGGGAGAGTGCTCGCAGA
>CALNXK010000318.1:112500-167500 GCA_942486035.1 Porites lobata
TTAATTCGCTTATACATTATTATGCATTTATCTATCTTATGTTGCTCATAAAACGGAATCCAACCTAGCTTGTTAAACAAAGCAACTGATGGTGTCATGCGATCGGCATAAGAAATAACGTGTGCCGCACGTTTTTGCAATCTTAGGACCCTATAAACCGACTCTTTATCACAATTTGCCCAAACAACGTTCGGTAAGACAAAACAGGGCGAATAATGCTATTATAAAACTGAAGTCGCTGTTTAAGAGGTAGACAGTCGCTTTATATCAATGTCATTCATCAATAATAACAATAATAATACAAATTAGTATGATGATGATGATGATGATGATCATCATAATAATAATAGAAATAATAATGATAAGTCGTTGCGCGGGTGCATGAAAAAGGGCAGCGTCCCTCTTTAGGGAACCACGCTGAGGTCAAAGTATCCGGCTTATGGCACAGACTCTTCCCATCATGAACCTGAAGATTTCCACACCGACAGCTTTCCATACTGCTTCCCTCAATCCCAAAACATCTGTTACTCAAGGCACCTACGACATATGGCGTAACAATAACCCTAACAAGAGGCTCAACTTAAATGCCAACAAACTAGCCAATGTCCGTCGTGACATCGTCAATCGTCAAGTCTGAAGTGAGAGAGATGGAATTACTACACCTTTTGAGAGAGATGCGAATGCAGTGCCAGAGGAGCAAATTGCAAATAAGAAGCAACAAAACGACAAAAATAGTGAATCTGATGTGCAAGATCCACTGAACATATATAGATTCACAAGATGAGACAGTGAGCGTGATGTGATGAAAGAAAGTATCCTCCAAAGATATGAAATAGGCAAGTAAACCCACATTGGCCAGAGACCACCAATTCCAAAAATAAACAATGAGCGGCATGCAAAATCAGCAATTGAAACAGCTATCAAAGTCATCAACCAGACCAATGTAGAAAACTATCTCTCATAGATATTATCCATCTTGTGTACGCAACTGCCTCTGCCGTCACAGAATAATTGGGTATAAAAACAAAGACGAAAAACCAGCTGAGAAAACCCAAAGCACTCAAAATGGAAAAATAGCTGATTGAAGGGAAAATATGAAAAATTAGGGGTAGTAGGGTGCTTAATTAGCGACAAAAATGAGCCTTTTTGTGCAATTTTGAGAACAAGCACCAAACTTGCACAGACATTCCTTGGGTCATGCGGGACAGATTCAGAAGTCTCAAAAGAGGTGCCAGTAGGGCTTTCCACAAGTTGCTCGAGATTTTCCAAAAAGTTTCCCGTAATTTATCAAAAAGTTGCTCAAAAAACAATCAAAAGTTGCTTTTTGTCACGAAAGATGCTCTAAAAAACAGAGACTTTTTTTTGGTCTGATGCTAAAATATGCAAATATCACAACAAAGTAAGATTTCTAAGCATTTTTGTGAAAATTTGCGGCGTAAACAGCGTTGCTAAATAACATGTCCTCAATTAAAACCAAAAAAAGTAATGAGCCAATAAAATTGTTGAATGCCCTTCTTCGCCCGCGACACTCAATTCAAGTCAGTCGAGTGCGAATCTTCGTCCACCATTTTGAATTTTCTCTCAAAACCGCTGGCCTAGCAGTCCGACTACTTTTTTGCGCCCATGGGGGAGGATTTGGCTCCTTTTTCACAGGAAATTCATAAACTGCCTACTGAAATATGGTGAAATTTGAAAGAAAGACCAATTTAAGCACCAAAAGATGCTCCGATATCTCAGAATGAAAGTTACCAGAGAAATTGCTCAGAATGCAAAAAGTTGCTCGAAACAGGAAAAAGTTGCCAAAAAGTTGCCGAGCAACTTGTAGAAAGCCCTAGTTTTACACCACGTCACACGAATTTGACGAAATACACGCACTTCATTTCAGCCGAAATATGCAAGATTTTAACCACGAGGACCCAGACACGCGAATATTTGTACATGCAGGGCTGCTGCGGGGTGCGGTGCGCAGAAAGTGCTGATTAGAACCGTAGACAAAGACGTAGTGGTCATTGCTATTAAGGAGTACAGTAACCTGTGCTTAATCCGGCCTGATGTGAGTGAGTGGATCGATCGCCTTTGGCACGGGGAAACATTTCTAGTATATATCAACCGACATCATCTGCGAAGCATTGGGGCCTAGAAAAGCGAAAGCGCTCCCACTATTCCATGCCATCACTGGCTGAGATACCACATCGTCTTTTCAGAGAAAAGGGAAAACGTCTGCGTGGAACGCCTAGAATGCGTTACATGCCGAATCATCGAGCGATTTGTTGTTGTCCTTTACGACAAAAACAGTTCAGCAAGCAAGCTTAACGCCACAAAAAGAGAGCTCTTCACCAGAAAAGGGCGACCACTGGAAATTATTCCATCAACTCAGGTGTGTGAGTTCGACATAGAGTACGAATTCTTTTACCACCAGGTTTCCGGCTCAGCTTAATTTTTCCCTGTCTAAATCATCTTTTTTGGCCCTCGCTCATTTTATTTTCTAGGACGTCCTTCTACACCACTTTAATAGAGCAGGGTACCAAGCCAGCGGCGGGGTGGCCTTAGAGAACCAGTGGAAAATTCCTCCTCCAGCCATCGTTGCAAATGCTTAGAGGCAAACCTGCCCTGCACACGGAACTATGCAACTGCACTGACGCTCACGGTCTGAATTTCATCAATAAGGAATTTATCTTAGGTTTAAAAGCAGATTTAGGTTAGAAATCAGTATGGTCATATCTAGACTATTTACCAAAGCCTTTGAGTTAAGTTATGTTTATTAAATTACTACCTTTGAGTGGGTGGGTTTGTAAAGTAGACTTTGTGTAACTGAGGAGGACGTAAGGGTTTGCGGTGATGCGGTTTTGCAGAAATTTTTATTTTCAATTTGCGGTATAAAATAGCGGTTTTACAAAACCAAGCGGTTCGCGATATTTAGAAATTTTCGGGTAATTTCAATGCGGTTTGCGGTTTTCTTATGTTATTCTGTGCGGTGTTAATTTTTATATCTGTGCAGTTTTGTGGTGTTCGTACCCCTCTAACGCCCCCCTCTGTAACTAGTTTTATAAGGCTTTATTTAAAAAAATAAGTATATCGCCTAACCCCCACTAGCTTTTTTGGCGCTGATACCCCCCTCCGCCCTCATGAAATACCATAAGCTTAACCAAAATCTTGTTAAAAGGTCTTACACTATCTTCATTAAGCGATATGAACCTTTTTACCAGGTGTTTCTGTTTCTCTTTGAAGAGTTTAGTTACATATTATTGTGCTTTGACAAGATTTCCCCTCCCCTCCCCCGCTGAAGGTCCAATTTTTTGACACCCCTTCTGAAACTGTCCGGAATGTTCCAACGAACATCTGTGCCAGGTTTGGTGCTTGTACGCCAAAGTGCACCAAAAAATCGTTAAGCCTCTCTTGTACTAGGGTGACCCATCTACGCTAGATGAGATCTAGAACGAAAAACCATTCAAAGAAAAACGAAAAAAGGCACCAATTAGCAAGCATAATATGAAACAAGAAAACCGAATACCAGCAACCGTTGGAAAACTTAACAACAACCACAAGCTTAAGCCCAACGTTTTAGGAGATTTGAAAAATGACGATAGTTTTTAATTTCCACTAGAACAAAACTTACAGCGAAAACGCTAAGAAATTCTTTAGAGACTAACGAGGAAACGTTCCGTTGGGATCAAAGAACCACGTGCCTAGAATTATTGATGAGGCAAAGAGATTCTGGGGAAATATCTGGAAAAAACATATTAAGAGCTACAAAACAAAAAAAAAACAACAACAACAACAACAACAACAAAACGTTGACTGACTCGGCCAAATAGAAACTGAGAATATTGAATCAATCATCAGGTATGGCCACAAATAACCGTAGAAGAAACCAAGAAAGCCGGTAACTGGAAAGCCTCTGGTAAAAACGGCATAGCAAACTTCTGGATCAAGAACTTTTTCATGCTTTCCTTACACAAAGACCTAACAAATGCTTACAATGAATGTTTCGGCGGCAACCCTGAAATCGCTTTGACTGGCTAACAACTGGTATCACCTATTTGCTTCCCCAAACAGAAGACACCAAAAACTCTAAAAACTATCGCCCCATCACATGCCTTCTTGCAACCTAGACAATATTTTTAAAACATCCGTCATCACCAAGAGAGTTTTTCACATAACCTTAACTTTATTCACTCCACTCCGCCCCCACCCAGAAAACAAAACGGGGAACTCAGTCGACAGGTCACAAAGTCCATTTAAGGTGGCCCGTTCCTATTTATATGCGAGTTGGTTATGTTTTTGATTCGGGTTTTTCAGAATGAAAGATTCAACCGATTTCTACGATTTTTTGCACCCTTAATAAATAATGATGGAACTTTAAGAAAATGTTATTTATTTTCTTATAGGTATAAAAACTTTTGAGATATCGGCATATATTTCAAACCTCATTTTTACGAAAAATGAAAATAACTTCGAAATCCCACGACAGATTTTTCCCTAACTTCAGCAAATAAGCCTCAGAGCTCTCTAGTTTTATGTCTGCAAGTTGTAAGGCAATCGTGACCGTAGATATCGCTCCACAAAATGTCGGTCAAATTTAATGCTAAAATGATGGGCTTACATATTCGTGAACGAAAACGCACAAATAGCGGAAGAGAGCTGACAAACTACCTCTTAACTGAAACGTTGTTCTTATCCAAAGCGTTGTTGGAAGAAAATGAGTAATCGGACAACTACGGCGAACGCAGTTAGCGCTTTAATACAACGAACTTTCTGCTACATGCGCGTTGACATTAAATATATTCTATTTATCCAACTTACTCTGCATTTGTGTGTTCATTTTCGACAAAAATATTAAGAAAACAAAACACAGCAACTGCAGAAACCGCTTGGCAGTTTTTAGCTCCAAAGGTTCTCGTTCTGAGGCGAAATAGGCCCGCTAGTTCGAGAACACCTCGCCATCCAATTTTTAACTGCAATGAAAACCCTCTCGCACGATAATATATTCATACAAGATCTCTGACCTTCTTATCATATGCTCACGAGTAGTATGCCACTTGGGGATAATAGTTATTATTCACGTATGGAAATCTATTTGCTATCAGATTTATGGCATAATTTGCCCTTGTTTTGTTAGGGGCTTTATAAGCCTTTTCCGATGATTATTAGCAAAACCTTTTTTTGCTCCTAGTAGTCCTATAACAACGTACATAGACCATAATTAGAAATTTAGTTTGCAAACCGTGTTTTGTCTACTATTTCATTTCCAGTTTAGTGATTTTTTATTTTCTGGGGGTACTCGATATATCCCTGGGTGGGGAGGTGCGGCGCGGCCCCTCATACCCTGACCCTGTTTAAGACAAATATCGCTGATTTTCCTACCCTGTTTAAGACAGAATTCCGTTTTTTGATACCCTGTTCAAGACATTAGAGCTTGTAAAAATTTTGCTGTTTATCGTCCAAGAAAAGATATCCTGTTTAAGACAAAAATTGATAAATCGATACCCTGATTAAGACAAAAAATGATAAATTCGATGCCCTGTTTAAGACAAAAATCCCGAAAAACATACCCTGGCTGGCCGCACGCCCCCATTAAGCCCTTATAAGGGAGTACCCCCTCCCCCCGGGCTGCGTTCGCCGTAGTTGTCCGATTACTCATTTTCTTCCAACAATGCTTTGGGTAAGAGCAACGTTTCAGTTAAGAGGTAGTTTGTCAACTCTCTTTCGCTATTTGTGCGTTTACGTTCACAAAAGTGTTAGCCTATCATTTTAGCATTAAATTTGACCAACATTTTGTGGCGCGATTTCTACGGTCATGATTGCCTTCAAACTTGCAGACATAAAACTAGAGAGCTCTGAGGCTTATTTGCTGAAGTAAGGGGAAAATCTGTCGTGGGATTTCGAAGTTATTTTCATTTTTCGTAAAAATGAGGTTTTAAATATATGCCGATATCTCAAAAGTTTTTACACCTATAAGAAAATAAATAACATTTTCTTAAAGTTCCATCATTATTTATTAAGGATGCAAAAAATCCACAGGTTGAAAAAAGGTGTTTCCGTTTCCGTTTTTGTAACGGTTACCTCACGGAAACTTGAATATCCGCAGACGGATACGCTTAAACGCATCCCTTATACTCGCGTTTCCGTCAGGTTTACTCTTGCGGAAACGCTAACTGCCGCCATGTTTCCGCAGCTCGTAAATTCAGAGGATACTCAATTATCCGTTGAGTTCCCGGAACAATGAATGCGGAAGCTCAGTTTGATCGGTTTACTTTCTGCAGCCTTCATGTTTCCCCAGATTCCACTTTCGGTGGATTACTCACTGGATTTCCTAAATGTGTTAACTTTACTTAACCATCCAGTTTCGAATCATATGTTCATTCTATCCGGTATATAAAAAAAGTGGACGTTTGTGAGACAACTCTGGACCGTTTCTTGCATCCACAATGACCCGTTTTCGCTGATACACACAAATCAAGAAGAGTCATATTTGGGTGCATTTTTGCTATTAAAGTTTTTATTAAAATAATTCTCTCTCCATTTTCATATAATATGTACATATGTATATTAAATATTTTCACAATAAAAAAGAGACTCCTTACAATGTATTTCTATTTTCTATATCCAAAACTGTAACTTTTCCATTTCAATAGGCCACTTCCGAGTTCCAAAAACCCTCACTTTCAAAATGAGGCTAGGTGCGCAACCTTTCTTGTGAAAATGAGTTTTATTTGCATGAGAATGAAAAGTGATTTAAATATCAAGAGCTGAGCACCTATCCTCGTTTTGAAACAGAGGCCCGGGGGAACTCGGAAATGGCCTTTTGAATAATCCTTTTAGAATTGACAAAATTCAAACTTTTTTCCTTGAAATGATTAAATTAACATAATAATTATACAGTCTAATCTCTTCTTATGGACACTTCTATAAGACAGATAGTTTGTTTGGTCCCAGAAATGCCAAAAATCATACATTCCCTACCTCTATAATACGGACACCTCTGTAAAGCGGACACTTGGTTCGGTCCCTTTGGTGTCCGTATTAAAGAGGTTTGACTGTGTAATAATTAAGTAACTAACATTATTATAAGTAACGTGCATTTCCATTCCAAAAATAACTCCAAGAAGTAGTTCACAGCAAAACTATTACATAATTTAATACGAACAATATTACAAATGAAAGTCTTACTTAGTTACATGTAAGACTGCATACAATCTCATTAGGAAATCTAAACTGCTGGCTTAATTCTTATACCATATCATACCATAGCAAGTACCAGTACTTGGTGGATCATCCCCAAAAATTATTGTTAAAGCCTATACAAACTGCTGAGAGGCCATCATTGGGGAGTATCAGACTGATGCTACAAAGATGATAGTGATGCAAACAAAACTAGCCATAGGCTTTATATACAAATGTGTAAGCCAACATCTCTACACATGTATCTCACTTTTTGTCCCCACTCTGCTGTAACTGCATGGCTGCAACTTGGACCTGGCTGTAGCATACAAAGTAGTCTACGAGAATTTGCCTACATTTGAGTTTGAATAATAATGACAAACTGTGCACTTTTAACAAGTGACTCACTTTCACAATGCATCTATCTTACATTCCCTGTTTTATAGTTTTAGGATAATCCATTGACTGTCCTGGAATTTCAGCAATTTTAATGAACACAGTCGAGTAAAGATTGTCTTTAAGAATAAAACTCTTATCACCTTTCCAATAAGATTGTGCAATTTAGTTAAAGCTGATCATCACAGGGTCATCCTGACTAAAGAAGGCGCAATAATACATTAGGGACTTTAAGCAAATTGCTACAGCGACCTCTACTATGATGGCCGTGGATTAGAGTCCTGAAGAGAGTATGTCACTGTTGCCCGTCAAATTTCAACTTTATGCAAGTGGCACCCAAAAATCACTACAGGGCTTCTCGCTCATTTGGTTTTGTTGTTAGTAAAACGCAGGGAAGACTGAATTACTGCCCAGTGAACTAGAAGTGTTAAATACTTTCTTGATTAAGAGTAAAACAATATGATAGGTTTTAAACCAGTGAAAAATAGGGGAAAAGTAGAATTTTATACTCATGTAGAATCGACTATGCCATCACATTTTGTGCTTCCGCTAAAGGTCATTTTCTGGACATCATGCACACGGCGTCCTTTTTGGACTTTATACTCCCAGTTGCCACAGTAGTGATCACTGTAGCCATTTCACTAATTTGGTATTATTGGCATCTTGCCCATGAAGGGCAGTTATTTGGTACTGGTCTGTCTGACAAGTATTTATCAACCTCTCTGGTTATTTTCCCAGCTGCTCTTTCTTTGCCTCTTTGACATGCAAGCTTCACAAAAGGCGTCAAGAACAGCATTGATGTTTCTTAACTTTGACCTCTCTGAGCATAGCGGCCTGATGTACCTGGGTGGTGGATCACTACCCCCCTCTTCATTGTCTTCACTCTCCCGAATAGCCTTGTGTAGGTCTAATAAAGCCTTTGTTTTGGCTTTGTCATTCGAAGAAAGGTGTGCCTTGTCCAACACATCTGTGCGATTCGTCAATTTCTGAACACCAAACAAACATATTTAGTCACAGTGGCATGACTACTGTGACAAACATTTAATTAACATTTACTTTGTTCTTCAGCAACAGATTAGTCTGGCAAAATAGTCACCCTGACTATTTTGAATCTTTAGATTTGGTTCTTGCTCTCTACTCTGAGCAATTTACACTACAATGAAACCTTGCATATAAATGGGGAGGACACTGTTAACATTAAAAATGTCAAAGGGGGGTAGGGTGTGGCACTCGTGCATTCTATAACAATCATAAATTATGTATGCATAAGACAAACATGCAAAACATGTGTTGTTTCCTTAAAAAATGAAAGACCTTTGTGCCCTTAACCTGAAAGATCCAGGTACCCAGGATAAATGTGTTTGAACAAACTAAGACTTCCTTGTCACCCAAGAGCAACAGTAATGCAACAGGGGCCACCAGGCACTGCCAAAGACCATCTCTGTTACAGGACAGGCTAAATAAATCACTAAGTGGATGACTTAAACTACACATTAGAAATATTTGCACTGCAAGCATTAACAAAATAATGTACATGTATTTTACCTACCTTTTTAGCTCTCAAATTGGCATCTTGTCCAAACTCTGTGTTCTTCAGGTTTTCCATTTTGCCACCTTACCACGTCTGGGGGCTACTTCTCTGACTCCAGTACTTAAAAATGGCCCCTAGCAAAAGGAAAGCATGTTAAATGTGCAGGTCTCTAGGAAAGGAATTAAGAGCACTTGCTTCTTGGTGTTGCTAAAAGAATTGTTGGTTTCCTCCTGCTTTTGGTGTGGGTATTATTAAGTGGCTTTTGAATCTTTTGTATTTATGTCATTAGGAGATTGCACTTGTCGGCAACACCAAGAAACTACAGTGGAACCTCGTTAATACGGTCATCAATGGGCCAAAAAATTTTTGCCATATTAATGGGGTGGCGGTATTAATGAGGGTTTTTTTACAAGAAAATGTATGGTGGTTTTTGCCAGGCTGCCAAAAAAAGTGGCTGTAATAACGAGGTGACTGTATTACCGAGGTAGCCGTAATGCGGGGTTTCACTACATACCAAATTCAAGAAACTTAGAAAAGTGTACAACTTACCTTTTTTCTCTGTTTTGGGCCATTTCTTTTACCCAAAATTCCCCCTCACTTCATTAACCAAAATACCCTCAATGTTTTAGTTCTCCGCATCATTATACCTCAAAGAAATAAAGACCAAAAGAAAATGTCAAATATTTATATCAAAATACTAATACATGTATATGTATATTATTGTAACAGCCTGGTTCTAAAAAAACTAGAGAGCTTAAACTGAGGCAGTTTTCTGGTAGTGCATTACAAAGACAAATATTTAAAAAATGAAGGTTGCTTTTATCATCGAATAAAGCCCTTATCCAAGTGCTTGACGCACAATACAGAATTAAAGTGTAACAATATAAAAACACTATATAACCATCTAGTTGATCTCCTTGTGGCATTTTCAAAAATTGGAAGTATCATTGACACAAGCACCATTTTGTCCACTCAAAGAAGGATAAATAGAATTGCTACTTCCCACTCAAAGATGGGCATCTTACTTAAGTCAGTGAAGGTTGCTTTGTCATCGCATAAAGCTGTTACATATATCGTTGTGTTCGAAGCTTAATGACAAATTGAAGTGTAAGGAAATTATATTCCTGAATAATATTCTTGTTTATCTCCTGGTGACTGTTGCAACATTTGAAATATCATTGACACAAGCACTACTTTGTCCACTCAAAGATGGATAAATAGAATTGCAACTTCCCACTCAAAGATGGGCGTCTTACTTGTGTCAATGAAGGTTGCTTTGTCACCAAATCAGGCCGTTACATATTTCCTTGTGTTCGAAGCTTAACGACAAATTGAAGTGTAAGGAAATTATATTCCTGAATAATATTCCTGTTTATCTCCTGGTGACTGTTGCAACATTTGAAATATCATTGACACAAGCACTATTTTGTCCCCTCAAAGATGGATAAATAGAATTGCAACTTCCCACTCAAAGATGGGCATCTTACTTGTGTCAATGAAGGTTGCTTTGTCATCAAATAAAGCTGTTACATATTTCCTTGTGTTCGAAGCTTAACGACAAATTGAAGTGTAAGGAAATTATATTCCTGAATAATACTCTTGTTTATCTCCTGGTGACTGTTGCAACATTTGAAATATCATTGACACAAGCACTACTTTGTCCACTCAAAGATGGATAAATAGAATTGCAACTTCCCACTCAAAGATGGGCGTCTTACTTGGGTCAATGAAGGTTGCTTTGTCACCAAATAAAGCCGTTACATATTTCCTTGTGTTCAAAGCTTAACGACAAATTGAAGTGTAAGGAAATTATATACCTGAATAATATTCCTGTTTATCTCCTGGTGACTGTTGCAACATTTGAAATATCATTGACACAAGCACTACTTTGTCCACTCAAAGATGGATAAATACAATTGCAACTCCCCACTCAAAGATGGGCGTCTTACTTGGGTCAATGAAGGTTGCTTTGTCATCAAATAAAGCCGTTACATATTTCCTTGTGTTCGAAGCTTAACGACAAATTGAAGTGTAAGGAAATTATATTCCTGAATAATATTCCTGTTTATCTCCTGGTGACTGTTGCAACATTTGAAATATCATTGACACAAGCACTACTTTGTCCACTCAAAGATGGATAAATAGAATTGCAACTTCCCACTCAAAGATGGGCGTCTTACTTGTGTCAATGAAGGTTGCTTTGTCATCAAATAAAGCCGTTACATATTACCTTGTGTTCGAAGCTTAACGACAAATTGAAGTGTAAGGAAATAATATTCCTGAATAATATTCCTGTTTATCTCCTGGTGACTGTTGCAACATTTGAAATATCATTGACACAAGCACTACTTTGTCCACTCAAAGATGGATAAATACAATTGCAACTCCCCACTCAAAGATGGGCGTCTTACTTGGGTCAATGAAGGTTGCTTTGTCATCAGATAAAGCTGTTACATATTTCCTTGTGTTCGAAGCTTAACGACAAATTGAAGTGTAAGGAAATTATATTCCTGAATAATATTCCTGTTTATCTCCTGGTGACTGTTGCAACATTTGAAATATCATTGACACAAGCACTACTTTGTCCACTCAAAGATGGATAAATAGAATTGCAACTTCCCACTCAAAGATGGGCGTCTTACTTGTGTCAATGAAGGTTGCTTTGTAATCAAATAAAGCCGTTACATATTACCTTGTGTTCGAAGCTTAACGACAAATTGAAGTGTAAGGAAATTATATTCCTGAATAATACTCTTGTTTATCTCCTGGTGACTGTTGCAACAGTCATCAAATAAAGCTGTTATTCTCGTGTTCAAAGGTTAATGACAAATTGGAGTGTAAGGAAATGATATCCCTCTATAATCTTGTGACTTTTAGAACCTTTCTGCACCATCATATTAAACTTGTCATTGCGAACATACACAAAGAGAAAAGGTTCCTTTTAACCCTACAAGTCTCGTAACAAGTACTACATTTATTTCAATTTTGAACAATTCCTATTGGTCCCTGCAAATTGTATATGTCGTTTTAAATCTAGTAAGGAAATGCACATTGTATGCAAAAAACTAATATGAACATTAAATATTATCTTCGTACAGGTTTATCCATGTGATAAACATCTACATTCTCAGAAATTGGAGTGGAACTGTTTTGTACATTTCAGTGTCAAGGAATTTTTATAAAATATTTTTCTGTCATTGATATTTGATTCCGTACTCCGTTCCGGGATTCCGTTTCCTCATTCGAGATTCATATTTTACGGCTGCCATCTTCGCCATTAAAATGTGCATTAGTATACAGAAAAATTCTTTTTCGGAGAAAGCAGCAACTATGTCTTTATTGCAAAAGAAAACAGACAAACACGTGCTTTACGGGTAGATGTTATCAAAGAAACTACAGGCAACATACAAAGGTCAGATCTGTAGGGAGCAACTCGCTGTCGCATGAAACATGTAAGCTTATGTAAGCTCACATGCGAAACGATTTTTATGATCGACACCCAAAGCTATTACATAGACTTAAATATGCTTCTATATATTTAAACAAGATTCAGAATGTACTTACGAAACAACAAGGATCCACGGTTTAAAATAGGCGTTCTTTCTTCTCAATGATTGTTGAAACACTCAGTGTGCATTCGAGTCGCCAAGAGGTAAGAGTGAACACTGAACTCCTTCGTCACCGCTTCCATGGGATTTGGCGTTTCATTTAAATAGTTTTTCGAACTATTATTCCTCCCTGCAGTCTATCTCCGCAATCTATCACACTCTCCTCGCTCATCTTCACAAAAAAAAACGGCCCTGCATCCACCAAAATGGAAGGCGAACCGACAGCGAAGAATGTTCAAAAGGGCCCGCGATTCAAAATTCAACGTGAAAGCGAGGCACGCATGCTCATAAGACTCACGCCTCCAGAGCCAGGCAAAATGCGTGCAAGCGTGTTAAAAAATCATTTATATTTTATTTTGCTGTTTCTAAATTGTTTCAAATTACGCTTCAATGTTTGGAGCGTTAATAATTTTAATAACACATCTTTGAATCTCTTAGAAAAGAAAGACAGAGGAAATGATCTATCACTTTTCCAGTATTTACGATGTGTAGTTTAGCGCAGGCGATTATCTCTGTTCTTTGGGACATTTTAGGTCAACGTAATGATTCCTCATCTTGCCTGAAGCGTAATCAGTACAGTTAAAACAAATTTTATTATATGAGAAACCAGGGATTGATCATGAAAACCAGCAAACTTCAGTACAAAACCGCTTGCGGAAACGCAATGGAAACGCGCTGACACGTTTAAGTCAACGGAAGCGCTGCGGAAACACGAAACAATGCCTCCATTTTCAGCTTACACGTTTCCCGTCGTGCGTAAACGTGACAGAATTTTGAACCATCAGGTTTCCGCAACATTTCCGAATTGCGGAAACACCTTATTTTACCCTGTGATCGTAGAAATCGGTTGAATCTTTCACTCTGAAAAACGCGAATCAAAAACATAACCAACATGCATATAAATAGGAACGGGCCACCTTAAATTTATCGAGGGGAACATCTGCAGTCGTGGCTGGAAGGATGTAGATCGTTGAGAGGCTAGCTTTGTTACAAATGATTATTGCTAAAACTAGAATCATTTTGTTTCCAAGTCATTGACAATTTTACTCTTGGATAATTTACAAATCATTTACATAGTCATGATAGTTTAGGTCTTTCACAAAAACTTGGTACGTTCAGTTTATATCACATAAAAAGTACAACTCATCTAGAATAATAACTTACATACACTGAGGGTCTAAATGGAAGTACCTCGATAACACTTAACACTTAATTTTTTGGCTCTGTGACATAAAACAGTTAAATTTTAAGAATTTTAACACAAACAGTTACTTTCACAGTAAACTTTTTTCCAGAAAGAAACATAACGGCTCCAGAAAAGCCAATATTATTTTGCTTTAAGTAACATCAAGGAGTTTTCGGCAATTCTAGATATTTCAATAGATTTTCGAAGGCTACCGAAGATGTCCAAAGACTGCCGAAGATGTCCAAACACAACCGAAGATTTCCAGGGAGAAATCTGAAAGACCTGAAAATTCTCCAAGAGCAGATAAGAATCGACAATGTTACAAGACTATTTTTTTTCCTACGAAAAACCCTCCAAACACTAACAGTAGTTTCTCCAGAAACAGCAATCATTAAAAAATTGGTCAATTCAACAGCAAACACTAAAAGTTACGGGCAACTTACACCAAACACTAAACCCCATTCAGACCCTCTACATTGCATCAACTATTTGATAACGATAATCTCGCAGCTGAAAAAACTACAATTATAATTAATAAATTCAATAAAGACTTGCTAAGGTAGAACCCGGTACAAGAACCTACTGAGATTAGAGCATTTTTTACGGGTTACCTAACCTACCTGGGGTCCCTTATCTCCACGTAAACAGGCCCTAAAAATCTCGGCAAAAGGTTCGTAATCGGGTAGGTTCTCGTATGCAAGTTTTTACTGTTAGACGGTATGGTGTACATTAACTTATTTACAGCTATATACTTTCCAAAAAAGCCGTTTCGTTACATTTCAGTTAATGTCAATCAGTTTAACGTATCTTATTATTCTTGAAATTTATCTGGATGTGAACAATCCACAGACTGAAATTACTACTTTACGATCATCTATTTGCGGTTAGATCATATCTTTCCGGCTTTTTGTTGTTAAGGAGGAAAAAAGACTGGTTTTAATCTAATTATTGAGTAACATGAGAATTTTTTAGGAAGTTTTGGGTGTCAGTAAAACGTGGGGTCGGGGTCTATCTTTTTTTAAAGAATGCTATTTTGCGGTTAGGTTAGGTTAGGGTTATTAAGGGTTAGGGTTTTGTAGGGTTAGGGTTAGTGTCAACCCTAACTCTAACCCTAAACCTTAATAACCCTAACCTAACTCTAAAACAGCATTCTTTTAAAAAAAAGATAGATCCCGACCCCAACCCCAGCCCCGACACCGCGTTCTACTGACACCCGGAAGTTTTTATTATTTTATTGGCGGGAACAAAATAATTTCAGCGGTTCAAGATGAAAAAGCAAAACGTTAATAAGGAAAGTGTTTTTCATAAATGTTTAATAACGTACGGTCTTCCTTGAAGACATTTCCTGCCCTAAAGGACTGTCGTACTAGTTTTGGCTTTCGTCTGAGCTACCGCTCCAGCAACGCCTAATTTCAGCGTTTTCAATGAACTGAAGCCAGAAGGAGGTAAATTTCTTCAGAAACTTAAGAGAGATAAATGGCGGAATGTCTTTCTTTAAGATCGAGAGACATCCGCAATATCCGCAAAAAAGCGTCAAAATTTCCCTGCTAAACGGTAACAGTCAAAATTAGCTGTCGTATATTTGATGTAAAAAAAGAAACACTGGTTTAATAAACGAGATGAAATTTGAATAAAGCAGTGCAGTTATACTTGGTACTTTGGCACGACAGTCCACTAAGGATCCTAACCATCGGCCTAAGGCTAATCTGACTGTAGGCCCGAGGCCACTACAACTCGCCATTGTAAGCGCTGAAAAGCTCGTCTTGGACCGTTGTCGCTTAGCTACAAAAAAAAAATGCATTACCGGGGGTCACGACGCGGACGTGCGACAACTTTAGGTAGTAGCTATTACCCAGTGGCACTGATGGTCCTCGTGCTCCCCATAGATATCTAAGTGTTACCACCTATAAACCCCCTCCAACACCCCTCTCATCAAAATTATGACTCGTTGACCGAATACAACGTTAAGATGGCTGCGTAATTCCAGTTCCATAAAAAGACAATGAAGGACAACAACAGGCCAATACAGAGAAACCCGACTAAAAAAACCTTTAAAAACTTTCTGTAAGAAGCCTAAACGCCATATTTCTGATGAAATACGTAGTGAGAAAACAAAAGAAAATAATTGAATTGCATTGTCTCTATTGTGGGTTCGCCGTGTATTCTTTTTAAATATCAGTTGGTGCTCCATTATCAACTGGATCTTTGTAGCCATCTTACCCAAAATTAACCTAATTTACAAAAGCTTATCTTGCGCGCAGTCATATGAAAAATCAAAAATGTAACTGTTTCATCGAAAGAAGGACATTGCGTTAAGTAAAACCTCATTAATATGTCAAAAAAGGGACAGAACCAAGTGGTCTCCGGGCACTAAAGAAATATCTCTACTACAGATTGCATATGTAGCAGTAGGGATCGCATGGATTTTGGTGTTCAGGGGATCGAGAGAACTGAGTATCCATGAGACAAGAGGTTTTGTTGTAAAAGTTCCAGAGGGATCTTGAATTTCCGGTCATGAAATAAGAAACGGAAAGTTTAGAGCATTGGACAAAGAATTGAGCCCAGGAAATCGTGGCTTCGATTAGTGTTCTGATCAGTTTTACATAGCGTCATGCGTAGTACCTGACTGAGAGAGGGAGCTGGGTGTTTGTTGTTCAAAAATGAGTGAAATAAAATAACGAGCTTTCATCAGCACATTCAATTTCCGACAACTTGGTTCTTAGTCAGAAACGTTTCTATACGAGTACCAATCACGGAGATACAAGACTAGAGAATAAGCAATTATTACTCAAGCTGTTTCGATATAGTTTTCAGAGGCCATACCGATATTTTTCAATCACTTCAAAAGTGATTTTATCCTTGTCTGATGGCTATAAAATTTTCACCAATGATTGACGTAATATATCAAACATGAGACGCAGTGTTTCATCACCAGATGAAACACCGAGAAGAGAGTTGAAAATACGACGCGCAGCGGAGTATTTTTGACGAACTTCGAGGTGTTTCATCTGGTGATGAAACACTGTGTCGAATGTTTGATATTTCTTCTCAAACAAAATCATTTTTGAAGGAGAAATTAAGGATGCAAATACTAAGCAGTTTTTCATCCGATTTCCAAACACTCATTAAACATTAATTTTCTTTGTATTTTCTTTATGAATTATTAATGAGTTTGAGAATATAAATTGAAATTTGTCGAAATGTAAGTTTTAGTAAAATCGATATTGATATGACAACAATAAACAAAAAACTTTTAAATTGATAAACGTCTAATTTTGCGCGATCTAGACCAGCTACTGAAAATCCAACACTAGGAACTTAAAGTTTGGTGTTTAGCAAATAACCTTCGTAAGAAGTAAAAAATTGTATGTTTGAATTCGACTAAAAAGAAAATATATTTCGAACCTTAAATTTTCAATAGCTGTGATAGATTATTTAATAAAAACGTTATAAT
This sequence comes from Porites lobata, assembly GCA_942486035.1. Taxonomy (NCBI): domain Eukaryota; kingdom Metazoa; phylum Cnidaria; class Anthozoa; order Scleractinia; family Poritidae; genus Porites; species Porites lobata. The sequence goes on from CALNXK010000318.1 coordinate 129,837, forward strand.
TGTTTTTATAGGTAGCGTCGGAACGCTGCTTGAAATCATATTTCGATGCTAGGTCGTCTGTCAGTTAAGCCGTGATGTTATTGGCTATGAAGACTCGTAATCAGTGATACGACTGTTTAACTGTGACAATAGACGGATCGAACCGCACCTATCACTGATTACGAGTCTTCATAGCCAATAACATCACGGCTTAACTGACAGACGACCAATAACATCGCGACATAATTGACCAATCAGATCAATAACCAGAGTATAATACCATCAACTGACGTGATACAACTCCCTTTGACTCTGACGATGACTACCACACAGGTTGTCGAGACATCAGTCACTGTCAACAACAACAGTCCTATTCAGGACGACGTTCACCCGGACGATCAAAGTCAACCTTTTGAAATGACTCCTGGGTTCAAACCTTTCACAGTTATACACGTTACGCTAATTTTTCCAAATTAACGCGGACCATACATATATCCATGATTAGTATATTTCATTGTGAGTATTGTCAATGTTTTACATTCAAAAGATGCAATAAATTCAAACTAAAATGTACTAGTCATGGAGGTATGTATAGTGCGCATCATTTTGGATTAATTAGCATAACGTCAAAACAGTGAATGTGGTAACGCAGATTTTTGACAAGTTCGTATGAAAAGGTTTGTCTTGAAATTTTAAGACGTTGCAGTGAATCAATCTCAATGAAAGTTTCAGACCTTACTATATACATTATGAAGATTATGTGAAGAGATTTAAAAAAAATTCGTTCAAGTCGTTTCAGAGATATTCCAAAATGCGCTCAAAGTCCAAATTTTGAATGAAGTTGCACTTATACAGGTGGTTAGAAAACGGGTTAGTTTTCAAGATCGCAAGAACGAAAATACACCAAATTTTCCTACTATCAAAATCTGATATTAAGCAGCATTCTGACGCTACTTAAGAATAATTTGAGTCATTTATAAATTTAAGGTTTGAAATATGTTTTCGTTTTAGTCGAATTTAAACATACAGAAGTTTTTACTTCTTGCGGAGATTGTTTGCTAAACACCAAATTTTAAGTTCCTAGTGTTGGATTTTCAGTAGCTGGTCTAGATCACACAAAATTCAGCTTTTATCAATTTAAAAGTTTTTTATTTATTGTTGTCATAGTAATATCGATTTTACTTAAAACTACATTTTCACAAATTTCAATCCATAGCCAATTACTGGTGAAAAATTTTATAGCGATCGGACAAAGAAAAAACCACCTTTGAGGCGATTGAAAAATATCGGTGTGGCCTCTGAAAAACTGTATCGAAACACCTTAACCATCCCATCACCAATCATCGATCTAGCGTAAGGACGTTCGCGCGAAAATCTTCCAATCTGTTTTGGTATTATTCTGAAAAATACTACAAGTGAATCTCTAGGATGCAACTTTCCAGCTCTGCTAGAATTCTGTACCTCTAATAACGACCATTTAAACCCTCTGACGAAAGCAACAGCTCTTTATTTGTTTATCATTTTCCTTTGCTCTCGCACTCAATACATGACATGAATTGGCATAGCAACATGAGTTGCGTCCGCAGTAAGGAAGCATACAAACGCGAACGTCCTTAGGCTAGACGGCGGGAAAAATCCTTAAAGCCTGACTTAATTAAACCCTGCAGACACAGCACGATCTCGCCTACAGGTCAGTAGTGTCGACTATGATCTTTAGGAACATGGTATCATCGCGCACATAAGCGTGATTATTTAATTCGGTCAGAGAGCAAAACATCGGACACCCACTTGCAATGTTGGTTTCCCTCCTCGGTCTCTGAAACGAGGAGCTGTTGGGGTCAGGCCTGAACGCATCGATAACGTGTTCAACATTATCTTGATCCAACAACATGAACGTGACCTTCTGTCTGAATGGCCAGCGGAGAATTGCATCATACTGACCGCGCATGACCACAAAGAACACAGAGATGTGTGTTCCTCGGCCCATGCCATCTCCGTTTAAATATATGCGGGCGCACATCTTATATCCATAGCGACTGGTGTAGAAACAAGGGCTGTAGAAAGAGACTTGCTGCCCGCTGACTGCTTCGTTTCTTCTACGTGCAAATTCAGTTATTTTCCACAGCAACTGGCCATCGTAGCTTGAAAACTCCTGCTGCCTGATGTATTCCTCCAAATCAGCTAAGGTGACATTTCTTAGAGCCAGGGTGTGCTCAATAGACTCAATCCTTCTTTCAACCCTTCTGACGGTTTCCTGGACAGTCTCAACCAGTCGCCTTACATTACCCACATCTCGATTTGCCTGCTCAATTGAACGATTACTTTCAACCAACAGCACCTCGTGGTCAGCGGTCTTATTATCAAGATTGTTTAACCTTCGTGCAATTTCGTTGTTTGGTACACTACCACTTGAATCACCAGACACTTGAGCAGATGGGGCCGCTGCCGTGAGATTCCCTGAGGCCACTTTTCTTTCAAGGGAGGTTATTCGTTCACTATTCTCTCGTAGTTTTTCTCGTAAATCCCTGTTTTCTACGGTAGTGGTTTGAATTTGGGCAAGTATGTCAGAGATGATGCCGTCATAGTTTGTGAAGATATGCGGGCTTCTTGACAGGATTCTTGGATCACGAGTCACCACTGCTTCCATTTCTCGACCCATCTTTAGACCCTGATGAAGTAGCAAAGTTGTGTGATAAACATTTTCGCTCTCCAGGTGCTCTCTCTTTTGCCTTGAGTTGAGGGTCTACAAAAGAAATGGAGGCTATAAACAAAATTGTTCACTTTCCACAAATGTGATCATATTTTTCAGTGACAAGAAAACAAAATGGCTGTCTTGTTGGTCAGAGTATTTCGATAAGCAGCCAGAAGCTCGAACGTGAGTTGAAATCTCGAGTGGAACAGAGGCTCGTCAGTATCTCGTCAGTGCAGATTACAGGTTTTATTGCCTTTGGTAATTTTACTAAAAAGAAATAGAATTCTCTGGAAGTCATTTTGTTTGCTTTGAAAAATGCTGAGTTGAGTTGAGCTGTGTTGTTGCGTAGGGGACGAAGGAGCAACCCTTAATCTCGTGTACCTGGGTTCTTGAGCAGCCAATCTGTGCAAATGGACACGGTCCTTGCACTGCATCACAGTCTCCTACAACTGGATCCTGATGCTCTGGCAACTGAAAGGATAATAGTAAGGAGTTGATATAAGTAGAGGGGAAATTTGACCTGAAGAAGAATGGTAATGTACGATGGCATAATACGTCACAGCCACGTCGTCTACACCCTGTGCCTACTTTTTTTAATCCTCAAAAACAATATTCATAAATTATTATCCCAGAACGCACTGTCACCAGTGAAGTCAGCTGGGAAATGAGAGGGGAACTGAGTGCATATGTCCGGAACTTATGCTTTGTATCTCATTCCTGGAAAATGCCGGAAACAGCACTACATTACAAGAAGAATACATGTACCGTATTTCCGTGAATAAGCGCCCACGCTCTATATAAGTACCCTTCCTCGAAAAAGGGCTCACCGCCCTCGGCTAAAATATCGAGTATGGGCCCCTCCCTCATCATTTTCTTAATAGTAGGGATACCAGGAAAACCCGTTTCCATTTCAACGATAACTTTTTCAGCTTCAACTTCAACATTTTATACCGATAAATCTGTGTGTACACAATATGAAGGGACTACAGTATGCTTGATTACAAACAGGAGAACTTAAAGTGCTCCCTCCCTCAATTAAGCACCCTCATTTCAGAAGCGCCCATCCTTTCAGCCTAAATTTTGAATAAGCGCCCGGGCGCTTATTCGAGGAAATAAGTGCGAAAGCTTTAAGTAAGAATTAAGAGCCACAAGCAGGTTACCACTAACTTCATGAGTAAAAAACTTCTAAGTACGTGTCACAACAATTAAGTGATGTAGGTGTCTCTCCTTTGTTTGTCTGAGATAACGGGGATAAAGTGCTGCCCTACTGTTACTAGAATTTGACTGAAAAGAAAACAAGCCACACCACAGTCTTATATAGCTGTACCTTTGCTCGTGGAATTCCGTCTTTGTTGCATTTTTCACACACAGTTGGATACGCTGGACATTCGTTTTCTTGATGCAGCTGTACGAAATTATAAATAAACAATAAATACACTGCTAACAACTCTCGTATGACAAATAATTCGTTCTCTCTATATTGCTTCTTTTTCCGACCACGTTGAAAGAAATCATGTTATAACATTATAAAAATGACATATTATTGTATAATGCGCATTCAATTAAAACCAAGAAAAGCAAAAGATTGTACTACTGGACGTTTTTTGTTGATGAATATCAGTGTCCACAGATATGTGCAGAAACTTGTTTGAAAATGTGAAAAACCTTGACAAATCATCGTTAACCCAAAACGAGTGCACATATCATAAATTTATGTCAGATATAGCAGATTTTTTAGTACAATAAAGAGCACAAGGCGTCACACCTTTAACTTGTTCGAGCTGATTTGTTTTTTACAGAATCCACAAGTTTCAGGTCTACACTTGCATTCTGTTTCCAGGTGCTGAGGAAGATCAGCTTTTTTCACCAACATGCCACACTCAGGATGTACACAGGGAAGTCTGACAAACTCACAGCTGTTGGTGTGGGCCTGTTGAAAAAAGGAAAACGGTTACTGTAATTGAACTACCACACACATGAAATTAGCTACTACTTTTGTTCTCTGTTTTCTTTTCTCTGTACAGAACAAGTACCACTGATGCTTCCCCTTTTTGACATTAGAGACCTTTAGCATCAGGTAAACCGCAAACCTCAAACCGCAGTTACGCGTTTGTAGTTTCGCGTTGCCGAGATTTCAAACTTTAGCAAGGCGTTCAGTTCGATTTGTTCAGTTCAGTTCAGTTCACTTTTATTTAGCCAAAATACAATACAATACAAGAATACATGTAGGAATTGTAAGGTTGCAAGGGAGCCCAGAAGAAACCAGAAGGCTTTATGAAGCCTGAGCTCCCCAGTCTAAAAGAAATAAGCAAAATAAAATGATATTCGCGGAGTGATACGTTAAAAATAGGAACCAAACAGAGACTGAGTTAAGTTATGAATTTAGTAACAAGAAAGAAAAAAAAATCTAACTCTGGACTGGAACAGAATACTTTCCATTGTTAGTACGGCAGAAACGAATATAAAATTGATTTGAACTACGCGTTCATTGTTTAGGGCCGCCATGTTGTTTTCATCAAGTCGAAGTGCATCACTTTAATCGCCCAAAAATCAGCAATAATTCATTGATTCGAGATCAAAAATCCAACAAACACATCGCAAACGGATACAAAAAGCTAGTTCATACCTTTAAACGCGAGGCTGTACAATTTTTTCTAGCAAAAAACCTTGCCGTAAATCACTTACCGCTGGAAGCCCTTCCTGCGGTTCAAACGTGAACTGCAAACTGCAAACGTGACCGCAAGGCCGTGATCACGTGACATTTTGCGGTTTGCGGTTTGCCGTTTCCCACGAAAAACCTGATGCTAAAGGTCCCTATTTTCGCAAATTTTACGGTAAATCACCTCCAAGTTTCTGACTTCCCCTTTCCACTGGCATCCTTCATCCTTAAATGTGCAGTTGACAACAAAAGCTTGCACTTCACGGCGCATGAAGTTATCAGGAAAAACCTAACACCAATTGAAAGAAAAACAGTTTTAGAAAATAATTATAAATAGGACAATAAGAAGATATAACGAAGAGACAAAATTCTCTGTTACTCCGAGTTTCGTGCTCACGCACTCATCAGACAGTATTTAATGGGGAATAAACCTATCAAGTTATATATATACACGTCTATTGATTGCAAAAAGCAGGGCAGTGCGGTTCTAATTACAATTAGGTGTGAGGAAAAACTAATAGAGTGTTGTTATTGAGTCAATTGTTCCTAAGGTAAAACTTGTTTTCGTGGCGGCACTTGGAAATCAGTTCTGATCTTTTATTTAGGATTCTGTCGGGGTTTGCAGTAATGATCATTAGTTTCTCTGTTAAGCATAGGTCGCATCGTTTAGAAATGTTGTTGTAGGGTCTTGCACGGCTGATTATAGTCCATTTGATGTTGAAGTCTTGATTATTATCACGTAGTTTCCAGATGTATTTGGAGAGTTCGGTGCTGTTCGTGTATTTCCTGTGTTTAAATGTCGCTTTGTGTTGTGAAAATCTTTGTTTAAACGTCCCTTCTGTCAGTCCGATATAGTTCTTGGTTGCGTTGTTTGTAGTCACTTCACCACATAGAACTTGGCGTGCGGCTTCTTCGTCTCCGACGCAAGCGTGGTACTCAATTTTCCCAGGCTGCCAAGGGGAACATTTGACTGGTAGCTGTAAATTTACACACTACTTGGTTCAAGCTTGGGACAGTTGGGTAACTTGCGGTATACCTGTTCATCCAGAATATTTATGCTCGCTCCAGAGTCAGCCATAATCGTTACTGGCATGTCATGTACCTTGATCTTGAAGAGGGGCTGATCCTTCAGGGTCTTCGTGATCAGAGAGAACGTGTATACTTCACCTTCGTCACTTGGTTCGTCCTCGCTCACTTTGTTCACTGTCGAACGGCGTTTGTTTCGGCTATTCCCCTTTCCTTTGGATCTGCATACTGCTTCAAAGTGGTTTAACTTGCCACAGCCCTGGCAAGTGCCTTGATAAGCGGGACAGGACGTTTTTCCTACCGGGATGGGGGTAGTCTCCACCACAATTTCGGCACTTATCACATGATTTCCAGATCTCGTGACCATCGCCGCCTGACTTCCGGTTGCGTGACTTCTTGTCAGTAACGCGTCCGCCATCTTTTTTTGTACCTGCTTTGGCGTTCCAATTCCGTTGATTTCGATAGCCACCGTGTGAGGACAACTTGTTTACGGTTTGACTCTTTTCTAAGTTAGTGGCTTGTTTTTGTGACAGCTCCATGGCTCTTTCGGCATCTAACAGTTGCGTCAGAGTGTACGACGGGTTCTCGGGCGCTTTTGTGCGAAGCTTGTGGGAACTACAACTTTGAACAATCTGTCATGATCTCGCGGTCGACGTCGGCAAACTCACAGGTTACTGCTAGTTGCCATAGCCTCGTGGGGAAAGCTGAAATGTTCTAGTTTGGCTCTTGCTTAGCCTAACGGAAAACATAAATCTCGTACCCACGGTTCTCTCTGGGAGTGAACTAATTTGTCAGGGCTTGTACGGCTTTCTCGAACGTATCTTCACCGTCTATACCAGTCATGAATTACGAATAGGTTTTCAGTGTAAGGGTTCGTGTAAGGGCCCTTACACCCTTACAGCAGTTTCAGATTATAATGCATGGTATAATGAGACGCTTAACTCTTTTTTTTTTTTTATCAACGTAACAACGATCAAAACAAAATGGTGAATGGAACCCCTTTGTAGGGGGAACCCAGGCTTTTTCAAGGCTCTTGCCTGTTGTCATGGCAACAGCATTTTTTTTTTGTTTTTTGCATAATAATGTCTTTATGACATTGGTTCCGGCAGGTGGTTTATTAGCGAACATGGGTGGACAGGACAGTTTGCGCCAAAGGCAAAACACCCATAGTGCAATTTATTTGCAAGAGCAAAAAACACGTTTTCTGGCGTCAATCGTTTTTTTTTTTTTTCCCCGCGCTTGCTTTGCTACCAAAATGCAAATCGCTTATGTTGCCCATAAGGCACCTATTACCTGGCCTACCAAAAACAATTTTCTCTATTTAATAGTGGCTCTTTTAAGCAATTTTGATAGGCTGGAGTTGAAAGGATAGCCTAATGCCCTTACAGCCCTTACAGCCCTTACAGCCCTTACAGCCCTTACAGCCCTAACACCCTTACAGCCCTTACACCCTTACAGCCCTTACAGCCCTTACACCCTTACAGCCCTTACACCCTTACAGCCCTTACGCCCTTACAGCCCTTACAGCCCTAACGCCCTTACAGCCCTTACACCCTTACAACCTTACAGCCCTTACAGCCCTAACACCCTTACAGCCCTAACACCCTTACAGCCCTTACACCCTTACAGCCCTTACAGCCCTTACGCCCTTACAGCCCTTACGCCCTTACAGCCCTTACAGCCCTAACGCCCTTACAGCCCTTACACCCTTACAACCTTACAGCCCTAACACCCTTACAGCCCTTACACCCTTACAGCCCTTACAGCCCTTACAGCCCTTACGCCCTTACAGCCCTTACACCCTTACAACCTTACAGCCCTAACACCCTTACAGCCCTTACACCCTTACAGCCCTTACAGCCCTTACACCCTTACAGCCCTTACGCCCTTACAGCCCTTACACCCTTACAGCCCTTACAGCCGTTACAGCCGTTACAGCCTTACAGCCCTAACACCCTTACAGCCCTTACAGCCCTTACAGCCCTTACACCCTTACAGCCCTTACAGCCCTTACAGCCCTTACAGCCGTTACAGCCTTACAGCCCTAACACCCTTACAGCCCTTACACCCTTACAGCCCTTACAGCCCTTACAGCCTAGCATACCTTACAGCCCAGCAAACCTTATATCCTTTCAGACTGTTGAGATAGGACGGTGGTTGTGAAAGATGTTAGCACTGAAAAATTGCGTTGCAATGTTGGAGAATGTTGTAACAATTCGAAATAATGTCGCAGCAATATTGCAATGCTGCGTTGTGCTAAAAATCGTCGTTGCGAATCGGCTCGTGTAACATCACCTTAAGGTCTTAAGTATAGCCCCGTTTCGTGTTTCTATGGCAAGTTTGTGGTTGCTTATAAAAATCGCAATTTTTTGTTAACCTTATTCTTTGGCGGCTCATTTTGTTATTATGGTCAGCATCTCTTCTAAGTATGTCGTTATTCATTTCACTCATCCATTGTTGTAATTCTATATCCTTAATTAAACCTTTGCCTTGTTATGCCTACGATTAATGTTGAGTCTAATGTGCTTTTATCCAAACTTCTCCTAGTCGTATATATCAGATCTGTCTTAATGTGCTTCTGATTTTTTTTTTGCTCCAGAAAGCTTTATTTTCATTCCATTTTATATCATCGTTTGTTATTTGCGATAATTTATTTTCTTTCTTTATCAGAGATAGCCAGAACTTTAACTTCCTACACTGCGCGTCAATTTTCATTAGGAACCTTCTCGTCTCCACCCTGCACACATTATTACAGTATGTATTTACACCCGGTAGCCATTTTAAGAATTTGTTCTGTACTAGTTTTGCGGGATCCTTATCTATTTTTTCGTCGCAGTCAATGCCCCATATTTCGCTTCCATAGAAAAGTTTCGGGGATACAAGTGTGTCAACTTATAACTTTATCGTTAATTTACATTTGTAATATAGTTTTCTGTATAGTGGTCTCCCATCTCTTTTCGCAACTTATACAGAGCATTGATTGCAATTTTTTCCTGCTCCTGGCTAGCGAGATTAACATTTCCGTATTGGCTCAATATTTGTCCGAGGTATTTGTATGATTTGAAGTTTTCTAATTTATTTGCGCCATATGTTAATATGAATAGCTGTTTAAGAATTTGAGTGCTACAGTTATTAAAAATGCGATAACTTTTGTTTTATCCAAGTTGGCATCTAAATCAGCAAAGTCACAGAATGATTCCAGTTTACTCAAAATTTTTTGCCGGACTTTTGCTGATCTAGAAAACATCTCATTGTGGGTCGTCATCCAGAATGTAAGAGCAAGAGAGAATAGATCATTTTCTCTTGGTAAGCGGTAATTTATAGATTTTTCTCCTTGAGTTATGTCCTCTGAACTCGCAGTAGAACTCAGCAGTTTGGGTAGATCACTTAGATAAAAGCAAAAGAGGATAAAGAGGACAGAGAAGGCATCCCCCATACATACCCCATACTTTTCTTAAAGTTTAACTATTCTTTATTAAGGAAGCCAGAAATCATAGAAATCGGTTCAGCCGTTACTGCCGAAAAACGCGATTCAAAAACGTAACCAACACGCATATAAACTAAGGTTCAGGCCACCCTAAAAAGTTCTCGAAGTGTGATGCCGACGAGTGTCGCGAGAGGCCCCGGAAACCGCTATTTCTCTTTCATCATGGCTTGATCTTTGAAATTAAATTATTAATGAAAAAATAAACAAATAACTTCAGAAACAAATGTATACACCTTGAACGTTGAGACCTAAATAATCTTTTAAAGTTCAGCTAACTCTATCTTTGTTAGCTCTCTTCTCTCACCCCTCTTCGAAAGGCTTGAATCTAGGCGGAGAAGCCGAGCCGGCTCTTCCAACTAGTTTCAAAGTTTTGTCTGTATTCTTGTTATCGGAGTCAGTTGAACCGGAAGATATCTAAGGCAGTGGACATCGCTGTAGCAAACAAAAAAATCATGGATATCGCAAAATTTAACATACTGAGGTACCAGCCGGCCAAATACAATACATCAGCGTAGTTTCTCTTGTACATTCTCTGGGACATAAGCACAAACCTTACTACAAAATAACTTCGGAAACTGTAACGATAGAAACTACAGATCTTTTCTCCTTTATAGGCGATAGACTACAAGTTGGAACCGACATCGATTTTTAATCTTATATACCTCCCTTATAAAAGTATTTATTTATTATTTTCTCCCGTCCCCCATTCGCCGTCCGCCGTCAGTCTTTTTACAGAATCATGCATTTTTGGTGGCGACCCTACAGCATGAAATGATGGAATGCCCATAACACGGAATGGCGGAAAGGTGGAAAATGGCCCCAAATGCTAAAAGACGAAATGTCTCCCTTAATTTTGAAAACTAAAATAAAAATGACAAACAACATAGAATTTAAAAAATAATAATAATGGGATACATAAAACCTAGCTTATGAAATAGATGTGTAGTAACTTTCCATGGAATCGCTAAAAAATCGCAGAAGGCGGAACACCTAAAAATATCAGTGTTTCACCTTGTTTGAAGGGTGGTCGCCACTTGCAGTAAAAGGCGAAAAAACAAAGACTGAACTGTTTAAAGTTTGGTATTGACTGAACGTTTTGGAATTTTACTAAAAAAAAAAATCCAAATGTTTGAAAATTACGAGATATGAACTTGCCAGAATAATTTTGTTGGTCTGATGCCCATTTGAAGGGAAAAAACTCGTCTACCCGGAGTAGTCAATCGATAAAAATCGGTATCGATAAAAATCGATAGCAATCAAGCGATTTTTATCTATTGATAACGGAAATCGGTGAAAATCGATAAACCAAATTGCTGTGTCAAATCGATATTATCGATTTTTCACGATTTTAACGATTTATAACGGTAAGTCCGACATTGTTGTTTTGTTTTTATTGGCATCAGTTAAATAGTACAGCTGAGAAAACACATCCACGAGTAACAACTGATCAACAAACATGAAAAGAAGAAATGTGGAAACTATTACAGACACAAGATTCTCTCTAAAAACCGCGACCCTTTTGTACATAATAACAGAAACGGTTCAGTTTTATTACATTCATAGTTCTCGCAGGCAAGTACCACGAGAAATACAACTATAGACAAATGATTTCCCAGCCAGAATTTCGCGCAGACATCCTCTAGAGTCGAAGAGATGCCCAAAATTCAGACTAAAAGATTTCTCTGGATAGCTTTTCACCGTTTTCCGTTAACAATCGATAAAATCACTTGATCGCTAACGAATTTTATCGATTTCGATTTTTATCTATTGGCTTCGCCTGGAAGTAACTACACGTTATTTTGAAAGAGCGGCAAATCTTAATCGTGAAAAACTGGAAAAATGAAAAACCTGGCCAATGTTGGCCATCCGAAGAAGACTTTAAAGCGGGTTTTTAATAAAAGAGATAAGGTTTTTTTAAACTTTTCTTTAAAAAAGTGATAGTAAATTGTTTAATCCTTCGACTCTCAATATGAAATCAGTTTTCATCTTTGGATGAACAGAAGAACAGATGTATCTTCCGATAAAAATCGATAGAATCGGTAAAATCTAGATAAATCGATAAACGAAGCGAGTGTGTCATCGACTTCCACCGATTGATCGATACAATCGGTATCAATCAAATCAGATTTACCGATTTTTATCGATTTATCGATTGATAAATGGATACCAATTTTTATCGATCAAGTACTCCAGGCTATTTAAACAATTGAAACATATTTACCTCTAGACTACGAGTTGTACCCCATTTTTTTACTTCAAGTTCAAATAAATGTGACTATTTCACCACTTTTATGATTGCTAACGCAAATTGAAATTTGAGACATTTGTCCAGATCCGAGACCAGATGTTAAAGAGGTCAACAGACCACCTTCAGTTTCGTATGGAAAAAACAGACCTTCACGACTGTCACGTACGTTGTCGGATTTCAATACAGTTACACAGGGACTAACCTGACATCAGGCGTTATCTATTTATTTTTTTTTCTGCTTCTCTGCTTCAGAACAGATTACAGAGATAAAGGGAGGGGGGCATGATCACAGACTACATAGGGACCTAAATATTGAACTTTTAAAAAGGAAAATGTTGGATTTTTTTACAAAAAAAAAAACATACAAAAAAAAACGGAGTTAGGAAAAGGCAGTCACTAGACATGTTGTGTGACAGAAAGCAACTTACTCCCCCGGGGTGGGTACTCCTGGGAATCCTTGGTGGGGGCCAAAAATGTCATTTTCCACACCCGTTTTTAGACCAGACCTCTAAAATCCACACCTGTTTTCAGACCTGGCCTGTAGGCAGAAATTATGTCATCATTACTTAGACTAGAGCGCAAACAAAAAAATTATTCAAATCCATTTAGAATTCGCATATTTCTCCGTCTTTCTTTCACATTTGGAATTGAAACGATAAATACGTTCATACACTCCCGTAGCTCCCTCGAAAACCATACCCGATCCCAGACAAAAATAAGCAAAATCTGTAACCGTTTTCAGATCAAAAGGCGCAAAAACCCTACCCGAAGCGGGGGGGGCACATACCTATAAATATATAGCTTATATAAGGGAGTTCCCACTCCCGGGATTACTCGCTTTAACGGAAAGAGACAGGAACTCAACACTCACATGTTTAACCTGTTACAACGACATTTACTTTTTTTACAGATTTTTTTATCGAACTTTATATATACACCAGTACTTTATATTCCGTCTTTAAGGATTTGGGGTTATATTCCACCATTCCGCCATTCCACCATTCCATGATTCCATTCTTACATCGTTCAATGTTGTTTTGGCGGAATTTTATCATCAGCTCTAGGGGGAGCTGGCAGCGAGGTCTGGAACCAAGTTTACATGATCGCCCCAGTTAAGTAATTCGGCCTAGTGAGACTGAGTACAAATTTTCCTTGAAAACAAATATGGCGGAGAATGCAGAAAGGACGATGAGTTTTTGCTCGGTTTTAAGTTTTCCCGCGTACAAATATCAAGACAAGGTTTCTATGAACTTTTTTAATGGACCTTTTGGACGTCAGAAGGCGTGATCTATGAACAGTTCATGGGTGACTTCACTTATCGTGATTCGTGATCTCGGCAAGTTCAGTTATTATTATTAAAGCTTTGTGAATTTTCGAGCGACCATCTTGCTCCATCTCTTATATTTTTCCCCTTATAGTGGTATTAAGACTCTCTTCCTTATCTTAAACATATGCTACGAGCACGATATATAGGTATGAGTCTTGCAACAATCCTACGTGAATGTTCATTAAACCACTGATTTTCTACTTCACTGTTCATAAGTTTGTTTGTACACCGGGAGGCACAACAAATGTTTATAGGCGTAAATACAGAATACAGGGCCAATTTAATAAAAACCAGGGTAAATGTTCCAATCACTTTGCTTCACATGTAAGCTATTTTTAATATCAGAAGGCTGGGAGGGGTTTAATGAACCTTCAAAACCTTCACTGGAATGTTATTGGAGTGATAATCAATAACTTTCCAAAAGCAATACTGTATTTAGTAGTTTTGTATTAGATAGTGACTTCGGTTTCAAGTATTTCCTTGAAATTGTTGGTACAAAAATTACCCTTTAGTTATGAATTATACTTGAAATGATTATAGTGGTTTAGTGTAAGAACAAGAGGCTAATTCAGTTGCTAGTAAGGGTGAGTACATCAGGAAAGAGTATGTGTTGAGAAAATCCCTCAAAGGACCGAAGTACAAGAAACAGAAAAAAACTGAATGTTTTGCAAAGTTTATAAGGAGAATCAGAAGAGGCTTGAAAAATATACAACTTAAGTTTATTGTTTGTGTAAGTTATGAATCTGATTTACAACTAAATTATACAAGGTAAAACTGATTTTTTATCAACCACCAAAAGAAGTTATTGTCGGGCTTGAACCCAATCCTCTCAGCAGTTCTTTCTACGATACTAGCCTTGGCTTATTTGGCCTTGATGGGTATGTGCTGCTGATTTAGGGTGGTGACCATTTCACCCTTTAGAGTTTTGAACAAGGTGTCTGTTTGGGTTGTGAAGGTTGAAGAAGAACTCACTGTGGTCTATAGAGTACAGTATATTGGTACCACCATTTTCCCCCCAAGTTTTGCCATGTTTCAAAGTTTAAAAGCTACCTTACTTCTGTATGCTAATTAAAAAGGAAATGAATCAGGATTATAAAATAAGGTCTCTTGGCTTAAAAAGGGTAGGGAAATGCACAATGTGTCCTACTACCCATACTCTCTTTCAGTGTAAGCCCAGGGAGGTGATCTCATATTTAATTCCCTTTTACCGCTTGCTGTAACAGCAACGTCAGTGAAGGTTTATGGTCTCTGAAAAATATTTTTGCCAGCCCCAAAACAAGTTTCTAACTGCTATTGTTGACTGCAAATAATATTATCTTAATAATCATTTTACATTTTTTTTCCAAGGCATCCTATGGTGTTTTCAATATCCACTAGTACAAGGCAATTTTTAAGTTGAGAGGGTTTACTTTGATTTCATTAACAGTAAACTACATTTTAACACAGACACAAACTAACCTGGCAGGTTGATGTCCAAAGGTGTAAACCATTACATGCAACTATATGGCAAAAACTGATCACAGTGGCCAAAGGAAAAGCAAAAATAGAAATGTCATCATTTTTTTAATTTTATAAATTCCCTGCCTTTGAAGCATATTTAGCCAGATGTAGTCCTTGTCAAAACATGCAAACTTGAGCATTTATTTTCTGACCTTAGCTAATCTTTTTTAAACCATACTCTTGTTCCAGTGGGTAGTGTAGTTTTTGGAATAAAATATTTATAATTTCTCCCTCTTTGTTTGCAACAAAACAAAACACAATTGAATGAGGACTCAAACTGAAGGCAGTGTAGTAACTGCTGTCACGAAAAGAGAATTCCAAACACACGAAACAATTACCCTTTCATTTGCCTATATTCATTTCTTAGAAACTATGGTAAAGTTTAAATTAAATCACACGAAGATAAGAACATAAGCATATCAAGAGCGAATGATCTCTTGGCAAAATTTATTTAGCTTCTAGTACATAACAAAATGCATGAACTACGAGATTTGACCATGACTCTCAATCATCCAACGCAACTCTGCCAGGATAAGTTCACAATCAAGGATGAGGAATTAAGAATCTCAAACATCATTTCTTAAAGGTGTAATAAAACCGTAAACAACTCTGACAACTCTTCTACTTGACCACGGCCACCGCGCTTTTTTTAATATCACGAAGGATTAATTTTCGGCCTTTCACTTGAAAATATAAACTCTCCTACATACGCATTGGAGGGTTGGCCCCCTGTTCTAGTCTTGTGGGTCTTCTAAACAGAAACACATGCAGCTTGAAAGCCTGTAGTGAGCCAAAAGGTCGGGCATCGAGGAACATGTACAATGACCGTTCACTAGTCTCGTTCTTAGCGTAGTAAACCGCATGTAATGACAAACGCAAGACCAGAAGAAAGGAAAACGTAAGCACATTGCTGCCAAAAAAATCGGTTACAGCAAAGAAAGCAGTGACCAACAGGACCAAAAACAAATTCACTTCGCACTGTCGAATCGCTGCGAAGACGAACTTCTTGATGTTGTTGTTGTTCCTAACCCGGTTCGCGCATGCTTGCTACAGTTCTCGAATGATTGACAGATTTCTTAACTGGGGCGATCATGGAAAGTAGAAAAGCGGCAGGATCAAAGGCCGTTGCCAGCCCCCCCTGATCAACTCTAACTCTCTCCGAATACTTGGGCCCAGGCTCCTTTTATGGGTGAGCGTCACCTTGTAAGGTTGTAAGGGCCCTTACACGAGCCCTTACACTGAAAACCTATTCGTAATTCGTGACTCATTTGTCACCGTCAGGTAACGTGTCAAAAGTTTCGTTCGTGGCTTCGCCGACAGAATGGAGGAATAATGCTCGCTACCTTTTCTTGTCTGTGACGTTCGTTGCGACGAGTAGATTGCGGAATCTCGAAAGCCATTTCTTCCAACTAGCAGCTTGTGTGCTAGTGTCAGTTACGTCAAACTCTGGGAACGTAGGTAGCGCTGCGGCCATGTTTCACGTGTTCTTCGGTTTGACTATCGTATAGAACCATCCACTTGTTTGGTCCGGGAATCCTCGTAGCCAATGTAAAGGTGCTTTGTATCAAGGAGTCCGGAGTAAAAGACAACCGACATTTATTCTCCATGTTTACTATAGCCTGCATAACAGGCGCTTTATGAGCCAAACAAGGCGAACGACACATTTCGCGCGACGCTCGACACGCGCGAGACGAGGGGAAGAGAAAAAATAAAGCGCCTGTTACCAGCCCATTGTTCTGGCTCTCCCGCCCACCTTCGCCCACAAATATTGATTGACGGCGGTGATGTCAAAAGGACCAATCAAAGTACGATCCATTATTCGCGCGAAAATTGTCACCTTCCTAGCGTTATCGTCTGTATTGTATAAATGCTGAGGAGTTTCGGCGATGTCTTCGCGAACTCCCACCAGAGTCGTGTAGATTTTGTAGCAAACCTTTTGCTTATTCTGCGAGCTCTATCCCAATTTTTTCTGTTACTCAAAGGCAAAAAATGTGAGGGCGTTCAGTTGTCAGAGCTGCTCTTTGATCACGGTATTTATATTCAAAACGATTCAAGCCCGTCCAGTAGATCGTGTCCGAAGTGTACAAGGCGAATTGTCCAGCTTGTATTAATAGGTTGTCCGAAATAAAAACAAGGAAGCTAGCGAAATAAAACAAGAAGCCAGGCGAGGCCGAATTCATTGTCAAGGGATCCGTGCATGAAAAGACAAGCAAAGAGCTCTCCAAGCGTCGGGCCAAGCGTTTCCGTGGATGGTTCATCTCGTGTTTTAAAACACCCAGGGAAAAGAGAGGAAGAAGTTCTCGCTGGGAAAAGAAAACTTACCAGTCAACGAAAGTAGACCAGGCACTAATCGAATTGATGGATTACGTACAAGAGGAAATCCAAGGTTTAATGCATGTTCCAGTCGAAGAGACACAAACAATAACGAAGATAATAGTGACAACACAAGCCAAAAGCTTTGTTTTATCTTGTTGTTTACATTTGGTATCAATGTGATCTCGAGGACAGAGGACTAATAATTGTTTCAGTAATTGCTGAGTTTTATTGCTTATTTGTTCCTGTTGTTTTTTACTTCCAAGATTTTTGTGGTATGTCCGAGGAGTATGAAAGTGAACGAGTATGAAAGTGAGCGACTGTTGTTAAGCGAGCAGCAGAGTACAATTTCAAGTGTGTGTTGTTTGCCATAATAAACTCTCCATATGCTCGCGAGGTTTTTAAGAGGAAAATCGCCACGGACTGCGCAAGTTATGCTAAGCAGAAGAACTTGCTAAACACATATTCCCAAACCGTTAAGTTCTTCAATTTTCACATCAGAAATCGCTTTTAAAGCACTATCAACAAGCGCGTGGGCGCGGGCGCCATTCATTGTCTCGAAACGGTAGGAAAAAGTTGGTAAATAAGGCTTTTTCCAAACCCAGCTGGAAGCAATCTAAGAACATCCTTCCTCTTTAGCAATAAATTTGAACATTTCTTTTGCTTTATCTTGAACTTGAACCTGAACTTGACCGTGTGAGCGCCATTCCAGACAAACATACCATATTCTCGCGAGGATCACGTGTCATCAATTTGCTAATTGGAACATATCCATGAAGTGAACATATCCATGAAGTGAAGTGAACGTGGGAAGAGCCAGAACAATGGACTGGTAACAGGCGCTTTTTTTCGCCTCCCCTCGTCTCGCGCGTGTCGCGCTTCGCGAAATGCCGCGTTCGCCTCGCTTGGCTCATAAAGCGCCTGTTATGCAGGCTATGGTTACTACACCGATCTGACAACCTCCTGCTCGCACATCCGGGAATCCTAGTCTACACAATACAATCCCATATGGGTAACAACTCCATATATATGGTAACGACACTACAATAAGGAAAGTTTGCTTTCAGTGTGGTCTTTTGCAGCCTTTTTGGTGGCATTTTCAGTCGTTTGAAGTTGGTGCCTCTGACAACATACATACAAAGACATTGCTTTATGTATGTTCTCAGAGGTTGTAACTTAAGTGACCCAAAATGCCACCAAGTGCAAAAGACCAAACTAATCATTCCAAAAATACACTGCACAACCTCAAGTCAATGCTACAATCCCAAATTTCACTCTTGAAAGCACTTGGCAAATGGGACACAAGTCATCTTCATGCAGTTTTTAGTAGCAGTGTCCCAAGTCTTAACTGTCTGGATCACTTCTTCTCCCGGATTGTCTTCACCAGTTTTCTTTCAAAACTCTCTACTTGTAAGTTTCTTTAAGAAATGCTGGTGACTTATGGCTCGCCGGGTTTAATGACGCCCTTTTAACCACCAGGCGCAACACACATTGATAAATGGAACTCACTTGTCTGGAGCTAGGACGTGGAAACATGAACCTTTTCAGAACTTTGCATATACCTGTTTAGCCGTTAACAATGCCACATGATTTGAGCAAGCTACTCCTAAATAATTGTCGTCCAGGGGAAAGCAAGTCAAAAACAGTGCTGAGCATCAGGGCTCGAAATTAACGCTCGCAAACTCGCAAAATGCTAGTGATTTTGATAATCTGCGAGTAAGAAAAATATCCACTAGCAAACGATTGCGAGTTAGAATTATCCATGTCTCCCAAACAAAGGGAAATAATTTGCTTGTGGTCTCACCAGTTTCCTAGCGGAAAAAACTCTTACCAGCAAAACTTTGCAAGTGTACTAAAAAGATAACTTCGAGCCCTGAGCATGTAATGGCTTGATACCAGTCTGATCTAATTAAAGTAGCATTATTTTATACAGTGGTATTTTGCCTTCTTTGTATACCTCCACAAACCTTCGAGGAACCTAGTGCACCTAGTGTTCCAGGGAAAGGAAAGATCTGTTGAGGAGTGTGGACATTAATTTAAACAGCCTCTGGCAAGAACTGTGTAATTCTGCATATATTTATACAAAAGTCAAATTCAAATACCGTAATGTTTTGATTTAGCCCCCTTCTTCCAATAATCATAACTATAGCAAAATTGTCAAATCTGATTGGCTATCAACTGCCCTGATTTCAGCCTTAATTGGACAGTTTAATAGGACAGTACGCGTCATGCCTAAGTAATTGGACAGCACGCGCAAAATTTCGAATTTCTTGTGTTTTGAATTAAAAAATAGCCTATTATATCACAAATTTTGTTAAAGTTATGATTAATTGGTAACAGAACTTCGTGTC
Organism: Porites lobata; assembly: GCA_942486035.1. NCBI lineage: Eukaryota > Metazoa > Cnidaria > Anthozoa > Scleractinia > Poritidae > Porites > Porites lobata. Next base: position 149,419 of record CALNXK010000318.1, read on the forward strand.
GTCCAATTCGGTCTGTAATCATACTCGTGATTAAACAAATCGGACTCCCGCTACGCGGTCGTCCGATTTTGTTAACCACTCGTATTATTACAGACCGAATTGGACTCCACTCAGTCCTGTTACCATTACTAAGCGCCCCCTTTCGAATAAGAGCCCCTATTCCAATAAGTGCCCCCATTCCAATAATCGCCCCCATTCTAATAAGTGCCATTCTAAAAATTTATTCAAACAAGCAGCAAAAAGTCGTGTGTTGCCTACCGACCCCTGTAGACGAATTTGAACTGAACTGTATTTTATTCCAGGTCTGAGGCTTCTTAGGTTACAACACTCTAATTTCCCTAAGATTACAGAGGATTTTGCAGATTCCGTAGACTCAGAAAGTTCGTACTCATAACGCTTGCTAACAAGAACACAACACGTTTCTCCGATCTCTCCCAGCAGGCCCAGAGCAAGCTCCTAAAGCCTTATGTCATCGCGCACAACCCCCTTTATACACTGTCAACGAATTGGACGTCGACGATACTGCACCAGAGAGCTTTTATTTGCAGAATTGATGTAAGTGACACTGTCAAAGCTATCCCCGTAGAAATAGATTAAAATTCCCTCACGTTAACTAAACATTCACCGTATATCTGTTACTGTTTCAGTTTCTGTTAGTGCTTCTTTTTAGTTTGGAACATTCTGTTGTTTCTCAAAAAGAAATATGCGCTCTGTCCCGAATAAGCGCCCTGTCTCGAATAAGCACCCTCTCTTGAGATACCAAAAGTAAATAAGTGCCCAAGGCACTCAATCGAATCACTATGATAAATGTTTATTACATATAAAATGGACAGACATTTAAGTTCCTTGCCAACAATGTGACAATTCAAAAAGTAGATGCCATTTAAATTGTATCTTGCAATATTTTTTGCATTTCCATTCAGTTTATTCTACATTGATTTGGCTATTTCGTCCTCTAATACAGTAGCCATGAACTCACCATTCCATTTATCCACCATTCACTCATGTCAAAACAGGGCGGTTGTGTGCGATTCCTGTGGCGCAGGACGCGATTCTCGTAGCGCGCGATGGTCTAAAAACTGTAAGTATCATGGCCAAAATTCTTGAGCGATTTAACGAATCAATGGTAAAAGTTTACCGTGACTAACACGCGAACAAATGTCTACCTCTGCGACCTGTAGACCCGCCTGTAGACTGCTGCGTATAATTGCTTTGTGAAGAATCGGTATTTCCGTATTTATGTAAAACATGCTTTTAATAAAGTCGCTTTATATCCACTGTACCACACTGAAAACTAGTTGCTTTAAAACACCTTGAGATGATAGCTTTGCTTGTAACTGCCTGCAGGTTTTGTTAAACATTACAAACTGAAATGAATCGTGGAACAATCGGCAACGCGCTTCCAAAAGCGCTGTCATAGCTTTTGGCTTCATTTGGACAAGCGGATGTGCTATCGAACTCTACTGGAAAAAATCTACGTTGGATATTTAAAAACCTATCAGTTCGTGGAGCTGCTTTAAAGTTTAAGCCAGCGCATGAGTTTATCGAAGCGCCGAAAGGCGTATCTTTTCATAGTATGCAAATACAGTACCTGAGAAGTAGGTTTGAGATTACACATGTTTTTGACACTATGCAAATTTGTGATGTGCTGTCAGGCGAAAAAATGCTGTTCAGCAACTGTTGTCTTATTTGGCCGCTGTAATTTGTTAAATTCAAGGCAACTTTCTTTCAGAAATCAAGTAATGACTGTATAAAAAAGTTGCCGCTGCAATTTGTTAATCTTTTGTAAATCAAGTAGTGACTAGATAAAAAAGCTATAAAGAACAAATTAAGCTAACATTATTTCGTGATCGTACGCCAAGTTGGATTTTTTTTACCAGCGTTGTTAAGATCTCGTCGGCGAAAGTTGCCGCTACGCGTGAACGATAACTACACACATCAAAAGAGCTGACAAATTTTTTTGGTGGAGAAACTCATCGATAGCGATTTGCAGTATATTTGGTTCTTCTTACCTCGGTTTTCAAATAATCAAGAATACTAGAAGGGGTTTTCACGTCTCGACGAACGAAACGTCATGATCAAGTGCAGTGTCAAATGTCAATCGCAAGCAAAGCTGGAAACTAAACAGTGTGCTGATGACAAGCTAAAAGAAAGCTTCTCGAAAGAAACTTAACACCAAATCTAACGTCCGTATTCCTCAGTCATCGAGGCAACGCTAAGCAAAATTTTAGTTGGTTTCTCGCTGGACGTGTCGTCAATAATTTATGCCAAAAATTGCCGTTTCAATGTTTCTCGCGCTACGCGATTCTCGTAGCGCGCGACGCGACTCTAATCGCGCAGGAAACGAGACGCGAGAGGTAACTTACTTTTGAGCGGTACTGTACAAATGCAGGCTGCTGTGCTGCTGCCTGGAACAAGGCCTGATTTTATATTTGGCAACAGCTTACCATCAAATTAATTCTATATTGCCTACAGGTACTACAGTAAATCTCCCAAAATGATAAGCACCAGGAAGAATAAGCCAGGGGATTTGAGCCAATCAGAAATGGAAGAATACTTTAAATGAATAATAAAATAACATATAAACTCATCTCAGTCTGAAAGAACAACTCTAACTTACTTCATTTTGATTTAATTCCACCTTATCCTGTAAACAAGTCATTTTGAAACTTCCATTTCTGCAAAATTAAGATGATAAACTTGTTAAAACAGTAAAAGATAAATAAATGTGGCTACAGTAAATATCTTGCTACAAAAACTGCTCCCACAGTCCCACAGTCAACCAATTTACATAATAAATTCTGACATTGACTGAGGGAGCACTGGTATACACTGTACCTCATTCTATAAGCACACTTGCAGTGTTCTCAATAGAAATGTGTACTATCATTCCTGTGCCACTAAGCGTAACACATGGAATGCTCCCCCAGGGAAATTTTGATTTGAGATGCTTAGAAATGCTTTGCAACGACCATGCTTTTGCACATGGAAAGACATCTGTGAGAGGCCTCGGCTCAAATGTACAAATTCAATATGGCGGCCATATTTCAAGGTTGCTGAGTCACTGGGAGGCATAGTGATTGTTTGGTCATTCTGTGGTCTGCTGATAGGGTACTCATTTTGACAACTAAACCAGAAGAAATGTCTATTGCAAAAGCAACTGTAACAGTCAATACTTTACAAAGTCATTTGATCTACTGGTCAAAGCACTTTGACAGCTGTAACACTTACATGTACCTCTGACACCCGTGACAGGTGTTACAGATTACAGGTTCAATAATATTGAGATCCCTGACTTCAGTTACTTGACATCGACTGCAGGAGCACTAGTTGTATACCCAATTAATATTTACTATTCAGCAACTGTGGGAGTGCCAGACTGCAGTAGCACTCATTTTACTTACTTAGATTTACTACCAAGCTCGTTGTATCGTGCTGTGGGTTTTGCAAACTTCGAAGTGTTTTGGGGTTTTTCTGTTCCGTCAATCCTTTGAGTGGGGGCGGGGTTAATGAATGTCACAATGTTTGTACATGCTCACCCAGCTTGGCCCACAAAAATAAAACTGAGAATGACGATGGTTGTCGTGATGATAAGTGGAATTTGAAGCAAACATTGCTTTATTCTTGCAAGTGACAGGAGTGTAAGAAAGCTGAGAAAAATCAATGAAGTAAACTAGTTGATTGTAACCTGAAACAGAATGATCACAAGCAACTAACCTTGAAACAGAGAAACATACCAAATAGATCAAAAATGACAAACCATGCCTTTGAAAAACGGGCAGTGTGATACAACAAATTTGACAATAAGTATTCGTTGACTACCAGACTTTGGAACTGCCAGCCTAGCATAATAACATGACTGTGGGACTGCAGGAGCAGCTTTTCAAGTAAGATATTTAACGGGCTGGGTATAGACTTTGTCACTGTTTTGGAAGCCATCTTGATGAATAGGCAACCACGTGGGAAATAACAGTGTTCGTATAGATTTTGATCTATTTGGTTTGTTTCTTTGTTTCAGGGGTTCGTTGCTTGTGATCATTCTGTTTCAGGCCACAATCAACTAGTTTGCTTTGTTGATTTTGGAGGAGAGTGGAGGCAGCGTGGCCAAGCAGTTAGAGCACTGGACTTGCAATTCTGGAGGCCCCGAGTTCAAGTCCCGCCCTGACCACTAGCTGGATTTGTTCACGGTAGTCCCGAGTTCAAATCCTTGACCAAGCTTGTAAAATAGTCAGCTCCATTGCCTCCGGCCAGTTGGAATTCTTAACCCTGCTCTGTTTGATTTGAATTATTTGTTTCAGTAATTTGCTTGGTCCCACTAGCATAAGTGCTATAAATACTTCCAAGGGTAAATAAAGAAATTATTATCATAATATCATAGGTGACGAATTACTCCTTAATTTTGGCGCGATTTCACATGCGAAATTACCAAATTGCCATGGCAACCTGCCGTACGACTCCGTTTCAAGATGGCGAGGAAGTTTTGAAATGTCATGAATGAAGATGTCCGGGCATAAAAAGACGCTTTAGAAAACCTGAACACACGAAAGAGCACATCAAGAAGTATTCTTTGAGGTATGTTGTGGAAAAATTCTAAAACCTAAGCCAAATTTTTAGCTCTAAACGTTTGAGAGAGTGGAGTTCACGATCGATCAATACGATCCAGGATAAACAAGTCAAAAATCCTCGATTGCTAACGTAATTCGTCACCCATGATATTAATAGGTAATCAAATGGTATACTCGTGAAATTAGGGAATAAATTTCACTTGCGTTTTGACCAAATCCTAATAATTATAAGGATTTGGACAAAATGCGCGTAAAATTATTCCCTAATTTCACTCGTCACCATTTGATCACACATACTTATTATTAGAATCTTACATTAAATAATTTCCCTTATTAAGGGATGTTCTGAAAAAATATATATGACTTGTAAACTTAAGCTACACAGTAAAGGATTCTACTAACAAACTTTGGGGGCCATGATTGCATTTAAATTTGTCCAGACACTTGCTTTAGATTTTCCATACATTTGTCTGCAATTTTTCCCAAGAAATTTTAGTCGGCAGGAAGAAAATTTTTTACAGGCAAATGTATAGAAAATTTTTAAAAAGTTCTTCTAGCACATGTAGTTGCACGCAGTGCCCTCTAATTTTTTCAGTAGAATCAGTAGGAGTGAAGCTATATTTTATTCATATTTTTTTCAGAATGGCCATTTTATGCATCAGTCAATTCCAACTGTGCCCAACACCACCGGGCATAAGCATTTTTTTGGCCTTAAGCTGTCAAATTCCTCGGGGTGGGGACGAAAAAAGAGGGAAAACGCCCCGTTCTCCGTCAAATCCCTCGGGGTCGGGACAAAAAAAGAGGGAAAATGCCCAGTCCTCCGTCAACACTGCAACATTTTTCATTGATCGCACAGTCAAATATAGCCTCCCACGCAGGCGTTTTTAGGGGAGTTCGTTTTTCTTCCCTCCCCACGAACGCCTGCTCAACTGAAGATAACATTCCTTTCCCAAGCTTAGCCAATCACACTGTACTTTCCAAATTCTGGAAAGTTGACCTTGACCGCAAGGTAATCTGATAATTACTCAATCTGCATTAAACACTGGGAAAGCTTTCTGACCTGCAATAAATGTTAGATTCAGAGCGGCAAAAAATAAGAATTAGTCAAAATTCAGAATACTCCGTGCGCTGCATAACCTTAGCAAAGGAAAGAAAAGAAGGAAAACGGTAACTCCAAGGTCACGTTCAGTCGTGTTTAGCCTAGCTGTCAACACTTAATTGCACAATTGTTGATTGGTCACTTACCATGCAAAGAAAACAATGAGAAAAGGAATGTTGTTTTCCGTTGAGCAGGCGTTTGTGGGGAGGGAAGAAATACGAGCTCCCCTAAAAACGCCTGCGTGGGAGGCTAAGTCAAATAGTGCCATTTTAAGCATTTTAATGTGCGATTTTTCGTTTCAATTAAACTTTTCCTTTGAAATAGCACTATGATTCTAAGGACATGCTAGGATTCCAACGATTCTAACGACGACATGCATCAGTTTATGATTTTAGTATTGATATAAAATTATTGACATTAAAATTAATAGAGCTATATAAAATTATGTTATGAATAGTGTTATAAATATGAAAGGATGTTCTTCAAATAATATCAACAGAAATTTGATTCAATAACCCAAAAACGTTGATTCACATCGATAGCTCGAATTTCGCTATGTAATTTTGGCTTGATAAGCAATGAAGAAATGCATGCATAAAATCGAGAACATGCCTTTACAACCCTCTTCAATTTATTCCTGTCCTTGACAGATGAGCCAATCTGCTTTTTTGGCAGTGAAACCCTCTGTGTAGTTATATTCTGATAGGAAACCGCATGCGTGTCAAAAGTTCAGGAATGGCCCCAGGGTTGGCAAATGCCCGGCCCCCGGGCAGTGCAAACTTTGCAAATGCCCCACCCCCGAGACTGACAAGGCAGGCAAATGCCCCGCAGTAGCCTGGGACGGACTGGGCACAGGTGGAATTGACTGATGCAGTACTGAAATTATTAAACATTTGATTCTCAAACAAACACTGTAATTTCTCACACAGTTGCCTATACTCATCAAGATGGCTTCCAAACCGCAACAGGGCCTATTTTGCTATCACTCTTACATCCGATTTTAGGTACAAAAAACTATTACATTCATGTGTTGTTATTGCATGCTGTTTATTCAGGCATTAATTTATTCTGCCATCAAGAAGATTACTTAATGCCATCTAACCTTGTGCAAGAAATGAAAACGAACAATTAAAGGCTCAGAATTAATAAAAGAAGTTCATTTTTCGTTTTACACGACAACGAAAACGACACCAAACCAAAAGTACAGGAAGAGAAACATGAGAATACAGCTTACTTGAATAGATTTCCAAGACATGATCGGCAGTAGAAATGTCCACAAGCCGTTTGCATTGCTTCTCGTAGGAGCAAACCACAGGAATTGCACAGATACTTAGGATCGATGCCCTCTTTGTCTGAGGTGGCTAAATTGTACCCAGGCATCAGGTAAACTTGGAATGTTTAACTCTAAGGTACTTGAATTGATCCGATCTCCAGACGCTAAAAGAAAAGAAAAACATAGTATAAAGTTTGAACATATTGAAATACCACTAACTTTGGGGGACCTGACAAGGAACACAGTGGTTTCATTAAGTAATATAAGTGTTTTAATAAAACCAACCGAAAAAGTGCTTTCTTGGCAAAAAGTGATAACGCAGCCAGTACTCTATGTCAAGTCAACATATAGTCTCCCTATGTATGTAAACGTAAGTTGCCCCGCTGATCAAAAAGCCAGAAGACGCCTCAACCACATACACTCTCTTTTTTTATAAGAATATTGTTTTCCAGGGCCAGGCTGAATATTCTTATTTTTCCGCCGATTTTAGGCTTTAAATATTCTTGTATTATTCTTAATAATAGCTTATGACATTTCCGTTGTAGAATACATTAAGGTATCAATTATAGTTTTGTCAAATATAGTTAGCTAGATTTGCCGTTTAAAGAAAGGAGTAAATTGAAAACGTATATTTGTATTGTATTTACAGATTTTCACCACACGAAATTATATCCTTTTAAAAATCTCAGCCTGGAGTTTATTCTTAAAGTATTCTTAAGATTTCGCAAATTTCAGCCTCGATATTCTTATAAAATATATTCTTATAGAAAAAAAAGAGTGTATGACGTACATACAGTTCTCCAGAGTGATACATAAACAAAGCAATATAAAAACGTTCTACAGATGCAGGTGGATGGAAAGCTACTTCCTGGACAAGGTAAAGCGAGACAATTTGATTTAGGAGCATGCTTGGACCCACTTATTCTACCATTGTTTAGTTTGTTTGTTGTTTTTATGTTAGGTGTTTGTATGTTTTGGTTTTTAAGGAGGAGTCCAGGTTTCTTCTTTAGCTTGTAAACGGGCGAAGACCTCAAAACAACAAAAAAAATACTTGAATAGTCCCGGGTGGTATTCCCGGGAATTTTTTTCTTTTTTTGGGGGGGTCGCCCGGTTCTCCAAATCCTGACCCTATTTCAGACTGAAAAAAGTTAATTTCCACACCCGTTTTCAGACCGGGTCTCTTAAATCCATACCTATTTTCAGATCTAGTATATATAGAAATTAAGTGATCATTTGTATACTAGAGCTCAAGCAAAAAGATTTCTTAAAATCCATTTCGAGCTGACAAATGTGAAGCTACTGTAACACGTTCGCTGCTAAGATTGTAATTAGCAGAGCTCAGTTTTCATTTCAGCAAATAATAATATGTGCATATGGGAAGCGAAGTACATTACCCTGGAGCAAAAGATACACCCTGCCTTCTAAGGTTTTCTTTATGACCCATGACATAGGAGCCTTTCACAATTGCACATGAGAAGCGCGAAAATTCCTCAGTGCCTGCTTAATGTTCAAATTTTTTACAGCATACTTTAATTTTAGTTGTTGGCAAATACTATGCGTAGGCGTCGAAAAAAAAGTGCGGTAAAACACACGCAATTGGTCATGAAGCATGTGGAACCGTGTAAGACAACGAGCAGTCTATTATTTTTATTTTTAGTCACGGTTGATCGAGAACACGCGTGACAGGCGAGCGGTGAACGAGGGCGGAAGCCCCAATCTCTCCTCCTTTTTACCATTAAATTTCTGCAATAACTACTTTTTAGCCCACCGCGCGTGCGTTACAGCTCACTGAAGAGGAAATTAATACGCACTGGAACCTTTAAAGTGACTTTATCTTTTTCATATCGTATAATTACGCCGGACTAGAGTACAAACAATATCATTTTTTCCTTGTGTTGCAAGTGATCCGTACACTGAGTAGTTTCCCAAGAAACTACGGTAACTTTTCAGCTCTAGAAATACCAACACGAGCTAAACGATCGAGGATCGTGCTTCGCTCAACTGCGGTGAAAGTATCTAGTCCAACTATTCGTCAATGATGAAAAAACAAAAAAAGAAATTTTTTATAAAAGAGTTGATTAGTTATCGGTTCTTCTTTTGGAAATTTAAGGTGGCCTGAACCTATTTATATGCGCGTTAGTTTTGTTTTTGATTTCTATGATTTTTGGCATCCTTAATAAAGGATGGTCGAACGTTTGAGATATTAGCCTGCGAACCGCAGACGCATTTCCGGTCGTCGCTTCTCTCCCTCCGAAAAATAGCTATTTTTCGGAGGGAGAGAAGCGACGACCGGAAATGCGTCTGCTGTTCGCAGGCTATTGAGATATTGGCGTATGTTTAAAACCACATTTTTACAAAAAATGCCAATAACTTCGAAACCCTGAGACAGATTTTTCTCTAAGTTCAGCAAATAAGCCTCAGAGCTCTAGTTTTCAAGTATCTATCACGAAATAGCTGGTCAAATTTAACCTTAAAACGCAGTGCTAACACATTTCATCTGTGAAAGTTGACACTCAAATAGAGGAAAACTGCCGAAGGACCATCTCCTACCTGCAAGGGTATTCTTGCCCAAAGCTTCAGTTGCAAGAGACTGAGTTATCAGAAACCCACGCCGAATACAGTTCGCAATACAAGAAGCCGAAAAACTTTGTACTGAATGCGGGCCATATTAAAGAACATCTGTTTATTAAAGTTACTGTGTATTTCCCCTTCTCTTTTAAAAAAATCTCAACAAAGCAAGACATAGCATCTACGGAAATCTTCTACCGGTTGGTTCCCGTCTTGAGGACAAATAAAGCCACCAACTCCAATACTTCAACCGATCCATTTTCAGCTCAACGAAAACCCTTGTATAAGGTAATTTATTCAAGCTTGTTAGACTTGACATCACAATCGCACAGGAAGTTTGCCGTTGGGGATAATGAAAAGAACAAGACGATTGTCATATTTTCTTCATCTTTATGCTTAAGTGGCAAACGTCCCGTGCGAATGTGACTGACAAATCTAAAAAGCTTGAATAAATTACCTTATACAAGGGTTTTCGTTGAAGCTGAACATGGATCGGTTGAAGTACTGGAGTCGGTCGCTTTATTTCTCCTCATGACAGAAACCTGCGTCGGTAAAAACTTTCGAAAGTTTTTCGTAGATGCTATATTTTGCTTTGTTAAGATAGGTTTCGAAAAGAGAGGGACAAGTACACAGTGAGTTTGATGAATGGAAGTTCTTTAATCTTGCCCCGCATTCAGCACAAAGTGGTTCTTCTTGCATTGTATTGCGAACTGTATTCGCCGTAGGTTTCTGATTACTCAGATTTTTGCAACTGAAGCTTTGGGTAAGAATATTCTTGCAGATAGGAGATAGTCATCCGGCAGTTTTCCTCTTTGAGTGTCAACTTTCACAAATGTGTTAGCGTTGCACAGTTAAGGTTAAATTGACCAGCTATATGTGCAGCGAGTTCTACGGTCATGGTTGACTTCAAACTTACAGATATAAAACTAGACAGCTCTAAGGCTTATTTGCTGAAGTTAGAGAAAAATCTGCATGAAAAATAGCATGAAACAATACAAGCAGTCTGGATGAGATGAATGCGTGTATTAACCTCGTTTCATTGTATCTCTAATATGGAATGTGTATTCACGGATCATTTTCTATCGGGCTACGCATTCTCGTATACGTAGAATCCGTCATAAAAAATATGTTCGGCGTATACATTTTGTGGCTACATACTCGCTGTAGCTGTATGCCCGGCAGCCGGAAAGGGCCCTACTTTAGGGCTTAATTGATTAACTCAGTGTAAGCTTACCTCAACCGTAATCTATTGATGTCTCGCTTGTTTTTGGAGTCATGGCACACGTTTTACGAATGAAATCATCAGCAAAACCGTAGAGAGAGTAAAAAATCCGCATATGTTCTTTTCGTGAATTTTTCATTTGCCACACGGGAAGGAACTTCAGAATAGCAGAAATACATTACATTTTTTACAAAAACATCCGTTTCTCGCATATTCACTGGGAGGTTTGTATAACGCCGGACTAGCGGTCTGCAAGATCGACAGGTTTGAATGCGTCATCAGAAATTAACGCTTCCTCAGTTTAACATCCTCCCGTTGTTTTTTCGGCAATATTGAAGCAGCTGTCTTTTACTGCCCGACACATAACGGTTAATTTCCCCCAATTATGGCAAAATCCAGCTCATGTTACATCTTTCTATAACCCAAAGTCTTTAGAATAATTCAAATAAGATAGCAAAGCTAGCAGGGACCCTCACTGAAACGGTGGCGATTTTGACTATATTTTTTTAAAATTTTTTTACTATATCAGTTTGAACCCAAAATGTTGGTTTTAAAGAAGAAAGAAGTGATCGTCAGGCATCGAAGATAGCGCAAGTGAGAAGCGTATATCAGTTAGTGTATACTTCAGTTGTAGTGTATTTCAGTCATAGTTCCTCGATCTAGCCTTAGTGAGAAAGTCCGTGACTCTAGCTTGTGATCTGACCAATTGAGTACTGAACTACTTTCTTGGTCTGAGATCGATGACAGCAACAAAAGACAGACAGCTTTTTTATCAGAAACTTTGGCAGGAATTAAGGGTGGACACATGATAAATTATTCTGAAAGCTGTCTAAAATTATTCATATATACTAAACAACATAAATGAAAAGTCATTTTTAGCCCATGGATGACGTAGTCATGCCATGGGCTTGTGGAGGCACTCGAATGGCACTCGATCACTCACTCACTCACTCACCCACTCACTCACTCACTCACTCACTCACTCACTCACTCGATTCTTATTAATTTATTCATTGAAGCCAAATTAAACACTTTACCCTTGCCTCCCTTACTTAGTATTACTTTAAATTGTTCCAAGTGCCTTTTACGCATATGTTTGGCATATTCTAGAGGGTACTAGAAATTAAGGCGTACATTTTTCCCGAGACAAAAGAGTAGCCAGCCGAAGATGTGTTTTGTATAAACGGAAATATTCTAAAGAGCACTGACAATATCTTCCCCAAGATGTTCAAAGGACGTTGAAATAATTGAGCGTGGATCATTGTTGTATATTTGGACGAATTGTGCACATTTGTTACCGATATTACTTGATATGGAGAAGATGCGATCGACAGGAGTATGAAAGAGGTATCGAAGTCTGACGATGGGATTTCGTTCAGCGAAAAGCGGATAGGCCCGAAAAGCCTTAGCTGCAGAAAACGGTCCTCGAATTGTAAAGCGACGTTGACGTTCACATGAGAAAGCAAATTTTACCACTAAAAAGCGTTAATAAGCTTAAAGTAATCTTCGCGTAAGTAGGAATGCTGCGCTGATAACAAGTTTCTAGAATATTAGTTGCACATGCAATCGGATACTTCGACTGTGTCGGGTTTGAATTCCTATAAGGTCAGACTGGCACGTACAGCTTCGGGCAAGGATCTGACTCCCTTAAATAAGCCTGAGTGATATAGAGATGCCAAAAAGTTACCGAAGAAATGCTGACGAAATGCTTCTTAAAACACTGTATGCCAAAAAGCAGATCGATGCTCAGAAAATACACGCCAAAAATCAAATGCTAAAGAAACGTGAACATGATCTATCAAGTAACCAACACACACAGAAGGTCATGAAAAAAAAAAAAGCTAAGGAGAAAAGTGAATATGTTACAGTGCCCAAGCGGTTTAAAACGAAGGAATTTCAAAATGGAATGTTTCTCAAGCCTTCTAGTTACTATAAATACAGAGGTGATAATCTTGAACATTCGGTTGTCAATATAAAAATAACGAAACTCAATCACGAAATTCGAGAGCACTGGCACTTAGCACCCATGCTCGTTTACGATTCAATTCATCCATGAGTTCACTCCTAGTAGCCTTTGATTTTACCTAAACGGTTTTTGTAAACACGAAAACATTTCCCTTCTTAAATAAGTCAAAATGAGGAACAATGTGACTTGTTCACAGTAACGACATGTCTTGAAGTCATCAGTGTAACTTCGACCTTTAATTCACGGGATCCTTAAAGGGAAACCTTCTCCCGAAGAATCTTGATAAGAATTTTCTAACTCACGATGGTGCTCATTGCTGCAATTCCTTTGCCAGTTTAAAGAACTCGAATGAGCCTCTTACAAATTACTTTAAACGTGCGATTTTGCAGCCAGTTGCATTTTATTGCTCAGTCAGTCTTCCAATATAGTACAACCGAGTTACAGACTGAGATCAAAGTGTTGCAGCATTTGAGCGATATAACCTTGTCCCGCTACCTTTCTAAGGAGCTTGACTTAAGCAAAAATTTACTTCTAATAAACAGTATATCGAACAAATATCTCACCCAAACCATTAGATCAAACGTTACCAACAACAATAACAAAATTTGAAAAACTGTTTGGCTAATTAACAGCAAATTTTCAAAAACGGCAATTTGCAATCCGTGGCTTCTTATGTATTTGCTGTGTTATTGATTTTATACCTTCTCTCCTGTTTTGAGCCGTTATTTTTATGTTTCACTCAATTTGGTGGCAGCCCTTACTATTTTAATCTTTATAATAATAATAATGATACACTTTATTTTAAGAGGGTAGCACGGAATAGTTACAGAAACTAGTAAACATCGTCATCGATGTTGACTGACTCGCTATATTTGTGGCTTCAAGTAATGAAGATAACGTTACAATGGAAACCGACTGGCAGTGTGTATGGGCCTTATAACAACCGGTGCTATTTCATTATTTTTTATTTTCATTTATTTATTTATGAATTTGAAAATATTTGTTAGATCTGTTTGGTCGATAAGAGAATAAGCATTGCAACTCATATTAGGGGCAAGAGTTATTTAAAGGAATCCTTTCAAATTACTTCTTCAACGGAAAACACATAAAACATTATAAACAATTATAAAGTATTTTAAATACAGTATGTAGAATTTGAAGAGAAATTAATGCAGAATTAAGCTCACTGTTTCTAGAAGGTGTATCTGTGGTCTTAAGTATAATTAATAATCAGGCCCCAGTTGATAGTGCAATTGGTTTTCCTTAAACTTATCCAGTAGATAGTGATTTATCCGATGGATAGCGCTACATCCAACGTTTCAACCCTGGCTGCTCGGCAGTAATACTCGGGTGTAAAACTGTTTGTGGAAGGAGGTTCCTATGTTCAGGAGGAGATTCATTAATGGCAGCCGGTCGGATACAATCGTTTACATGTGCTGATAAATATCAAAGGAAGAACTTACACAGGATTTGATGAACTCAAGATTTCTTCCCGAATCATGAAAGTCCGCCAAAAATTCAAAATTCGCCCTAATACATTACTGCAAAACGATTCGTCCATTGTTACCATGGAAATATAATGCTTGAAAAATAACAACTGACACTTGTCAGCTATTTTTGTCATCCATGTTTCCAATTCAATGAGCGCCTTTGTTGATTCTCAAATTCTGTTTTAAATATTCATTTTTTTTTCTTTTGCAACGGAGGTGAAGGCCGTTTGATGTTTCTGATGAAACCCGATTTAACATAATTTTTGTCGAATCTTCACAAAAGTCTTCACCCTGCGAGCAGAGTTCTAGCCTTTATGACTGCATGTGCGTAGTCGCTCGCGTCGCTGTCATTCAAATATGAGCTTCGATACTTAATGCAAACAAGCCAACTACGCGAATGACCCCAGAGTGACGCAAACGGCTCTGTGCATGCATGCTGAAAACCATGCCGAAATGAAACCTCCGCTCGCAGGGTAGTATATTTAAAGTCTGCACCATTAGAGTCACAAAAATGTGCAATTCATCAACCGTACGCCAGTGGTACGCGATTTCCTCCAATCAGAGAGAAACACAAAGTAGTGCTAGTGATTTCAGCACACTTTAAGTTTAAGTTAGTTCCTCAGTAAAAACGTATACACATTTTCACCGCAAAAATGTAGTCAGTCATAACTTAAAATAATAGTGTTTGAAGCCGCGCCGACTTGCAATTTAGCTCTAAGGAGATTATTACAGACTTGTGGTACTCAACCTATATCTTATATGTGATGTCATGTCAGTAACCAAATCATACTCAGTGAATAACGATCACGATATGAAAGAACCTCCTCTTTAACGAAACGTGTTAACTTTATGCACGTATTTGGGCAGTTGTTGTAAAAAAAAAACAGAGAGGGCTCGTTATGGGTAGTTAAATGGCAACTTTTTAGGTGAGTAAAGAAACTCTGATCGTTCATATCACTTCAATTCGTTGCAAAAGTGCATACTTTTCTCAGTAAAAGCGTATTACTGGATAGTCCTGCCTAAACGAGCGTTACGTGCTTGCTGTGGTATCTGTAAACATACATTTCAAAGTGGACAGACTGCAAATTATAGTAGTTGCTAAAAAATATATCTACGTGTCGTAACTGTTCATCAGTAGGATGCCTAAAATGTGTGCAATTCCCCAATTGGTTTCGGTTCCATTAATATATATCCTACGCCAATTGCAGAACATTTTAGGACGAGCCACCTACAATGTGAGCACAGTCACGGACAACACATACAACTGAGGAAAATAACTCAAAGTAAAATTAAGACATTATTTCAATGCACGCGCACAAAATAAAACTGTACGCATACGTGCCAAGATACGAAAGAAATACAAATCTATAAGTAATAAATAAGTGATGTAAGGATACGCTGGTGTAATTCAATTGGATTGATAATCTCATCTCCCGCAGAGCTGCACCATACGTCTCGACGATAAGACCTTGGCGATTGAAGAATTTATTAAATGATTTCTGAAGTAGATTGGTTTCAAAACCATGTTGTCTGAGACGTAATGAAAGTCCGCGGAGTCTATTTAGGAAGTCAACTTTGGACGTGCAAATTCTAGCGTATCTCAGCAGTTGAGATATATAAACGCCGTAAGCTGGAATGGCGGGCATGTTGCTGTCCATATGAGGGAAGTTGACAATCCGGGATGGAAAATCATCTCTCTTATCGCAGATGCTGATACGGAAAGGTGTATTTATGTCGCCAGTCTTGATATTCGTGTCGAGATAACCCGCTTCAGTGGATGATGCGGAAGTGTCGTCGAAGTACCGAAAGGTGTTGCTAAACTGGATGGTTTTTGTACTGTCTTGTTTCATTGTTTTGACCATGAAATCGTACTCGAAGGTATGAAGGAAGAGATCAGCCAACAAAGGTGCACTGTTGGTGCCTATTGGTATACCAATAACCTGCCGGAGGACAGAGCTACCAAAACGAACGTAGATGTAGACGTAGATGTTGTCTCATCATCATCTTTTGTATGGCTGTACCTTTCGTTATAATTATAAAATAATGGTGTTAGTTTGTAAATTTTTTGTCTGACCTATGTTTGCCCTTAAACCGATTTGTCCTGAATGATCCGTAGAACCATCAAAATGGAAACTGAAAGGGTAAAATCTGTTTGAAAACTGGTACTTGTCTCATACTAAGGTAATAATCGAAATACATTTTGAAGTTTGCATCAAATCAATGTACGGAGATACTTCTTGAAACATGAGTTTTCACGTTCTATTGATTTCAATTTAATCGTGTTTTGTTTAAATCCAAAAATACTCTGCACAGTTCTAAAGAGATTCGTCACAGATATTTTCACTTAACTTAAAGCCTGTACAACCTCTACAATTCAACAAAAAATATGTTATTTACCCTCCTTTCATTTATTGTGACAGTATACCCAAAAGCCCGGAAATGGCATGTTCTTAATTACCTTAAGTTTCCAATGACATTGAAACCATTCGAGCGATTCCATTCTGTTTAGAATATAATTCTTTCAGCTCACAGTAGGGCTCTAGCATAATAATTGGTAGCTTTTTGCATACGAATAAGTGGCCGTACGTTCTCTGGTTAGTTTTAGTCTGAATCAGGCAGTACAATTTGATGATGATTCCATGATATGTACATGTGATCCGAACTGAATCACTTTGGGCCGAACACGGCTGCCAGCCATCTCAATCACGAAGCACGTACGCCGTTTTCGCTCCGTATTTCGCTCATTATTAGTTCCCTGGTATAGAGGAAGACTTCTTTTGTTTGAAGAAGGTATTCAATCGCAGTTTCTTGGTCGTTTTCTTACTAAATTTTTCAATAATTTCCATCATTTTTGGCGTCATCCTATATGCATACCACTGAGTGTTAAGTCTTGTGACAGCAAATATCTCATCCGTTCAAAAGGATTGTCTTTTTTTTTTTAAAGCACCAATGAATTGTGACTACGTCATCCGACCAATCAAAACAGCTAGCAATCGGTTGATGCATAATTTGTCGAAGTGCCAGAGTCAACCAACATGTGAGGTCCGGTGCGAACGTAAAGTACAGAATAAGGTAGAATATGTTAGTTAGCACATGTACATTTTCCCAGAGATCGAAGAACTGATCGAACCACTTCTACTATCGAAAACGCCAGGTTAACGTCTAAATGCCAAATAGCACTATTTAAAGTTATTGAGGTGTTTTCAATTTGTGATCTGATGGACACATGGCCTGGCTTGCTCATAAAAAGCTGCGTGGTCAGAGATTCGTCGTCCTTTAGGAATTCACGATTGATCTTGGACTTCATGCGCTAAGGAGAGAAGCTTTAACACCACCGGCTTGTTTTTGTCGTACTGAATACACCGAACCAAGGGTACCTTACAAAGAGCGTTATTTTTTCCCATGGCAAACGTAACTGAACACCGTAAAAGTACCTCGTGGTCAACACAAGACAAGCCAAACACCAGAAAAAGTAGAGAAAAGAGAAAGAAAGGAAAGTGTTGGAACAAAAGTTTGGGCTCTAGGAGAACTACCGAAAATTCGTTTTCTTTGCCTTTGGCCTTCAGCGAATCCCGGAGAACATCAAAACAGCAAGTAAGCGAAGCTGACCCATTATTATGCCCTAAATACAGGACCAGACATCTCACTTCGGCCTTCTTCAGAGTTAACAATATCCAGGGCGATAAAGTCGACTTTATTCACGCTCTATTCCAGTATTAGATTGCAAGACGTTTGGTTTAGATCGGTCAAAAGTGACGGCAATGCTCCGAGGAGCTGATAATAAAACAGCAAACTGTTACTGCAATTTGGTTAATTTCTATCCTCCCGCACCTTTGCTGTGAGGATGAGGAAATCAAAACTGCTCTACGCGGAATTGAAGGAAAAACTGAACGCTTTTA
>CALNXK010000318.1:175000-187500 GCA_942486035.1 Porites lobata
AAGCTTATATCAAACCTCATACTAGGTCAGATCGGTGTCTCAGTCTAATCTTAATACAAATGTGCATAAACTAGCTTCATAAACTGCGCCGCTGGACTTCATGAAATTACATTTAAATACAATAATTACCTAACCTTACCATATTTCGAGATGCAGCTCCTGAAAGCTATCAAGTAAGGCAAGGATCGCTTGAGCCTTTATAATTCTCGTACGCATCCAGCAAGGTGAAAAACAAAAACGATGCCATCCGAAATCGGATTATCGGCTTTGACAAGCGACGCACTTCTCAACCAAAAACCCAATAAACAAACCAGCCATGAATAAGAGAACACTCTTGATAGCAGCTGTATTTCATTTTGTACATCCAGTGGAAAAAGACAGTTAGAAACATCGCAAGTTGACTCAAAACTCTGTCAGCTTCAGCTGTCAAAGTAAACAACTTTCAAGATGCTGCATAAATTTTACGCATGAACTCACCTGTCAAATTTTAACAAATCAGAGCGTAAAAATTGGACGTGGAGCGTGACCAACACGTGACCATGGTAAGAAAAGGTCTTCCCCGCCTGTCTTTTAAAAAAACTGGCTGAATTTTTGCGTCTGAGGTCAGTTTGAAATCAAAATCGTAATAGTGTGGTGCGATACTGACATAAACACAACATATTTCATATGAATTAAAAAAAAAGTAAACGTGAGCCTGCGATCATTTGAAAACGAGTAAATTGTCAGCGGATAACTTCAAAAAATACTCGACCTCGATGGGTCGACACCTGAGCCCGCGATACGGCTAGGTGATACTGGTCAGCGGATACCTTGTTTTGACGGCTGTCAATTGGTAACAACATTGATGTACAATCAGCTTTCTCCTGGGCTCCCAAAGTAGCTAGAAAGTGTGAGAGTAAACATTGGTGTGCCTGTGGTGCGGACGGACGGTCGCTCGGTCGCTCGGTCGGTCAGTCACGTGATTACCAAATTTTCTGGGATGGGTAGATTTATTTACCCATGGTGCTCCGCAGGCGCGCTTCGCGCGCGGAGCTCCGCTATAAGTGCCATCAAGAATAACGAATCCGAACAACTCCTTAGTACTCGGCAGCAAATCAAATTCAATGTTCTTGTCGTAAATTTCAGTTCTTCTAAATGCTAGGAAAATGAGACAAGCTATATAATCCGCGACAAGAGACGCGGTAATATGTTTATTCCACACAGTTAAAATCGAGTTTCAAGTTTTTTTAATTTGCTGGAACAAAGGGTCTGGTGACTATAATTATCCTTTCAACTTCCGTACAGTCTAACGCTACAAAACAAACAAACGACGAAAAAATAATTAAGGTGGCTCGACCCAGTATTTTTGAAGCGACACCTTCCATCTTTGAATCTCTTATACTTAAACAAATTTATCTTTATTGTAAAACCCATTATAACACATGTATTACACATATGCTTGACTTTATTATGATATTATTTTGGGGGCGATCGGTATAAATATCACGTGACAATGACGTCATCATAGTTTTAGCTCTAAACAGAATTTCTGTCCTTATGGGCATTTTTTTTGGAAATGCGTTGCGCTACCTATACTTTGGTAGCCCGCGAACAGTAGACGTATTTCCGGTCGTCGCTTCTTTCCCTCCGAAAATTAGGGAGCTTTCCGCATCGACTACGGCAACGGCAGCGAAAACGTCAGTTTTAAAATGAATTACCGTTTTTTGAATCTTTGTCGCGTTTATTCCAATTTGCTGAAAATGGCAAATGTAGGCGAATTTCCCTGGAGTTAATTTCTTGCATTTTGAGGACCGCACTCAAGTTTAGAGAGAGAGAAAGAGATTCGTCGTTACTTGTTTACGTCCTCCATAAAACTTGCAACTAGGCATTTTCACGTGGTAGTCGTGCAAGGACGCTAAAGAAATGTTCAAAAAAGCGTGATGCACGTGCAAAGTTGTTGTTTTACGTACCAAACCTATTGCTTTTTTGACGTCCTGGTTGCCGTCGCCATCGTCGGTGCTAAAGCTCCCTAATAAAAGGGACCTTACGATCCGACAACGGCGACGTCCATGAAAACGTCGCTGAAAAAAGACTTCGCATCCTTTCACTTTTTCTCGCGACTGATTCCAAGGGGCCCAGATGAAAAGATTGGGTTGGAGCTGAAGAGAAGGGACCCCGGCCTAGTTCGAACAGAGGTGGTAGAATTTATCGCCTTGCCGTTCCCGTTCCCAAATAAACTTAAAATTTGGTCATTTCACGTCGCAGTTGAGTAAGCACTGCAAAGAAATGTACAAAAAAGCGTAATGCACGTGCGAAGTTGTTGTTTTGCTCATTAAACTTATTGCTTTTTTGACGTTCCCGTTGCCGTCGCTGTCGCCGTCGTAGTTTCGTGAGGTTCGTAACGTCTGCAAACCCAAGCGGCAAAACGATTTCCGTGACGTAGAACCGTTTTAGCCAATCACGGTTTAGCTCTTAAAATCAAGGAACTAACTCGCGAGACTTCTCGCAAGATCGTGCGCGGTGGATATGTTTACAAGTCGAAATTGAAAGGACGACGTAGCTTGTGTATAGCGGCCCTTTTTCCTCAGAGCGATGCGTTTACGGAAGTTAATTTGCCAGGATTGTGGGACTGATTGATGAAATAAGCACCAAGAGGATTCATATTGAAGAAAAGATTAGAGGAAATTTTTTATCTATTTGCCAATGGAGTCAATGATTTATCTCACACCTTGTTGTTTTGATCATATTCGAAACGACAAATGTCCTAATGACAAAAGACGCATATCATCATGCCGTTTGTTGCTTTTGTTCCTTTCTGGTTCCTCGCAGGAAAGTGTGCTTTGGAGAACTCTTCGATAGTTTGCTTGTTGAAGCGTCGTAGCTGAAATGTAATCTTGACTATGATCCCCCAATTGACTGCTGTAAATATTTATTTTATGCTGGGTCCGGCCCAGGTTTATAATATTTAAGATCATTGTTTTGTGGCGATACTTGTAATACTTGTAAGATTTTGAACTAGTAACGAGCGATTGTCAGAGACTTCTGAATCAGTCAAGGATGTGTCTGTACAATCGATTTACCACTTTTTGTCAGCGCTCGTTAAATTGAAATAAATCGCGAGTCTGGGCACGAAGTCATTAAGCTATGATATTTTCCTTTCGCTGTTGCATTTTTTTGTCCAGGGTTTGTTTTAGTCACGTACCAGGTTTGTTTTAGTGACGTACTACCGTATTTTATAAAGTGAAACCAAAGGTCAACATCACATACATAGCTTAAGAAGCCATTGCTTAACAAGGAAGTCAGCATTCAACGTCGCAGGAAACCTTGTTAAACGTCGCGAAATTCACGTTCCAAAGCGTAACTGGTAACTCAATCCTTTGATCTGATTGGCTAACATCAAAACAAAAATTTTACGTCACGGAAATCGTTTTGCCGCTCGGGTTCGCACACGCTATTTTTTCGGAGGGAGAGAAGCGACGACCGGACATACGTTTGCGGTTCGCAGGCTAATACTTTGGGCGCTTGTCTTCTGTTTTGCGAAGTTTCAAAAAAATCTGTAAGAGGAATTTCGAGATATCTCGGAATTTCTACAAAAAGGGTATAAATTATGCTTGCACTGAAGGCTGTACTTAATATAGACCTGCTACTTTTTGAATGCTTCCGAAACGCTTTTTTCACTCATTCGTTTTGCAAATGACCTTTATACACTCTACAACCGGCTGAACGCAAGTAGACGTCCTCGATTTCGAAAAAAACATGAAAACATGTGAATCAGTAAAACGCAATGCTGAGTTTTTTTGTAATTTCTAAAGCTACTTTCACGAAAACAGCGATTAAACCAAAATAAGTAGATAGACTTTCTTCAAAAAACTTCAGTGCAGCAATTGCTGCAATCTCCGAATTTCGTGTCCATTGATAACTTTTTAAGTTGTCTAACGTAGGCGCAAAATTGAGTGAATATTGAAGCGATGTCATAGATCTGGCTAAGTTTTTGCTCTGGGATTTCCTATTGTCTCCAGTTTAGCACAACATCAAATAACCATGAAGCACGCGAGAATTTACCGCGTTCGGTTGCCCTCCGTAATCTATTCGCTAATTGTTTTCTGCCATTCTACAGCATTAACATATCGTATTTCGGAAAGATCTCAGAGGGCGACCAAGTCTTCAGTTCATGCATTATTTATACCATTTTGTAGAAATTCCAAGATATCTCGAAAATCCTCTTATAAATTTTTGTGAACTTTGCACAACAAAAGATTAGCACCCAAAGTATAGGTAGCGTAAAGCTCTTCCAAAGAAAATGCCCACAGCGGCAGAAATTCGATTTAGATCTAAAACTATTGTGACGTCATTGTCACGTGATATTCCGATCACCCAAAAATAATATCATAATAAATTTATGTCTACGTGTAATAAATGCGTTATAATGTTTTTACAATAAAGAACAATTTGTTGAAGTATAATAGACTCAAAGATGGAAGGTGTACTTACAAAATCACTGGGTCCAGCCACCTTAAGTGACTTCGCTTTTATAAAGGCATTTCTTTAGAATCGAGCTTTAACAGCTGTAGTCACGTCCAGTTGATTTGACTAGATTTTCTTTAGCCTGCTTGCAGATGTGCTACAAAGGAAATAGGAGACATCTGCACGCAGGCTTAAGTCTTTTTTCAAGAAGGTTGTTTCTCCGGCCCAGGTTGAATATTCTTATATTTCTGTTGATTTTAGGCAGCAAATATTGTTGCATTATTCGTAATATTGGGCTATTAATTGTAGTCAAGGCCGGGGTTTTCGTTTTGGTGACTAGTTTTGCCATGCGGAGAAGGGAATAGCCTTATTGTATTAACAGATTTTCAGCACACAAAATGATATTCCTCTCAAAATCTAAGCCTTGAATTTATTCATAGCACCAATCCTCGCTTCTGGATATTTACATCCGTCTTAGTGACTTCCAGTCCCGCTTCTACTCACTCTTTTTCCTCTTTAGTCCAAATACATGTGCACAATACAAAGAAGAGAGACAGAAACCTATCCGGTATGTAAAGATCACTTTCAACATCGGTGTGGCGCAGCTTCGCTCTGTTACATAAATGTAACTCAAATTATTGTTATTTTGTGTCCTATCCTGCGCAAGAGGTATCCAATATAGTGTAATTAGCTCAGCCCAATCAGAATTTTGTGTTTTAATGTTTCCATCTTCTTATCAATACTGTAGCTTCACATTTGATACACCACCACTCACAACGACCAGGGCTAGCACAGTTGTACAGCTTGCCTGCCCCAGGCCTTTATTATAGACTTAGTTAACTTATATAACAAAAACAACAAAGAGATTTGTTTCTGGCATCATTATGCTGTGTTTATGCTTTTATATATGCTGACCTAAAAATCCATTCTTACTCAACACATCGTCAGCTGATGTAGACTTTCTCTCATTGAGACCTACTCAACGAGGATAGTAACTTCCGTAATTAGATTTCGCTTTTCATCGTCTACGTACTATTCGTTCTCTAACCAACTCGAGAAATGTTCGTCAAATTACGAAACGCTACGACCATTGTAGGGAGAAGCAAGAGCAGGAGGGAGACCAAGAAGGATGTAAATGTTTCCCAAATTCATTTATCTGTCGGATATGAGCAACAGTCATAATTTTGGGCAGATCTTTCTTTTTTTTTTAGGGGATCTTACTTTACGGCCGGTTCTATAGCTTCCCACGTAGCCTTAGGCCTTTTTCTCCTGAGATTTAAATGTACGTCAACGCCATCGTCAAGGGCTCATGCCAAAGGCAATAATAGGTAGATATTAGCAAAGTATGGTTCCTACAGTGTATGATTGTGTTGCAGCTCTGATCATAGCAAAGAAGATAAATACTGAAGACGTTACCGGTATCATCCACCCTCAAGCACCCTCCTCTAGTTGATCGGCGCTAGCGCTTTGGATTTTAATAAATACCCCCATAAACCGTACATTTTCTGAAAGCTTAATAGTTCCAGATTACTGCTTATTCATTTTAAAAAATCAGAATATTATTGCGATTCAGAAATAAGAAGCTTTTTGTGAAAGTGGGTGTCACTGTAAATCTAAGTCCAAGCCAGCAAAAAAGTAAACAGAAGAAGCCAATTAAGATTGCATCCGCTTCTTGACACGTTTGACTAAAAAACCGTGTCTCAGATTTTTTTGGAATTTTAATCTTCTGATACACCACTCAGCTCGGACGCGAGGAATTCGAACAGGTTAACTGAGTAACTTTATAATTTTCTCTTTAACGTTCCGTATTTTCTGTAAGCGTTATAAATCCTGTTGGAGTAATACTTGGAAAAAGTGTTTTAAACGTCGATAAAAATGCTTAAATCAAAGACCAGATCGCGGCAGAAGAGAGAGCTAGTCAAGTATGACAGGACTTGTCAACGATCAATTAAAATAATTAGCGTAGAAAAAAATTTTGCGCTCCATAAGTCTGCATACAAAAAAACATTTTTTCCTGGAATTTTTTTAAAAGAAAGCTCTCGATGAGCTCTATTTAATCATCTAAAACTTGCAAATTTCGAAAAATTATGATTTTTTACCCTGGCTGATACCTTAATTTATTCTCCAGGGCTCCGCAGTTGCTCTTGACGGATCGCTCTTTATTCTCTCATCAAACTCGGCTTGAGAGTTTGATTTTTATCTTTATGTAATCTAGGGTTTTACCAAACATTCTTTTTCGTCGATAGCTAACACTTCGCTTTCTTATACGATCTTCTAAATCCAACTTTTTCCACCGGTTATCAGGAGTTATTTATTCTTGAACCACAAACTTCTATCCAAGCTATTTTTAGTCTCGCTTGCGTAAGCAGCGAGACTCATAATATCATGGATAATAGAAAGACTGGATAGGAAACTGGCTGACGCGATCGGTTCCAACATAGTGGAAAATGTGACGTCACATTATCGAGAGCCATTCAACCTTATTTGACGTTTTGCGCGTCTTATGTTTCCTCGCATATTTCACTATCTCTGTCTTCGACGATACATATTGGCGATGTTTTGGAGTAAAGGATGAAGAGGGCTTGCTCTTGGAGACGACAGTTAGAGGGAACAAAACCAGTAGAGGCAAAAGACAGAGTAAATGATTATGAAACTTCTGAGAGCGACGAATGACTCCAGCGCCCGATAATTTTATGCCCCAAACGGGAAGCCAAACTACGTAAAAAGTATGCGAAAACTTACATGTATAGAGCTACAAAACACCTATAAAAAAGGTACAGCCTAATTTCCTTCAAACCACAAGAAAACCGGAAAAAATTGTAATCCTTTTTATCACAGTTTTCACGATTTCATTTCTGCTTTTATCGACAAGCTCAGCGAGTGTCAAATTTTATAAGTTAACAACCCTTGACAAAATGATTTTATCAGCGGTAAAAGTACCCAGCTCAAACAAGCGTTTAATTTTCCCTTTAATTTTATTTACGGACAACCAGTGACAAGAAGTCGTATTTGAGAAATATAAAAAAGCGGGGAAAAGCTCACAGCAGAGAAAGGAAATTTGCTTGCGGACCACCGTGGAAAGGCCGTTTCTAAACTTTTTCAAATCAATTTTCAATGTGAAGCAAGTTGTTTTATTATTTTCAGGTATAAATGTAAAGTGACCCAAGGTACTTTTCAGTCAGGTCTTTGAAAAAGCGAACAGCAATGCTTTTAAAAATGTTATGTAAAACGGTTAATTGTTAACTACTAGAATACAACTGGGAAGCAAACTCTCCTGGTTAAGAGTAGAACCTTCACTTCTTTTTCACTAGGAAACACGTGTCTGCCATAAGGCTTAATAGAACCTAGAAATGTATTATCTTTGAAATAATGACCTTTTTTAGGATCAAACGAAGTTTAAGTTCTTGTGTAGTGTTAATAATATGGATAGGGAATACAACAAATCACCTCTGAAATAAACATAAACACTCTTCCCAAAGAAAAATAGAAGCTGCTTATATTCATATGAAAAAAAAAAAAAACAGTAACATCAGGGGTTATGGGGTTTTTGTTTAGTCTGAGGTAAGTGGATGAGGGATTGAAAAAATATGACTGTCTGGTCGCATTATCATGTTGTTGTCAACAAAATGAATACGCCAAACAAGTAAAGGTATATGTTTCATTAATTTGATTTAGAATATACCTTGGTAAGGTTTATCATCTATATACAGGTACATTGTTGCTTTGGATCTCTAAAAAACCGAATACAATAATAGTGCTAATCAAGTACATCTTTGGTTTGAAAAACAATGTGATTCAGATATAGACCGTTTCAGGGAAGAACACTAACCAACTTAAACACATGACTCTGTAGCTAATACAAGCATTGACCCTCAAACACAGTTAATTTGCCCACTCACAAAGAAGTAATAAATACACTTCAGAAGTGATAAATAAAGTTTCTGATCATAAATAATTTAGATGCCACCTTCTAGTTCTCATGCATGACAAAAGCAACTTTGATGCTGCTTAATACGGAAAGATTGAATGATTTGTGCACTCTCAGAAGTGTCTTGACCACAATTTTACTGTCTTCATTGACTATGTGTGTTCAGCAAATCCTACAAGAAAGAAAAACAAAAGGAAATCTAAAACACGGTTTAAATAATAACAACAACACTTAGGAGCCTAAACGGTGGACAAAAATATCAGTAGGTGTTTTCCCATTTATAGTTTATGTAAGGGAAAAGTACAAAATTTATTCGAATCTCTTCAGTGCCTTCGAATACAAGCTGCCAGGAGCGACGTGAGGCGACTGTATTCACTGGATACGTAATATAGTAGTTTTATTTCAACATTAAAGGATGAACGAAATTAACATACTGCTTTACGAACAATGAGCAGGGTTAATCTAGGATATTACTTGAGCGAAACAGTTCTCAACACAAACTTGTTGGTCGATTGGAACTTTACACACCGTGTGCGTACATTTGCTCGGCGCCAGCTCCGAACGTAGTTAGTTTCAGCCATTTTAAAATGAAATTTATGGCTAAAAAATAACAGCATTCAGTCTGTAACTATGCCTATGACACAATTCCATCCTTAAAACATCTGTCAATCGTATTTAAGAATAAAAACAAGAAGAAACCTTCATAACAAAGGCGTCCCAAAACGGTCGCCAAGTGTACTAAACATGGCTCTGGTAAGGTCAATTTTTGGGACGCAATTTTCTCAAAGACAAGGACAAATAACACAAAACAACAACAAGAAGTGCTTACCTTGAAGGTTCAAGTGTGGCTTTGAAGGATCGCCATCGCCTTAAGACAACGAACGAAGGAAAAAACACCCACCAAAAATTAAAGTACCACTAAAAAATCCGAAAAAGAACAACATGCAGGCAAAGAAACCCTACATTTCGACTGGTTTGCGCCACATTTTCGCCATCGTTTCGTCACAAATCTCCAATATGATGGAACCATCCAACGCCATCTTGGAGCACGAACCAACCAATCGGCGATAAGAAATCGGCCCATGTGACATAAGTTTCCTATCCAGTCTTTCTATTATCCATGATAATATGCAACGCGTTTTTCGTCGTATTTTGTACACAAATCGGGGCCAGGCGTTCCTAGCGGAGACCGTGGAAACTGGCACAAAGAATCATTGCGTGATGATATCGAAGCCACCCATGTTTAGGAAAAATTAAATTTAGAGCTTTTCAGAAACGTGTCGCCGGTCTACGAATTCTATTGCTTGAAAGCGTTGATTACTTTGGAACAAGTGAACACTACTGAGTAGTCGGAAAACTTAGGGGAAAAAAAAAAGAATCTAAATTAGCAAAGCTGCGATGGTCGGGTGTTGTAAACTTTCATTGTATGCAAATGCATCTTGTGATGAGCATGCGATTTATTTTCGGGGTTGATTGAAATGACATGTCATGTAAGTCACTTTTTTTACCTCGGGCAATGATGTAATTTCTCTGGAATCGACGCCCTTGAATTTTCGTGTATTTATACTTAACAATTATTCCTCGAACCCCGAAAGAGGCTCTGAGTCAATAGCCCATGAGGCCGAATGCCGAATGGGCTATTGACTCAGAGGCCATGAGGGCGAGAGGAATAATTGTTTTAGTAAAATCCAACTAGTTGGTAAAAAATATCGAGACAAAACAACTTTAGCTAGCAAACCGCTATTCGGCCGCCTTTGTTTTGATTTTCAAAGCCCGCGCTTTTGGCTACTAGTGGGCTATAACATATAGCTCAACCAATCAGAACGCAGCATTGATGATAGACCACTAGTTGGATTTTACTAAACGGGTATAGCATGCGACCGCAGACGTATTTCCTGTTGTCGCTAACACGCGTACTAGATCCATTCAGAAACAAGTAAAAAGTATCGACGTCGATAAAGTAGGAAGTGAAAAACCTTTAGCTTGTAAATCCTGTTTCGTGAAGAATTAATCGCCTCCTCATTTCTCGATCAAGCGAGAGGGACTACCGCTGTAAGCACGTTGTTGTTCATACATAGGCTGGCTGTTAAAGCTGCCTCGTTCAGATAAATGCCATTCCTCGTGCATCACTACATGAAAACATCAAATACACCAGACTGCGTGGTCAGCGAGAGCGAGACCCTAAAAATGAAGGTGTTTCTTTTTTTTATTTTTCTGTCTCGGTGGGTACCAATTAGGATGCCATGCTCCCAGGCGTTCTTAACAAAGACCCTGGAAACTGGGGGCTAAGAATCGTGACCACTTTCATTGTATACAAATGAGTCTCGTGATGAGCATGCGGCTTATTTCCGGCGAGGATGACTGAAATGACGCATGTATTCAACTTAAAGTTGATCACGTTTTGCGCTGTTTGGTAATGATGTAATTTTCCCCGAATCGGTCAGGCCCTTCATTTTCGTGTAACCATGAACGCGTATTAAAAAGTAAATATCTCGATGAGGAAATATTATAGCGAGGAAAATCTTAGCCTGAATTTCATCCGATTACTTCGAGTCGCTATATTACTCCCTCAGTAACGTGTGAATCGACTGGCCGTTAATGCCGTCCAGTGACGTCACTACTCCTTTGCTTTAATTCATGCAAATAGTTAAACACGATTTTCAAGCGGCAAACTAAGAAATATCGTTTGGAAATGTCTACATGATACAGAACAGCTGACAGAATTGCTTTGCTCTTTTCGATCGTAATTCATGTCTTTAAAACGTTCCCCAGACTATCAACTGCATGCAGTACTCTGAACCGGTTGTAATTCAAACTCCGTCACAATCACGCAATGAAATAAATACACACACGGAACACTCAGTTCAAAAACACAGCAATTTCCTTTAATTAAAAAGAAGCTGTTTGGTCCTTAACGAAGAAAAAAGAAAACAAGAGAGAAAAGCTAACAGAACCATTACACTTGACGGTAAAAGCAAGAAGGTCGAATGACAACACGACATTGGTCTCAGAAACTTCGCATAAACAAAATCACTGCAGAAGCCACAAAGCGGCTCTAAATGAAAAACCTACCAACTCTCCTCAATGATTCTTCATTAGCAGTTCAATTTAGCAATTCAGTTTCGAAGACAAGGGCAATTTTGCTGTTTATAATAAAGACTATCGAAATGTTTGAACTTCACGCAAGCATGCCACCCATGCGATCCGCTGAATATCAAGCGACAATCCCGCTTAAATTTATCATAATTACACATAATTATGGGAAAGTTTAGACAATCAACCAATCAAAATCACTGCCCGGTTTTCGGGTGGTAGTGACGTCACTGGACGGCTTTAACAGCTGGTCGATTCAGATGTTGGTGAGAGAAAACAACTCGAAGCAATCGGATGAAATTCAGGCTAGGAAAACCTGTTTTGTGGTGTATTGAGGCGTTTCGTTTCACAGAATATTGTCGCAATTACTGGAACTCTAAGGTCAAATAGATTCACTTTGTTGTATGTATTTAATTGATACGTGCGAACTGAATTTTTAAACTGTCTGTTGTATAAGGTTCTGCTAAACTTACACATTTTTCTCGTGCTGAACAAAAACTGTACCGATCCGTATCTTGGTCCGTTTCATAGAAGCTATATATATATATATATATATATATATATATATATATTTATGCTGATAAAAATTCCTGAAAGAGTTCTCCTCACTGGAGCAATATCAACATGTAAAAGGTTTTCAAAGGTTTCACACCGGTGTTAAATTTTTACGTTTTCAGTATTTGCATTATGACATTTAACCCTCACTTTGTATTCAAAACGAAAAAGTAGCGTAACAGCACCACCGCCTTTGACAAAAAATCTTATTTCCAGGCCCCATGGGCTCCAACCAAGCGAGACTCGACGCTACTAAGAGCGTTCTTGTTATACAATGAAGTTACTTGTTCATATAAGTAACACTACTTCGAGTTAGTGTCTTCAATCTGCTTCTCGTAAGCATCATGGATGTGACAGTGCACTCTCAGCATCGATTTAATTGAAATTTGGTCATTCAATCTTGATCTCAATCGCTTTTTTGGTGTAGTATCCTTACATCTCAGCCGAAAATTTGATAGACTTCTATTAGCCAAGCATTTGA
>CALNXK010000318.1:202500-235000 GCA_942486035.1 Porites lobata
AACACAAATATCAGGGAAGCAATTGTCCAGGCGAAGAGGTGTGAAGGATGAATGGACCTCTCTTATTGGCTGTTTTACGGTTGTAAGAATTTAGGCCAAACACCATCGTTGTAACACAGTAAACACCCGCTAATAAGAACCTACTTTTTTTAGAAGACTTGCACTTTTGGGGTACTTATTGGCAATTTAGGCGGTACATTCTTAACTATGTTCTTAACTTCGTGAAGGAGATAAAAGATTGTTGATTACCAGAAAATGAAGAAACTTTATTTTTATTCACAAATTTGTATTTTTACCAATTATAACCCCAACAAAACTGATTACCGAATTTATCAAAATACTATTTAAAATCTTATGTTCTTTTTAACCCTAAATTTGCAACTCAAATTTACATTCCTGGATAAAATTGTGTATCATAATAACTCACACATAAGAACCTCCTGATCTTGCTTGGCTTAACAGCTTCTTGTATTTTGGGGTATTGGTTAAAAGGGAAATTTCTGCCGGGAGGTTCTTAATCCACAGGTTCTTATTAGCGGGTGTTTACTGTTTTCTTATTAAAGTTTAGCCATATGGTATTTTCAGTTTGAGGCTTCTATTTAAACTCAGTTTTGTATGATTTCCAAACAGCACTGATGTTTTTCGAAAGTACCGTAACTTTGTAGTTGTAAAACTTTATATCACCACCTGTTATCTGTACTAAACGTTTTGTAACGAGTGTTGGGCCGCAGTGGAATGGAAAACCAGGAGAGTCCTGTAGTGTTTAGACATTTCGTTACTGTTATATAGAGTTATCGGTGTGCAAAGAATCATGGTACTGTAACATGGCGTGCTCGCTGGTGTAGATTAAAGAAACCCGTTGGTTTATCTGCACTTATCTGGGTATTAACAGGCCATCATTACATTTGGCGACGAGGATGATTTTTCAAGTGTTCAAAGATTAAATTCGTGACATAATTTTTCTCGAGAAGGAAATCAGGCCGGCGACTGGAACACCCGAAGAACAAGCAAGCAACTCAAGCGCACCATCGTCCACCAAATCAGGCGGGGCGAGTGTAAAACAGATCGTGGAGGTCCGTGGCCTTCCTTGCTTTGACCCCAAGGGAGAGCCGAATTCGTTGTCCGTTAGATAAAAAAGATGGAACGTGCTTTTAACCTGTATGTGGCCTCGAGAGAAGTAACCAATGAGGGGCAGAAAGTCACGTTGCTGTTACATTCAGGAGGTATTGAGTTACAAGAAATTTATTACACTCTGGTGTCTGAAGATCAAGATACTTCATTTAAAGATTGCGTTGCAGTCCTGGATAACTATTTTACACCGAAAGTTAATGTTTCATTTGAGGGACATGTTTTCCGCCAAATGCAACAGATGGAGGGAGAAACTATCAATCAATTTGTGTGCCGTCTGCGCCAGAAGGCTATATCCTGTGAATTTCCAAGCGTGGATGAAGCGATCCGAGATCAGATCATCGAAAAATGCTGAGATCCAAAACTTCGTCGAAAATTTCTCGAGAAATAAAGTGAAGCAACCTTGACTGTGCTGCAAGAAACTGCAAGAGTCCATGAAGCTGTTAACACTCAAATCCAGTCTATGGAAAGACCTGAACAGGTGAACAAACTGTCTCCGAATGAACGACAACCAAAGGAAAAGGGGACAAAAGGAAAGAAACCTGGAAAAGAAAGGAAGTGCTACCGGTGTGGTGGAACTGGTCATCTTGCACAGGACAAGAGCTGTCCAGCATTAGACAAGACTTGTAATAAATGTGGTAAAAGTGGTCACTTTGCGGCTTCCTGCAAGACAAAGTCAACCAAGAAACCTAGTGGAAGACACCGTTCAGAAGGAGCTAATAAAGTCTCAGAAGAGAAAGAAGAAGAAGATAACTATGCTTTTGTGTTGGATACGAAGAGTAGTAATGGCTCTAGTGGTGTTGTTGATTTGCGTGTTGGAGGTGTGCAGTTAAAGAATGTCCTTATTGACTCGGGGGCAACATATAACATTGTGGATCGTGCTGCGTGGGAGAGTCTTAAACAGAAAGGAGTGAAGTGCAATCCCGAAAGTGTGAAAAGAGACTGTTTGCTTATGGCCAAACCAAACCAATCGAGGTTGTTGGAACTTTTGAAAGTGAAATTCATTGTGAAGAGTCTGGATAGAAGTGTGTGGATGGGTTTACTGTTGTTGAAGGTCGTGGTAAAACTCTGCTGGGAAAGGATAAAGCTGAGAAGCTGAATGTGTTGAGAGTTGGACCTCCGAACTCACCACAAGCATACTCAATCACAGGTGAAGGAACTTCTGTGGACATTGTTAAGAACTTTGCTGATGTTTTTTCTGGAGTGGGTAAATTGAAAAAAACTCAGCTTTAGTTGCATGTGAACAAAGATGTTAAGCCTGTTACACAGCGTGTCAGAAGGTTACCCTTTGGTTTAAGAGACAAAGTTGACAAGAAACGAGATGAATTGCTTAAGGAAGACACCATCGAGGAAGTGCCTAGTGGTCCAACAGAGTGGGTCTCGTCACTGGTGGTAGTATCAAAACTGGACGGAGCCATACGTGTCTGTGCGGATATGAGAAGAGCCAACGAGGCAATCGAAAGAGAAAGGCACCCCATTCCCACTATCGAAGAGGTTCTACATGACTTAAATGGGTCAACAGTGTTCAGTAAATTAGATTTGAAGTGGGGCTTCCACCAGGTGGAACTTGAAACTGAATCGCGACGCGTTACAACCTTCATTACACACCGAGGTCTTTTTCAATACAAGAGGTTAATGTTCGGAATTACCTCAGCTCCTGAGAAATATCAGAAAATTGTCAAAGATGTGTTGATTGGCTGTAAAGGAGTTGCAAATATTGCTGACGACCTGATCATCCATGGATGTGGAATCAAGGAGCATGATGAAAATCTGCTAGCTATCCTGCGCCGTCTCAGAGAACGTGGATTGACTCTAAATGAGAAGAAGTGTCAGTATTAACATTCTTTGGACATGACTTGAGCAGTAAAGGGATCGCTCCTAGTTAAGAGAAGGTGTCTGCATTTCAAAATGCCAAGCCTCCACAGAGTACCGCAGAGGTCAGATCTTTCTTAGGTCTTGTACAGTATTGTGGCAAGTTCTTGCCAGATTTTTCCCAAGTTGCTGAACCGCTCAGGATGCTGACGAGAAAAGACCAACAGTTTATGTGGGAAGATGCTCAGCAGAAATCCTTCCAGAAACTGAAAGATCTGCTAACACGAGCAGAAACACTTGCTTACTTCAAGAATGGTAGCAGGACACGCATTGTTGCTGATGCTGGTCCCACAGGCATAGGAGCTGTCCTCACTCAGCTACAAGGTGGCCTATGGAGAGTAATTTCCTATGCATCAAGAAATCATACTGATGTCGAAAGGAGATATTCCCAGACACAAAAAGAAGGCCTTGCCTTAGTATGGGCCTGTACGAGATTCAAGCTGTGTGTTTTTGGTCTAGAGTTCGAGTTGGAGACTGACCAAAGCCTTTGCAGTGCATTTACAACAAGTCTTCAAAGCCTTCTGTACGAATGGAACGATGGGTCCTTCGGCTGCAGGGTTACAACTTCAAAGTGATCTATCGCCCTGGTAATACAAACATCGCAAATGCCCTCTCAAGATTAAATTCTGTGAATCAGAAAGATTGAAGTGGCAAGAAAGCCGACTTCGTCAGAGCACTTGCACTAGAAAGTACACCAGTAGCTATGACT
This sequence comes from Porites lobata, assembly GCA_942486035.1. Taxonomy (NCBI): domain Eukaryota; kingdom Metazoa; phylum Cnidaria; class Anthozoa; order Scleractinia; family Poritidae; genus Porites; species Porites lobata. Next base: position 206,210 of record CALNXK010000318.1, read on the forward strand.
GCAAAGGAAGTAGAAAGAGAATCAGAGAATGACCCTGAACTGTGTAGTGTTAGGCACTACATACAAAGTGGTGATGGGTCACAGTGTAAAATGCCTCATTACTTGAGTGTGAAGAATGAACTTTGTGTGCTAGGAAAATTAGTGATGCGTAGAACAAGGATTGTTATTCCACAAAGCCTTAGAAGTGAAGTACTGCACTTAGTACATGAAGGCCATCAAGGCATTGTGAAGATAAAAAATCGGTTGCGAACCAAAGTTTGGTGGCCCAAAATAGACCATGATGCTACACAAGTCTGCAAGAGTTGCCATAGATGTCAAGATGTAGGAGAATTTTGTGCAATGCAGCGGGTAGAACCACCCTCTGGGCCATGGCAAGACATAGCAATTGATGTACTAGGTCCTCTTCCTTCTGGAGAGAACTTACTTGTAGTAGTTGACTACTACAGTCGTTTCTTTGAAGTAGTTATCATGCATTCAATCACTTCCCGGAAGATGATAGAAGCGTTAACGCCAATCTTTACACGGTATGGATACCCATTCAGCCTTAAGGCTGACAATGCACCACATTTTGTATCAGAGGAATTTGAAAACTTCCTGGCTACACATGGCATCCAGCACCGGAAATCTCAACCCTTTTGGCCTCAGGCCAATGGTGAAGTAGAGCGCCAGAACAGACCTTTGCTAAAACTACTCAAGGTAGCTGAAGCAGAAGGGAAGAAATGGAAAGATGAATTGGATAAATTCTTGCTGGCCTATAGAACCACCCCTCACGGGAGCACAGGGACAACCCCAGCATTTTTTATGTTTGGAAGAGAATTGAAGACAAAGCTTTCAGAAATCCGTCCAAACAAAAGTGTTCTGGTGAGAGCACGAGAGAACGTGACTGGAATCAAAAGCTTGCAGGCAAAACGTATGGTGACAAACAACTGCATGCTATGGACAACCCAATTACACCTGGAAGCAAGGGTCTTCTCAAGAACACCAAGCAATCTGGAAAGTTAGCTGCTAATTTTGAGACCAATCCTTACACTGTTCAAACAAAAGAAGGACAATAACTAACCTTGAAATCAACCGATGGTACAGTGCAGAGGAGGGACAGTTCATTTGTTAAGCCATACAGAACCCCACAGGAACCGGACACCTCTACGGGAGCTGAAACTCCAGAGGATCGTGTGGTCCTACCCTCAGTTGCTGACACGGCAACCACGACTGAGCCAAAGAGTAGATCGTCTCGAACTGTACGGATGCCAGCTAAGTTTAAGGACTTTGTGTTGAATGAGTGAACAATTTTGAAAGACAGTGCACTCTTAAGATTGTTTAAGTTCTGGATAAGTGAACAGTTTTTGCAAGACAATACTCCATTTAGACTGTTTATTGAGAGTTAAATAGACATAAATTTTGTCTAAGGTTTTCACTTGTCATTGGTTTGTTTCTCATCACAAAGGGAATGTAGTGTTTAGACATTTCGTTACTGTTATATAAAGTTATCGCTGTGCAAAGAATCATGGTACTGTAACATGGCGTGCTCTGGTGTAGATTAAAGAAACCTGTTGGGTTTGTGTGCACTTATCTGGGTATTAACAGGCCATCATTACAAGTCCCATGAGATTTTTTTTTTATGTAATTTAATCACTGTTTATTTCAATTTCTTGCCTTACAATATTAACGTTAATTTTTACATACATTACCGACATTACAATTTAAAAAAATAAATAAATAATACACACATAACTCACACACGCACGCACAACACACACAACACACACAACACACAACGACAGTATCAATACTACTAAACCTTAACAAGTATCTACCGGCAATTGTGTACTACCTGTCAAGAGAGCTTGCCATTTCCATGAATGAAAAGGCATTCTATTCTTCAATTTGGCAATGATGGTTTCTAATTGATAAACGTTATTGAGTCTTGGCAAGAAATACCCGTAAACATGGGTTTGTTTTCGTGCATCTGCAATTATATGTATACTGCTTACAAACTAGCAAAATATGATTAATAAATAAATTGTCTTTGTGTACCTTTTTCCCAAATAATATGTTTTTAGCTGAGATGTGGTTAATAACCACCTCCCGATTGCTACACCATTTAATAACTTCTGCCCAAAAACTCTGAGTAATCTGGCAAGAGACAAAAAGGTGTTCAAGGGATTCATCCGCCCCATCGCACAGAGAACATCGTGGTGATGAAGAAATACCAATTTTGTTTAAAAATCATTGGTAGCCAGATATCTGTGTAACAATTTATATTGAAATTCACGTGACTTAGTGTCAAGGGCAACCTGGTAGGGTAAGCTGTAAATTTTTTTCCAATTTAAATCATCATTTTCAAAAAATTCAACATATTTCTTTTGCGCAGTTGGTTTAACAATTTCTCCGTCTCTAATTTTCTTTATAGATGCCTTTTGAGTCAGCATTACCTAATAAAACTTCTTTACCAGATAAAAACAACTGAGTCCGCTGGTGAAGATTGAAAGGAACAAGGCGATCATATCCATAACACTTCAACGCATAACGCCAGTCGTTCGGGAGTGCGTCGATCACTGAAAAAAGTTGAAATGAGTCCAATGGGGATGAATTTAACTCCCTTAGCTTGCTCGTTATGATTTCATTGTTTTCAGCAATAAGATCCCCTATTCTTACAATTCCTTTATCTACTAATCGTTTGTTGAAAACGGTTTTACCACCGATTAAGATATAACAATTATTCCATAGAATGATCTTTGGAATATCCACTGCATTAATATTGCCTAGACTAACCTTGTTTGCTGCGGAGAATCGCGAAAAATCCTTTAAACATTCTTCATAAAAGCCCGGAAGCTTGATAGGCAGCTCTTTTACATCGAAGTTGCAGCCGAGGATAAATTTTCCACCTACTGGTTTTAGGTAATGAAGAAGAATAATTTTGCAGCTACTAAGGTCATCACTCGCGAGCTTTTTACAGCATAATATTCTTTGAGTTTTAATAATAGAATCCAAGTATGGAGCTTTCAATCCCCATCGATCTTCAATGTCCCCAACGAGCACATGGCGTTTCACTTTGTCTTTACCTTTCCACATAAAGTCAAATATAATTTTGTTTACTTCATTTACAAATTCCTTATCCATACAAATTAAGTTAGCACGGTATAAGAAAGTGGGGATGATAAATGTTTTGACCAGTTGAATTCTACCAATGATAGTAAGATCCCTCCATTTCCAAATTCTTAACTTATCCTTAATGATTTTTTGTAATTTCATCGAAATTAAGTTTGCGTCTGAGACGGCGATCATACGTGAAACATACCCCTAAAATCTTTACGGAATTCTTTTTATCGTTAGGTCTTTAAAAGGAGTATGATTAAGTTTGGGGGGCGCGGGGAAAGAGTTTCCAAGTAACAATAATTCCGACTTATCATGGTTTATAACGAGACCAGAGCATTTACTAAACAGCAACACAAGCTCGAGGAACTTTATTTGGGGATTTGTTGATCTTCAAAAACTCTGTTAAATCGCCAGCAAAAAGCCCTAATTTGATCTCCTGTCCATCCACCATGACACCTCGAATATCATTGTCTGACCTTATCGTTGAAGCCAAAGTTTCTAACACGATAATAAACAGGTACGGAGAAAGAAGATTCCCCTGCCTAACGCCACGCTGGATGTCAAAATGAGCGGTAGCGAAACCAATAAAAAAGAGCTTACCTTACTTAAAATGCATGTTACATCTCTCCTGTGTGGTCCACGGGCCGATTCATGGCCGTTTTATGGGTTTTCATGTAAACAATTTTCTCTCTAAAACCTTTATATAGAGAGAAAACCGTTTACATATAAACCCATAAAACGGCCATAAATCGGCCCGTGGACCACACAGGAGAGATGTAACACGCATTTTAAGTAAGGTAAGCTATTTTTTATTGAAATCCTTTCATTTTCCTAGGTTACAGAAACGATAGGTTTTTTCCCCATACAAATCCTTATATTTTGAATGTTACGCAACAACGCCGATGCTCGCCGATGCTCATATTTCGAGCTTGGGCTACCTGTGGAGATATTGGTCTCCAGTTAGATATTTGTCTTTTGTCCTTATCTTTTTTTTTCCAATAATATTATAATTGCTTTCTTTTGTGAGTTTGATAATTCTCCGACGTCATAAGAGTAGTTAAGGCTGGCTACCAGTAATTCCCCAACTATATATGTTCCAAAAAAATTTGTAAAATTTAACTGTTAACCCGTCGTTGCCTGGAGATTTATTGGGTTCAAAAGAATTGAGGCTCTTCACACATTCTTCATTTGTTAACTTCCCTTCACACACTTGAGAATCGTCAACAGAGAGACGAGGCACAAGCGGATTTTCCAAAAACGTATTCATCAGATTTTCAGAAGGTTCTAGATCGTCCTTCTTATACAGACCAGAATAAAAGCCTTCAATAACCCCCAAAATCTTTTTAGGGTCAGTAACTAACAATTCTTCTTCGCTAAAAACCTTACGAACTGAACTTTTAGCCTTCCGATGAGATTCTAGATTAAGGAAATATTTGTTGCTTTTCTCTCCCTTTTCATACCAAGTTGCCTTCAAGCGAATGATTGCTCCCTTTGAAAATTCCTCATAAATATTTTCATGTTCCAATTTCAAAATTTCAAGTTGTTCAATATTCTCGGTAGTAGGGTTATTATCGCACTTTTCCTCCAAGACTTTGCGAGAGTTTTCAATATCACATATCTTTTGCCTTCTTTGTCGAGCTTTTTCCTTGCTAAAAATTTACGTTACCTGTCTTATCCTGTACTTAATCAAATCCAATAATACTCTTTTGTCGATTACCTCTTTAAACTCATCTAGCCAAAGCGGAACACTTTGGTTGATTAAAAGTACAAAATTTTCATCATTAAGTAGACGAGCGTTAAATTTCCAGAATGAAGGGCCGTGTTTTTGCCGGTCTATATTGTTGAAGTGAAGAACGATCACAGAATGATCAGAATTTATTGACGGAATAATATCAGTTCATTCAATGTCTTCTTGACAGACATCACTTATTAGCCAGAAGTCTAGCCTTCTTTGAATAAATGGGTTTCTTTGCCTCAAAGTAAAAACGTCGAGTGGCATGAGATGGCATTACCGGAAAACATTAAGCATTGAGCCCCAGGCTATGAGCTGTCAGTGACTAGTCTATTGTGTCGGCCTGATGCTCTAAAATAAACATTTCTGAGAAATGAGCCGGAAGTAGGCTTTCGTCGACGAGATAACTTTTCTCATCCATCTTTTTTCATTCCGCGTTTCATTGAGACTACTCCGGTATAAGGTGTTGCCATAAAACTGGGACGGGAAGGGCGAGATGGGTAGGGGGGAGGGGTATGAGGGTTCTGAATAGTTAACCCGAGCAGAAGCGGAATGTCAAGCCGTATAGTTTCATTTTCGAGTCTAAGGAGTGTATTAAACTTACGAATTGTTAGGTTTCTTGCTATCCGATCAGAATGAACAAGTGCCATTCATGTTTGAGGAATTTATTATACGTCGTAACTAGTTTTTAGTAGTTTAGTGCAGTAGGTTTTGTCTCTTTACTAGTCTGGTTACCCGTTGCCTTACCGTTTTATCCGTTTTTAGTAGGAATCTCTACTTCCGTCTCCTACACCGTTGCAACCTATCTGCAACGCAAATAGGGACAATGACAGATTAGTAAAGCAGATTAGTAAACATAAATCACCTTTTGATTTGGCGCATTACATTTGATCTTAGCTGAATAAATTGATAAGACGTTACAATTTCACCATATTGGTCCGCTGCAGCAACAACGTTATACGGATTGGTCAGCGATCTCGATCAAAAGTCTAAAATTCGGAGAAAATGACATAGGTATCCTATTGGGGTGGTAAAGGGTGAATGACGATTTTATGGATTTGGATTTTAATCCATAATAACTCAACGTAGATGATGTTGAACTTGAATCGCCGTTCCCTGCTAGCAGAGGTCTCTCACGACGAGGCAAATTTTTGCCTCGTCGTGAGAGACCTCTGCTAGCAGGGAAGAATCGCCGTAGAGCGACTTTAACAAGGCTGCCAAGGGGCGATTTTTTGAAGGGGAGGGCGCGGCTGTACACACTCAGGCTACTATAAAATCTTGTCGCCGATCATTGCGTGACATAGAATCGTATGTAAGAGTGAAACATAAACCCATTTGAACATTCAGACCCTTTTGGCAGACTTTTGTAATTAATTATGTAATATTATCACAGTGGCAGATCCAGGGTAGGGGCCGTGCCGCCCCCGTTAGTTTTAGACTAAACTGAGACCTGAAGGACCGAAGAAACTTGTTTTTGAGATGGAGCACCCCTTATCTCAGGGTCTGGATGATATTGATGATGATATTGTATGTACTGCAAGAAAACGATAAGTTAGGCAGAACAGACAGCGAACAGCAGCTTTCAAGAGAAAATAACCCACTATAAAAAAAGAAAAAAACACATCATGATACGGGCCTTTCAACCTAAACTGATAGAGATGATCAATAGACGATAAACGTCTGCTATCAATATTTAAATTTTGTGCTTCGAACAACTTTGTTATTATAATTATTATGATTTTTTTTACGAGCTGCTAATTGGCCCACAACCTAACTTTCTCGATATGCATTGTTAATTTCCTGTTATCCGATTAGTCAACTTTGTCTAAGTGGCCCCAGTTACAGTAGTCGCGCTCTGTAGAATAACTACTCTCCACTGATTAGGCTCGCCAAAAAAAATAAATGATAAGTAGGCCAAAGATTTCTCGAACTACCTCAGTCTGTTTCCGTGATGTTATTATAGGAGGATTATCCTGGCAAGAGGATAATGAGGTGAGAAGGGTTTTATGTAATTAGACTTGATGCAATACAACAAACGTTCTCCTGATGCCGTCAAAGTGCTAGAACTTTATCCCTTTCAGTAGACGGGGTTTTCCAATCGCTCTTGTCTTGCGATTCCACATTGTTTCTAGTAGCAAAACGGTTCATAATTATTAACTCCTTGGTACTGATATATAAGAGTTTCTTGCCCGGGAGGACTCGACCATGTTTTATACAGGAGGCTCCGTCCCGAGGTCCAACACCTTACTCTTTTATATGCCATTTTTGACAAAAAAAAGGCACCCCTTTCGCATAACCTATTGACAAATGGCACCCCTTATGGGCCTTTTTACAGACCGAAATGACGGATTTTCCTTCCCTTTCATACACTTTAAACGCTGGTGAAATCCGTAGCCTTTCATTTACCTGAAGCCTGAAAATAGTTGGGCGGCTTACCTTCGGGATTTGCTCCTGGTACAATGTATAGCCTGTTAATACCTTCCCCAGGGGTCATTGCAACGGTGATCGAGAAAAGCGACAGTAGGTGGATAACGAAAGAAAACTATAACACAAAACCTTTTTGCCTATATTATTAGCATAAACGAATTAAGCTATCTAAAGGTCGATATATATTTTACTCAGTCGTTACCTTTAAACCGCGGATTATCGATCGCTTAACTCTATCAATTAATTTCTCAAATTTGAACTAATTCTGTTAGCCAGTACGCCATCAACTCTTAGGGAAATCTGGTAAATTTGATTTTTCCCGGTTGAAACCAGAGAAGAGACAGTAAAATCAGATTTTGTAAACTAAGACTGTCGGAAAGGGACATGTTCAATGAAACAGCTGTGTGAGAGCTGTACAGCTGTATGCATGTGTATTCCTCAGGTCAGTGTCAGGAGCACCCAACGATCCTATCTCAAAGAAAGTGTTTGAAAGAACAAATATTGCTTAGAAATTTCTCAAGCTCGAGAAAGGAATAAAAATTCTGGATAACCGTTTCATTTGCCTTAGATAATCAGAGTTTTCTAATAACTTACTCATGATTTTCAGCGGTTTTGTGTTTCACAATTTTAAAAACTGTCTCCTGAAAATCCCGGTATAAAAAACAAAACACCCACTAGAATCTTCACTTTCAAGAAAATGCGCTAACGCCATGTCCTCGAACATTCGACCAAGCTCATCAGGGTTGCTAACAGTCTTCGGGATGAGACCATATCCGAACAGACGAATGTTTCCAGGATAGCTCCAAATTAAACTAGTATTTTAAAAGGCTTCTAAATCATAGAGAAAATAAGTTGAGATGCCTCTGACTCAATTGCAAACATTCGGTCGTGCTACGTTATGTCAGAGGGAAACAAAAATATTGTGTAAAAATGATCTCCCGGTTAGTAAACTGACTAGTTCCCGAAAAGGAGAAACACAGGAAAAAAGATAAGGGATGAGCGGAAGCTTCATAAAAAACTTGCCAGGGTAAAAAAAATAAAAGGGCCCAATAAAAAATAAAGGTTTATTTTTTTTGTTCCCTTTTTGTACTAATGTCTGTGTTTTATCTTTCTTCTTGCGGAAATGAGCTAAAGCATAAACACGGGGTCATGTCAAGAAGGATAATTGTGTTACTTGTCAATATTCATAATATTAGAACTAAAGGGTTACAGTTTTGTAATAATCATACTTGTTCTTACATTGGTCCCTCAAATAAATTCCGTTAGTTGCATTTGATTGTATGATTTCGCCGCTCTTTATTTTGATCCCTAGATGATATTACAGCTTCATGAAATCAGGCGATCGACCAGTTTCATTTAACAAATAAATGTACTGCTGTGTACTTTTCCCATTGAAACATTCACCACGCATACGGTCAGATCTCCTCTCAATATTCCTAACCGTGATCTTGGGAGCAATTTAAACTAAATTTTAGCATAGAAACCAATCATTCAGCACAAAAATGGTAAGTTAACATACCAAAGGGGACTGATAAACGTAGTTGTCTTCTTTCATGGTTCACTTTGAAATGGCCTTTGAGGACAAGTTATCCTGAGTAGGGACAACAATGATTCATGGTCGTCGCAATTATACATACATTTGTTGTTAAGTCGACGGCGTTGTACGCTTACAAATGATTTCTGAAGAGAAATTTAAATTTCCCCTACGAATTTCCCTCAATAGCCAGCCGAACGTCACTGACCGTCTGCTATCTTTTTTGTCTGCATTTCCGTAATTACAGTATCAGTATGATTATAAATAGAATACAGACAAAAACAAAAGGATTGCTATAATGGTAACATTGTGCTTTTGCTTTAAGCGTCTTTGCTACATACAATTTACAAGCGGACCGTTTCACTCCATAGAGAACAAAGACTTTTTCCCCTCCTTTTTTTCAAGGCTTTGTCTGTACATGCACTTGACTCAGTCCCAATGAGCCAAACTTGGCGCAGACTGTGGAGAAAGAACCACGAATGAAATTATTTCCTAGAATGTGCTTCTTAAAAAAATCCACATTCATAGCCGCATTGATTAATAAGGAATTTTGCTACCAACGAGTTCGAGCCCCACCCTTCCTTCCTAACACACATGAAATATCTGCCGCGTTTCGCTTTTTATAATCGCTGATAACCTTCTGAGTAAGCTTGATCATTAACATAATGAATACAAATGTAAGGCTTTATTTGTCAATGTTGCATACAATTTAAACATTTCAAAGAAAAAGAGACGCTGATTACCTTTTGTACCTTCCATATTCCACGTTGTTTTAAAGAGATCGAAACGCAAAGGGCTACATGTGAATTATGATTGCCCCCTCTAAAATAACATTCTATATCACAGAGGCCTCATAAGCCACAAAGACAGCGACTGCAATTGTCAAGCCATGTATTCCTGAATGTATCTCTTTCCCGAGGGTCTCAATGGGGTGGTGGCTTGTACGGTTATCGGCTGAAGTTTTGGCTCTTTTACGGCTATCGGTTTTCCTTATCAGTTACGGTTAACAAAAAAAGTTTAAAATCCATTTTTTTTTTGTTTCAAAGAGTTAAATACGAATAATAAACCTATGTCTTTTTTGTTTTGTATCTTTGAGCAAGATGAAGGTCTTACAATGATCTAGTGATCAAATAAGTTATTCTTTTGATAAGTTTCAATATTTGATAGATCACTTCTAATATTATTTTAGGCATAGAACGTTAAGTACAAAAAGATCAAGCTGTTTGTTTTCTTTTGCCGATCTTGCCGATCTTACCGTGACGGGTGCTACTGATGATTCGTTGTTCGAGTTACTTTTTTGCTATGCACCCTATTCTCAGTTTATACTACCACTATAGGGTCTGCACCCCCACTAAAGAAGAGACTGTACAACATGAACTTAAAAAGGGAGAGCGAATAGATTCAGAAGTCGAACATTTCTGTCACTCTCACATTTACAAGTGTTGGAGCCAAGCTCTGAGAAGTACGGCTTTGAAGATCTTTGGTGAGAGCTTTCTCATTCTCTTAAAATGATATGCACTCCGTTTGTTTTAAAATTAAATGAAAAACATTTAAGCTAATTGACAGTCACCTGACATTTTTGGTATCCCCGAAAACAGATATAACAGTTCATTTCAAAAGAATCTTCCTGAAAAAGCAAAAGCATACAGTCACGCGAACGTACGGAGTCAAATTAGCCGCGAAATAGAAACGCAACCGGTCATAAACCAGTTTAGCACCTTCCATAAAATCAACGAATCTAGGAAACAAATGTTTTTTTACGGTTAACTCTTTTTACCATAATTACGGCTAACGGTTAAAATTTTTCAATTTTTACAGCTGTCGCCTACATTTTTGGCCGTCTTACGCCTATCGGTTAACCTTATTCCTCTTTTCCCTAGCCTCCTATATTGTGAGTACAATTAACCTTTTTTTTTGTCCTCTTCGTTCGGCATTATTTCGTTCAGTTTAGTCAGTTATCTTTCCAGATTTGATTTTATCAACTGATTTCATTGTCAAGTCACTTTACTAACGATTCGGGGAAAAAGCAGTTTGCCAAATTATCAATTGTTTTGTGGCTTGTCGAAGTGTAATTTGTTATTTAAAATTAGGGGGCCACAATTGGTGTGTTTTCTATTTTAAACAAACAGCTGGGGCGAGGGTTGTTGATTCCGGAGGGTTAACTCTGAAATGATCATTGTTTTATAAACAATAACTAAACTTTCACAACCATCAGTTTTTAAGCGGCTAGCCAAAAATGGAAAAGGTTTCATGAAAATAAGCGCAATTACTTCATGTACCGGACACAGATGTAGTAAAACAAAAGAACAAAAACTTTTTACCGAACAGAAAAAAATGAGCTCTTTTGTCTTAGGTCATCTGTGTCCGGTACACGAAGTTTTCATCAAAATAAGGGAAAAAATTAGCCTTCTCATTTGATTTCGGGATTTCTCTTCTTTAGAACCTTTTATGACACTACCAGTCAGAATGACGCTATCAGCGCCATGAATAATGTGTTGAGAGGGATTTAAGAAATTGGATGATATCGGATAGATTAATGATTAGTGATGATCATAAAACAGAATTTTTGTTAATAGTAACTAGACAGCAACTATAGTTAACAATTAATGAATGAGGCTGAGTATCTTATGAAGAATTATGGAGATCGGGGAGGGTGTTATCCGTCGAGGCCGTAGGCCCAGGCGGAGAGCACCCTCCGAGATCTCCATAATTCTTCATATGATACGAAAGCCGAATTCAATAATTGTTTTTATTATTCATTCGAAATAATTGCTAGTTTAAAAACGTAGCTAAAACATGCTTACCTCCATCGATCCATCTACGTTAAGTTCATCTTCGTTAGTGCACGTTTAGGGTTTGTTCAGCTTGGCAGATATTCTCCAAATAGCAGATGTCGCCCTTCGAGTTGTCTTCCTGCTGTTTTTGCTATGTTTTTAGCTATTATTTCGCCTGGTTCTAACTCTTGAAACGAGTGAAATGTGCGTCATTTTTGTTCTCTATTTTTTTTATTAATTAATTAACTAATCAAGTTTTATTCAATTGTGTTACATTACATTGCATAGTTACATAATTTGGATAAGATTTTTAACTAAGCGAATTATTGTAAAGCGCTATTGATCATTTTTATATAAATAGCGCTGTATAAGTATTTTAAATAATAATTATAATAAAAAAGCAAAAAAAGTAATCTCGTCCCCAGGGCCTCCGTTACTTTTGTCCAGCGGATGGAGCAACGGACGCTCTGGAAGAATCCAAAAACCGGAACCAGGATTGCGCCTGCTTGAAATTATTTACCCATTTGACCAACAGAAGTTCTCAAGGGATATTTCCCTAGCTCGCACATAGCTACAATTTCCTCTTTCTTTGTAGCGTGATTTCAGAACTTATCGAAGTAAACGTTTTTTCTTAACAAGTCGTATAAGATTTGTGTGTACACAAATGACCTGTCAAAATCAAATCGACGTGCTCACGGTTTTTTTGATTGGCAAAGAAATTTACATATCATGAACACGATTTTATCGGCCAATCGATCAGAGATGTTTTTCTTCGTATTCTTCCAGAGGTTGGTGATCTCCGTCGCTGAACAAAAGGATCGCTGCCTCTGGGAACGAGATTAGAAAAGGCAAACAGGCGTGCGAAGCATGCGTTATATAGAAATACCGCTGACCAGTACTTGCGCTGGTGTGTACAACTAGGATTTAACGTTTTCTAAACTGGTTATATAAAAACTGTCCAGGAAGGCCATGGATTAATAAAGATCAATAAACAAGTTATTCAAAGTATTATTTTAAGTATTCATTGGACTTAACTACTAACACTTCCAAATAAGGAAAAAAAAACAATTAGTAACAATTGAGTTACTGAAACGTTATGCCACAGTTTTGAGAAGCTTGTTGGTCAGGGACATCTTCCAAAACAATATATAGATTTAGCCAGGGCTAAAAGCGAAGCTCTCGATAATATTTATAGTTTGTTCAAACAAAATATAAAATCCTGTTATGCTAAGCGGCGAAGGCAACGCCGTGTTATGGTGAAAAACAACAATAGTTCTAATTAGCAAAAAAAGCAACTTCGCAAGTGCAGCGCACTTTTTTTGTATATTTCTTTGCCGTTGTTTTGCACGACTACAACGTGAAACTTCCAGAAACTTCTTAGTTACACGTTTTATGGAAGAAATGTCGTACGTGTTCTCGTTCACTTTTTTTTCACTGCCGCCCATTTTCACCTTGCATTGGTGGCCGCTAGCATTTCCCATTTGGTCACCGCCGCTACAAAATTTTCATGTTGTTCTTCCAACAAAAAAAATATCTCCTTTGTTTTTTATCTTTCGCTCTAGACCACTGTCGCCCTTTTTCTCGTTGAGCTTCGCTGGCCTGCCGCTTTCTCTTTTTCTCTGTCTTTCTCCTGCTTTATATTTCAAATTTGCGGACATGACAATTAATGTAATACTTAAGAAAACACGGTTACAGAAACAATTCCCGCTTTCCGTTTTCGTCTTTATTGACTCTTTAGTTTATCTCTGCTTTATAAGACGCCGGCGGCTATGCGATTTCCCTCCAAAATAACCTCGAGTTGCATTTGGGTTGCCATACCTGTTGATTGAGTTATTTTACATTTGTATGCTTGTGGCGCGGACGGACGGTCGCTCGGTCGGTGTACGGTCACGTGATTACCAAATTTTCTCCGATGGGTAGATTACTTCATTTTCTAGCCCATGGTGCTCCGCTGGCGCGCTTCGCGCGCGAGAGCTCCGCTATAATCATAGTGTATTATCACTCTGTTATATATAGAGCGCTTTTCAATTGAGTGTCGAAAACCAAAACCAAAGTAATCACAACGGCCAATCAGAGTAAAGGAAATTATCAGAGGGAGCCAATGGCAACTCGAAGTAAACGCGTGTAACCGGCCTGTAGCGCGGGAAAACGCGAGTGACCAAGGAGCGATTGGTTTTAGTTTACATCTGATTGGCTGAGAGGGTGGCGCGAGTTTTCTAGACCAATCAAACAGCACAGTAAAGCAAAACCAATTCAATCCTGGATTACTTTCAACACTCAATTGAAAATTGCTCTATCATTAAACTTACTACTCGATTCAAGAAAGGATAGTCCTCTGTTGCTACAATATATTACGCTAATACGTTAAAATAATGAAATACTAAATATAACAATAACGCTTGAAAAAAATCTCTGAAACTAGAGGTGAAAAATATTACCTAACTACTTGGTTATCATGTTTCTCACACAAAAAAAATACGTATAAAAACAGTATCGTAGATATGAATCCTGTGGATAATGGAATGTAAGATTTTTCTTCGGGGTCTTCCCTTTTTATGGAGCTTTTTTAAAAAATATTTTTGTTTGTTTGTGTTTTTTTCTTACACTTGTTTGTATTTGCCAAAATTAAACTTACAATGATTTATTCTAGCATTATGAAATTTTATGAGTAGAGTCCAATTAGTTCTGTAACTTGCCTACTCCCTAGGTCTCATTATTCCGCGCGGCCAAAGCGTTTCGGGCGAAAATTTGAGGCCTAGACAAAAATCCTCAAAAGTGAGACAAAAGTGAGACAGTTCAATGGCGTTGGTTTTAATACAAGACTAGTGTTTCGCATTTCATGTTTAAAAATACAGCCTTAAAAGACACAGATGGGAAGGGAATTGCTTTTAAGGATTAATTTCTGCGTTTTGAACTAAAACTTTTCCAGTGGTAATTTCTCTGATTGTTGTTGTGTTTTCTTTCATTTATAACATTAGCTTAAAGCATGATCTTGAGATTATAGCATTCAACTTGAATTAATGCTTAATGCTTCTCCCATTACACGCATCACTTCGGCGAATTTTACAGGATATTTACTTTTAGGTTCAGTTTTTGGCCACTTTTCGATACGCAGCTAATGAATTTATTTGAAAATATGTTCTTCTGATTTAATGAATCAACTGAGATTAGCGCTCTAAGTTTACTACACAGAGGGTCGTTTTTACTTTGAAAATTGGCGCGGTCACTTTTTTTAAAATGGGTTAAGAGCTACAAACTCAGATAGTTCAGTTGGAATGATGACTTTTCAAAGTCGGTCGGGAAAAGTCGATGCCGCAGATACCCACAAAGGTTTTTTTCCTGCTATTTACAACATCAACAACATGTGCATTCTGTTTTTGTCTAGACGTTTCCCGACCGTTCGCCTCGGATAAGTCACCGAAGTGAATTGACCTAGAGGGACTGGGAAAACGCCGTACAGGAACTAGGCAATAATCATACATGACTTGTTTAATAACAAGTATGATTACAGACCGAACTGGACGACACGCAGTTCTGTTACCAATTAATCTTAAGTATGAAAAAATTTGTGATGTTTTTGTTTTTTTGTTTTTTTTTGCAATTAAAAATCAAAAACAAGATATTTCGAGAGTTTTTGCTTACAGGAAAAGAAAAGAAGATATATATTGATCAGAAGTGCACGCGGGATTGCGCGCACGGCAGCTTGCTATAACGCATGACGCATGACGTGTGCTGTTCTATTACACCGTTCTACTAGTGCTGAAATAAGGACCGCTATAGCCGATCAGGTTGAAGAATTTTGTTACAGTTATGATTATATAAAAAATAGATTTCTCCTGTCATGTATGCCACCGTCACACTACTCACATAGACTGAATAAACTCATTTGTCATGCTTTGACAAAGCGGTGGGTCGACCCCCAGGCGAACTAGCCGATTCACTTGTTCTCAAAATAACTGAGGAAGAAGGCTGTGCTGTCAAAGTGTAGCAAATAGTTAGCCCTTCGTGTAGCGAAAATACTAGTTATAAATGGCGGTCTCCTGTTTAAAAGTGATGTCTTCAAATAGCGCTTTATCTTTAAAACATAAATGACTCTAAAAGACCGCTCCTTAAATAATTAGGGTCAGTTATTTTAACGGGGTTTAGCCCGTGTTAACGCTTTCAAAGCCATTTTCAGTTTGCCCAACGCTTTTATCTAAACACTACTTACCTTGAAGAATTTCAATAAAGCATATAGAGTAGACTGGAAAAGCACTTATATTTCTGAAATTAACCCGCTAAGAAAGGGATCTGTAAAGGTTCAATGATTCCTCAAACCGCGGCCTAAGTTAGACTTAGTTTAAATAACCAGCCATTTTAAGCTTAAAAAGCCTTTGTGCTAATATGCTCAATAATGAACAAAAAGACCTAAAATATTGTGATATGTGAAGATACTAAAAATATATATTTACTAAAATATTAACTAAAGATGTTAAATAAACGGCATTAAAGATACTGCCTGTACATGAGCTAATATATTTAAGAAAAAATTTATAAAAAAGTTTAAAACAATTCTCTTAGTCTAGTTCTATACACTTAAAAATACATATACACTGAAATACTTAAACATCAGAATTCCTAACATATCGCTTACGATAAGCCCATTTAGAAAATACTAAAAAACACATATTCACTGAAAAGTCAAGTAATTAGATGCTAAATATACTATGGAAAGATTATATTTAAAAACACGTAAATTAGCTATAGTGATAAAGCTGAAATAAGAAGTTAAAATACTAATAATAAATTATGATACAGGGATAGTTTATATCAAAAGCCTGCAACAGTTCTCTTCGCTTCATTCTATACCTGATAATCAAATGTTATAGTATGACATCACTTCCCAAAACGGAACTTAAAAAAAACGTTTACTAAATAACAAAAGTGCAATTCAAAATGTTAATTAATGACGAAAAATAGTATAATAAAGGGCTAGCTATATAAACGAAACTAGCTTATAGTATATTACTTATGGAGCCTTAATATATTTATTTTAATTGATTTTTAAACGTTTCAATACTCATTTGCATTGTACTGTCTCTTTATCTGCGTTCTGACGAAACTGTGGTCTTCGAATCAATGATAGAGTTGAAGTCTTCTTACAAACGTTTATGGCAGTGGTTTCCACTGAACGATTTTGGCAAACGAAACTTTTTGTCATGACAAATGAATCTGAAAAATAGCTGAGCTTGACGATTATGTCATGTCACGTTGCAGAGATCGGAAAATAAATGATACACGAAACAAATGTACAAGTGCATTGAGACGGAACAAAATGTTCAAAAAGGATAGCTGTTTTGGTTCAATCCGACTTAGAAGTCCTCCAGTGCTGTAAACGAAGCACGCTCAGTTCTGACCACCGGGATCGAGCCCACTAAGACTAGCCCAAAAGTCAATAAGACTGCGGCGGCTTTCAAACGGACTGACACAGTTAGGACAAGGCCTCTTTTTACCTCCGTCTTCAACAAAAAGATAAAACAGGCTCAGCTTGCAGGTTGCTGGTAGCTAAACCTTTTCTATTTAAAGGGACTGGTTCACGATAATGCGCATGTGTGAGTTCTGACAGTAGCTGATTGTTTTTTAACCAATCGGAAGCGAGTTAGATGCACGCAAGTAAATTTACAAAATTCAAATTAATCGTTCGCGACGCGAGAGTATTTTCGGGCATTTTGTTTGATTTTATTTATCCCCATAATTCAAGTTTATTCTTTGCTACTCCTCAGATATATGTTGCAGCCGATAAGAATAAGATTTACAGCCCTGTCCTGCTTTGAAACAAACATTTACCAACGTGTATTTTTACGAGGTCGTACCCACGCTAACAAAGCAGTCACCGATCGCCAAAGCAAATTTGTAAACAAACATCTTATTACTGTTCTCTCAGTTCGCCTTATATAAACCCAGAAATACCTACAAATAGAGCCTGACCGGTGACAAAAACACACAACGTATGAGTATTCTTAATTGAGCATAAATTTCAAATGCTTATCACTCTTATCAGCAAATGAACAATTTCATTCGCGTTGCATCGGGTCAGTGTTCCGCAAAACAAATGTTATCGAGTAGCACACATAAAGAAACTATATTATAAACAGAATCTTCAGGCAATAATTTATTTTAAAAAAATCAATTTTTAAACATATACGATCGCAAAGCAAAGATACAAGGAACATTTCAAGTGTACCAGATCGCGCGGCCTGTTGCAGTATATATAACTACAGGTCGGAGTCAAAAATCAAATCAAAGTTGAACGACCTCATGCCTTTAACCACTTTGCAAGTGTCGTGTATTCTTTTCGTAAGCCACACAGTACTCCTAGAACCATACCAGATCGATAGGCTAAGCTTCTCTATCTCCAAAGACAGAACGTCCTGTTGCCGGACGGCCACGATACTCTTCTGAACCTTCATGATCAAACATTATTTTTTGCGTCTTCTTAAAACGTAACCAGTCAAACGACACAACCACACGTTAATCACCACTGCCGAAGTATAACTAGACCAGCCAAAGCGACGGATGTCCGAATAAAACGAAGGATTTTCAATGATTATACCAGTAATGGCGATTTCGAAATTGGTGTTGACCCGACAAATTTATTCTGAAGAGACAAACGGCGCGCATGCGCGTTATCGTGAACCAGTCCCTTTAAAACATTTTACAACATCTTAAGACATCTCATCCTTCGTCAGTCGTTGTCTGTCCTCGTAGTCTCTTTACTTTTCAGAGTATTAAAATGTTGGTTTCAAGTTTGAGATTACAAGTACAAAATCAAAAAACAGTACAAAGACAAAAATAAGTTTATCTGTTAATGTTACTAAATCAAAAAAAGGAACTTTGTGATACGATCTTATTCTACCTATCAAATACCAAATGAAATTTCGATTTTAGTTAAGACAAAGAGCCACACGTGAAGAAAACTGTTGCGAACCTTCATCAAAGTGCCACTATGATAAAAAAAAAAATCGCTTCTTTCTCCCCAAAGATGTTAACTGAACTGATGCATATATATGTTGTGGTTCTATTTTCTTCTTGGTTTAATTTTTTCCTTTGTTTTGGAGCATGCATGGTGATGTATGATAGTGAATTTAAAACAAAGGGAAATAAAATTTAAACCACTGAGCCACCACATACATGACTAACGGTCGATACTAGTAAGATTAGTTTCCATTCAAGTTTTAGATTTGATATTTTTATCATAATAGCACTAGACCTCTTTAGCTTTTATGCTTTGTTTTTCAAGAAAAACAAAACATACAAGCTAAAGAAGTCTGTTTCAATAATCCAAACTCTACAAATCGGATGTGTCTACTATGATTTTTAAGAACATTGTATCATCTCGCACATACGCGTGATTATTTAGTTCCGTGAGCGCGCAAAACATGGGGCACCCACTTGCAATATTTGTTTCTCTTCTCGGTCTCTGAAAAGAGGAACTGCTAGGATCAGGCCTAAAGGCGTCGATCACGTGTTCAACATTATCCTGATCCATTAACATAAAAGTTACCTTTTGCCTAAATGGCCAGCGGAGTAATGCGTCATACTGACCACGCATGATAACAAAGAACACTGAGACGTGTGTTCCTCTTCCCATGCCATCTCCGTTTAAATAGATGCGCGCACACATCTTATAACCATAGCGACCAGTAAAGAAACACGGGCTGTAAAAGGATATCTGTTGTCCACTAACGGCTTCGTTTCGTCTTCTGGCGAATTCAGTTATCTTCCAGAGCAACTGGCCATCGTAACTCGAAAACTCCTGTTGCCTAACGTACTCCTCTAAGTCAGCAAGGGTGACATTTCGAAGAGCAAGTGTATGCTCAATAGATTCAATTCGTCTGTCAATCCTCCTTGTACTCTCTTGGACGCTTTCTGTTTGTCTTTTAACCATTCCAACTTCTCTACTTGTCTCCACTATAGTGCGATTACTTTCAACTAAAAGTACTTCGTGGTCAGCGGTTTTGTTCTCGAGGTTGGTAATTCTTCTTGTTATATCCATATTTGGCAAACTAACGTCAGCATCAGATGATCTAGGAGCAGATGCTGCGGCCACTGCTCCAGATATATTTACCGTGGCCACTTTTCTCTCTAATGAGGTTATACGTTCACTGTGCTCTCGTAACTTTTCTTGCAAAGTCCTCGTTGTTTCTGAGTTATTTTGCATCTTGACAAGAAGATCTTGAACGACACTATCGTAGTTTGTAAACATCTGAGGACTTCGTGACATGGCCCTTGGATCACGCCTAACAATAGCTTCTAAGTCTTTGTTAATACCAAGGGCAAAACGAAGTATGAGTATACTGTGGTGGATATTTTCTTGTTTTAAATGTTCCCTCTTTTCCCTTTGGTTAAGTATCTGATAAAATGCAAAACGGGTAACTATGAACATTGAACCGTGACTTTACATTAAAATGCTGCGTTTTACCAATTTTCCAATGTACAGTTGACCGCCGCCTGGTTAGCTCAGTTGGGAGAGCGCCGGTCTGCTGAGCGGCAGGTCGCGGGTACGAACCCTGTCCAGACCAACGCTCAGAGTCTTTATACAACTAAGAAGAAAGTGCTGCCTTAATGTAATGACATCTGCAAACGGTTAGACTTTCTAGTCTTCTCGGATGAGAACGAAAAACCGTAGGTCCCGTCCCACAGCACTTACACAACCCACACCATTGTTCTAGAACAGTAGGGGACGTGGACCCCAGTATTGTATCTAACGCCCTAAAGAACAATTTAGCTGCTATTCAACTCCCCTGGGAATCCCACGTGCGCCTAGCCCTTATTTGCATTTGTTGTTTGTAACTTAAATCGCCTTCTAGCATATTCAGTTCAGCTTTTATTTCAACGTTGTTTCTTCAAGAGCACTAAGTAGTAGTTTCCTATCAGGAGTATCTCTTTTGTGGTCAGAAGTTTTGCGCCAAAACAATGTAAGTGCGTTGTCCAGTCGTTTGCTGTATTTCATTTTTGCTGTATTTCTTTAGCGCTCGCAGTATTTCTGAAGTTTTATTTTCACTTCGTATTTCAGTTTAAACCCCAACATAACACATCAATACGACAAATTACGGTACATCGGGCCTAATGTCAGTCGAGTCTTTGAGGTTAATAGTCTACCATCTTGCTTGTTGCTGTAACCCTCGAGGACTCAAATGGGAATAAAGTCGTGCGTCTATTGTTAGCGCTGATTGGTAAAAGAAGTCGCCTTATGCCAACTATACCCGGTGGTGTGGTCAACCTTCACACATCAGTCACATCATGGGTTGGGTGGGTAGAGTAAGCTCGTAAGTGGACTGAGAGCCGCTGCCAGTGTGGCGCCTGTATGCTGACGTCCAAGCTTACTGTTCACATGTTAATGCATATTTTAAAGAGGGAGCGTCTGTTATCATCTCATCCATGATTCCTTCCTTTACAGTTAACTCTAAGATAACATGCGTTTACTATGGATGAATAATAATTCTTTCAGCAATACTCTTTCCTGTCTATTCTAGAAAAGGAAACCATAAATGAAATCTTACCTCTGTCTTGGAACAGCCAACCTGTGAGAATGGACACGGACCCTGCACGCCCTCGCAGTCTCCAACGATAGGATTTTGATGATCTGCCAACTGGAATGGTATCTGAGTTAACAACTTTGCCAACCAAAAATTTACAAGGATTAATTAGAAACGCGCTCATTGAGTAAAGAAAAAAAGAATGACCTAGATACAAGAAAACAAATTTTCAACTTGACACACCAGGTCGACCAGGATATGTTTTAGTTCTTGGAGTGGTCATGATCAATTTAAGCCGAGTCGCATTTCTCAATGTCAGTGTCGCATTACCTTTTATTCATTAGCCTCAGTCTTTACATAGCTCTGGTCTATGCTACTGTTTAAACACCTTCAATTTTGTGTTCACTTGTACCGCCCCAAAAGGCCAAGACAGTCTTGGATTCTGGATCTCATGCTTTGTATTCTGGATTCCATGTACTGGATTCTCAGGATCTTTGTTACCCGAACTTGGATTCTATAATCCAATCGTTAGTGGGATTCCGGGTTCCTTGAGCTGTATTCCAGATTCCAAAGCCCACAATTCTAAATTCCACAGGCAAAAATTTCCCGGATGCCGGAATCCCGATTCTCTGACATGGGGGAAATTATATCAATTCAAGACCACCAGCGATATTGTCGCTAGGAAGTCTTTTCCAAGAATGCTTTCTCCAAGATGCCTAATATTATAACAGTTGAGTAGACGGATTAAAGCTCTTATCTGAGACTTGATAGACTGCTTACAGTTGGTTTCTTTGTAAAAAGTATTTCGTGGCTTGAAAGAGTCACATGCAAGAAAAATTATTTATAGGAAGAACTGGAACAAGAAGAGAGGGCTGCTCGCTAAAACAGAATTTTTTTTACTTCTCAGTCTCCTTTGGTTTATACTTCAGATCTGACTTAATCTGGCTTAATTACCTCAAGGACGAGGTCAATCAAGGAACGGGTCTAAAAAAAACATCTCACCTTTCCCCGTGGAATACCCTCCTTGTTGCATTTGTCACATATCACTGGATAAGTTGGACAATCGCTTTGTTGATGGTGCTACAAAAAATGACATTAATTGTTATTAACAACTGAATCATTGGATAATGCAATTCTAGAGCTCCGATTGGCAGAGCGATCATGGTATATGAGCCATAGTACCATGCTCTCCAAATATGGTAACTGTATACGTCTGCTCAAATTAAAAACGAACTGAAAATCGGTTGATTTTACTAATAAAATCGGGAAGAATTCTCGATATTTTGTGGGCGTTTTAATAAAACAATTATTCCACTCGTGCTTGTTGTATATGAAATGATTATAGCCAACTTGACGCCACGAGCCTTGTTGGCTATCCACCATCTCATATACAACAAGCAGGAGTGGAATAATTGTTAATCACCAAAGAGGCCTCACATAGTTGGCCTGATGAGGGCATTCATTCATGTCCCTAGCTAATCCCGAAGGGCCTTTTCGTCTAAAAACTGCAAGATGTAAGAAACCGGTATACCGGTAGGTTGGTCTACCGTTATAGTTGATACGGTGTGTTTTATTAACTGATTGATTGTTTGTTTGATTGATTGATTGGTTAATTGAATGTAAATATTCTGTCCAACAATCGGGAAGTATAAAAACGTTATTTGATACAGTACCGTCATCTTGATAAAGACTATCCGGGAATGACAAAATCCACATTCCACAAGTCTGTACATGCATTCATTCTCCAGATGCTCTGGAAGATCAGCTTTCTTTACCAAAATGCCACACTCAGGATGTACACAGGGGATTTTGAGGAACTCGCAGCCGTTTGTGTGGTCCTGTCAAATTGAGTAAAGTGAACTATAGATTACCACCTGAAGTTATTGGTTGTCACTTGGCTTCAAGATGAATGGATTGAATGCCATTAAGGCTACCAAGCAGTACATTGACGTTTGTACGGGGAGTGTCGAGAATGAAGGAAGTTCTCACTTATATTCAGAAAATCGTTTCCGAGATTTCCCGCAATTGATTATCGTGGGAAGGGTGGGTGGTAAACCCAATAATAGGCATCACCATGGACGACAACAACAATAATGACAATAATAACAATAACAGTAATTATTTTTTATTTTTTTTATTATTGACGGATGTTTTGTGATGATTTATTTCCCCAATTCTGATTGGCTAAAAGCACACGCATAATTTACCATAATCAGTTACTGATGACCAAATTTGGAAGAAATTTGTGTTTAAGGAGGAAATGACGTCAAAAAGGCAGCCCCCTACAGGTTAAGGCACCGTTACCGAGAAGACCTGGGGAGGAGGTTGAGTTGTTTGGGTTATGGAAAAAAAATGGCGGACATTTCACTCGTCTCAAGAGTAAGAACTCCAGCTGGAACTAGGCGAAATAATAGGTAAAAACATAGTAAAAACAGCAAGAAGACAACTCGTAGGGCGACATCTGCTATTTGGAGAATATTTGCGGAACTGGACAAACCTAAACGTACACTATCGAAGATGAACTTAACATCGATGCGGGTAAGCATGTTTGAGCTATGTTTTTAACTAGGAATTACTTTGAATTACTCGGAGGGTGTTATCCACCGAGGCCGAAGGCTTAGCTGGGCCACACCTTGCGATGTCGCATTTTCAGATTGTTTCATGTCTTTTTTTTTAATAGTTTTTATTGAGTTAAATTTAAGACAAGTTTTACAATGGTATTTAAGAATAAACATTACTGCGCTTTTCACAAACATGCGAATTCTGAAGTTCAAAAGCCAACTGACGATTGCGTTTTTCGTTGCCGTCAATCATCTTAACGGACCTCTTAGGAAACAAAACTTTACTTTAACGGGTTCAAAAGGTCATGGTTTGTGATTTGTGATTGGTGGATTTCGATCCTTTTTGTGTGTTTCTGTGTTTCCAGGTTCGTCGCTTGTGATCGTAATTATGATTGACGGCAGCGATTAACGCAATTGGGAAGGCGGCTTTTGAACTTTAGAGTTCGCATGTTTGTGAAAAGTGCAGTAATTAAATGAATTAAATTATACAATTCCACTTAAATAAATACAAACCTAAAAGAAAAAAGAAAAAGGATAACAATAACAACGAAAAAAAACAACAACAACAAAAAAAAATATATATATATATATATATATATATATATATATATATATATATATATTAATAATCACAGGAGTTCAGGCTTCAGGAGTAATCATTGATCGTTTATTGCGACAGTGCTGTTTCGTATGGTCCGAAATTGTAGGACCACACTCATCAGGCAACTTCAACGATTGACCGTTAAAATTAAAAGCTGGCAGTAAATATAGGGATGCGTTAAGAGATAGTATCTAGGTAACAGATGGATTGTGTCTTAGTTACGTTACTCTAGAGCTTTGTAGCCTAAACAGGCGAAACGAACTAGCGAGTTCATGCCCCCACAGAAACAGATATGTACTTCAGAACTCTAGAGTAACGTAACTAAGACATAATCCATCTGTTACCTAGATACTATCTCTTAACGCATCCCTATATTTACTGCCAGCTTTTAATTTTAACGGTCAATCGTTGAAGTTGCCTGATGAGTGTGGTCCTACAATTTCGGACCATACGAAACAGCACTGTCGCAATAAACGATCAATGATTACTCCTGAAGCCTGAACTCCTGTGATTATTAATAGTCAATGCTCTTCAATTAAATGAATTGAGCGCTCTACGGAATACGTTCTACCCAGAATACAAGTATTTATATATATATATATATATATATATATATATATATATATATATATATATATATATATATATATATATATATATATAAGAGGTTTGAACTTGAAATCCGTAAAACAGTGCTCAATACATAAAGTAGAGCGAGTATACGTATGGTTGACGGAAGAAAACAAGTAACTACATAAGTATCCCTACAAGCCTGTTTCGTGGTTGCCCACTCATCAGGGGATTTTAATGAGAATAACTTTACCATTACTTATATACTAGACTGATTTACATAATTTATTCAGTGCGAGGTACGTTACATCAGTTGTTGCGCAAGAGGGCTTTGTTTCTGTGGCGGCAGGAAGACACGAGTTCATTACGTTTGTTAAGTGTAGAGAGTTCAGGTCGGCAGATGATAAGGAATTTTTCTTTAAGACATAAGTTGCATCGTTTGCTTGAGCTGTTGTACGGCAGGTGTGAAGATAGAATGCGCCAGGCGATAGAGTAGTTGATGTTGTTTTCTTTAAGAGTCCAGACGTGTTTGCTGAGTTCAGTGGAGTTTCTGTTCTTTGCGTGACGGAATGATGACATGTGGTTGCTGTATCTTGTTTTGAAGTCGTTCGCAGTAAGCCCGATGTACGTTTCTGTCGTGTTGGTGTCTTTTCGTGTGACAGTAGCTTGGTAGATGACAGCAGGCTGAAGGCAGTTCCCGTTGAGCGGGCATGAGTTCTTTTGTCGGCAGTTGCATTTCTTGTTGTTGTTGTTGATGATGGTGGGGGCGGAGTCGGCGGCAGCGGTGGTAGCATTAGTCTTAGCATGGGCAGTCAAGATTCGTTTGTTGTGGTTGTCGATGATTTGTTTTGCGTTGTTCATGCAGCTGTAACTGATCTTGATGGTGTTTCTGTTAAAGATTTTTCGTAGCTTGTGGTCCTTGGGGAAGTGCTTGTCTATTAAGGCGAGGAATTTACGTCCAATGTTGGTACTGGTGTTCTTGCTAAAGGGTGGGTTGTACCATAGAATGTTATTGCGTTGTCGGTTTTTCGGTTTGCGTGTATGGGTGGGTTCGTAGTGAAGCGTGCAGCTGTATCCACTGTCGTCGAGTGCTTTCTGGTAGGCGGGCGCGGCTTGGTCGAAGGAGGCTTTGTCGGATGAGAGAGATGATAAGCGTCTGTTGATACCTGCGGGAATGTTTTTTGTAGTGATTGGTGGATGGTTGCTCTCGTGGTGGACGTATTGTAATGTAGTGTTAGGCTTTGTATACGGCTGGAAGGTGTTACGGCCAAGGTTGAATGTGACGTCTAGGAAGTTGATTACTTGTTTGTTAGCTTCTATGGTGATGCGCAAACCGTTAGCGTTGAAGATGCGGCATATTTCTTTCTTGATGTTCTCAGTTTCTCTAGGCGTGGCGTCAGTGATGGCAAGTCCGTCGTCCCGGTAGAGTCCTACGTTGATGTTGAGGTTCTGTAGTTGTGAAAGGAGGAAGCTACCGACAAGTTCACATGTTTCAGCGCCGTCGTAGCTCCCCATAGTTACGTCGAATGTAGTGTCGCCTTTCTTTTGCCAGGGTTGTTGCTTGTAAATTAAGATTGAGCTTTTAGCGTGAATAATTATTTTCTTTTCGTCAGCGGTGATGTTGTCATAATCAGATGCGAAATCGAGTGCTTTGTTCAGGAGGTCTAGGCTGATGGATGGGTAGAATTCTTCGATGTCGAAACAGATAAAGCTGGAGTTATGTTTATTGTCGATGGATCGGAACCAGTTGATAACCGCTGAGGTGTTTTTCCATTGGTTGAGGTCGTATTTATTCGCGATGCTGTTGTTATATATATATAGACATGAAAAGAGAAGGAATGAGACTGAGCTGAGCAAGCACCTGTGGCAGCTAAAGGAGGCAAATAAGGAATTCAATATCACGTGGGAATTACTCGCCAAAGCAAAATCTTACACCAACCTCACGAAACGTTGCAATCTATGTACAACAGAGACGTTTTTTTAATCTGTAGGCCTCACATGGCAACACTGAACAAGCGCAACGAACTTGTCTCTACATGCAGACATCGACGCAAGTTCATTCTAAGGTACAATCGAACATGTGAAAGCCAGAGATTGTAGCGCGAGCTTTCGTGTGACTTAGGTTTCGTATAAGAGTTGTAGGCGATTGAAAGCAAGCGCGCGCTTTTCATTCTAAAATTTCTTAATAATTTAAATTTCAAACGTTATATGTAACCGTTTTTATCACGCGATCACTTTTCTTGATGTAGACCCTGACGCTTCAGTGTTATAAGTAATGGTAACAGGACTGAGTGGAGTCCAATTCGGTCTGTAATCATACGAGTGATTAACAAAATTGAAATATCATAGGGGTTGACAAGCCTGACTCACGCTTTCCACCCACGTGTTTTAGCCTTTAAATCTCGGAGTTTAGCTTTTACGAGTATATCTTTCAGAGACCGTCCTCGTTTGTATGATATAATTGGAGGTTTCTTTGCAGATCTGTCTCAGAAGAGGTTGTTTTTCTATCAGTTGCCAGTGTTTCATAAGAATGTTTTTAAGGATGGGAACTGATGGTTGATACTGCGTGACAGAGGGCAAAATGGCTTTTTCTCTTGATGGTTTTTGTCGGAGTGCTACTTTCCTGTTCTCAAAGTGTATTTCAGAGAGAGTTAGAGTTATTAAGTTTCGTGGATATCATCTCTCTCTAAGGTGCTTTTGGAATTCTTCTAGTCGGTTTTGAGAAAGTTTTCTGGATACAATTGTGTACAAAGGCAAACGGTTTAACAGTACGTCAATTCTCGACGTACGAACGCATTTTAAACCTACTGAAACTTTCCAATATGCCCATTTCACGTCTTGCCAACCCAAAGACGAACATGCCCAAAGACGTTACAATACAAAGCACGAGCACGCATAAGGGCAGATGAAGCCTTTAAAACAGACATTAAAAGGGTAAGAAAAACAACAGAACAAGAGGTGGTGAACGCCCTAATCAGGTACCATGAAAGGAGAATAGCTGAAAGCAAAAAATCACTCAAGCGGCAAAAGAGACCGACAGGAACTGTGAACAAGAAATCAACGGACAATAAGAATACTCATGAGCAAAATGTAAAAGAGATAGCTGAAAACTTCTTTAAAAAGTTCAACGAGTTTAAAAACCTCATGAACACAATGTCAAATAAAAGTGGTGAAAAGTATGCCTGTCTACTTACTAAGTCCAACTTACATAACAAGGGTGTACAGGAAAACAACAAACTGTCAAAATCGGGCAGTAAAAAGCGTAAAGAACGCAAAACCTCAAAAACACAAGCTTATAAAAGAACACAACTAGAAAGAAACAAGGGGTACATAAAGAACTTATACAGTCAAAACATCACAGACCATGAAATAAATTTACTCTCTAAAGGGTTAAAATTCATACCCACACCATTAACAAAAAAACAGCATATCAGGCGTCAACTTCTTCAGGATTTTGAGCAATTTGCGAGAAGAATGCGCCTGAAATATATCTTTCATGGGCAAAATAACAAACCACATCCTTATCACGTAAAATCAAACTGGATACCACAAGTTCAACCCTCGGCTGCACTCGAAAGTTATCTTGAAGAGGTTAAATTACAACGGGCAGAAATTAAACTGTCACAGCCAAAAAACAATCTGTCATCAAAAGAACGAGAAGCACTAAAATCTTTAAAAAGAAACAAACATCTTAATGTGAAAAAAGCAGACAAAGGTTCCTGTGTCGTTATTATGGACACAGAAAACAAAATAAACGAAGGTCAAATACTACTTGACAACTCGAAACACTATAGACCTTTAGATGAACCGATGGTTAAGGAAACTCAATATAAAGTGAAACAACTAATACAAGAACTACATGAAAATAAAAACATTGATGACATGACAAAAAAATTCACAAGCCTACACCAGTAGGTAGGCCAATAATATCAGGTTGTGACGGACCAACAGAAAGAATCTCAGCATTTCTTGATAGGC
>CALNXK010000318.1:240000-247500 GCA_942486035.1 Porites lobata
ATCGAGCAAAATGTTGTTTTGACTGTACATGTGATGATATTTGCGGCATTTGAATAATTTATTTTTGCACGTAGTTTACGCGTGTTGACTCCCTATCACAGAGATTTTAAAGCTATCCCGCAATTTTGTCATGAATATTACTAGGGGTACCTTCCGGCAAGTGCCAACGAGGCGAATTCGTATATCTTTTCTGCAATGTGCCTATCCAGATCTTCGCGATATTTTTTGTTTTTTTCAAAATTTTAGGTTTAAAATGGATTCCGCTATATAGAAAAGGATGGCACCCAACTCCAAAACAACAACTTTGGCACATTCTAGGCTTTCACTTTTATTGAACAATAACAACATGGCTTGAAGCTTTGTTGGTAAATATGAGCAAGTTAGTACTTATGTTTCATGGATGATTCCATTGTATCAAAACTATAAACGTTAGAAAGAAAAATATAGTTCAAATGAGGCCTTTGACTGCTGAAATTAAAAATAATAATTAAATTCCGAGCAACAGCGTCATCAGGGATAAGAAAAATATTTCGCGTGGTAATATACGTGAAAAAATTGGTGTAAAGTAAAATGTGTGAAAAGCGCAAGACTGGGGCGGAATGTGTCAGAGGTATAAAAATATAAATTTGAATAAAATACAAAGATCTGATGAGCGAGTGTCACAGGACAAAGAGTCTCTTGAAAGGCACAATGATAGTCTTCGAAACAAAAGGTCTGCAAGTTCGTTGCATTGCTCACGGCAGTTTTGAGCTGTCTCAATGTAAATCGAGCAGCAAAAAAACATGGTGATTGATAAAATCTCTCGAAAGACATAAATAAATTCTAAAAAAAGGTCCGCAAATACGTTGCATTCCTCACGGGAAGTGAGGACTGGCTCAATGTAAATCGACCTGCGAAGAACACGCTGGTTCTGATAAACGTTTTGAGAATATAACCCTATACCTTGTTCAATTCACGAAGGAAAAGAAAACACTGAAAACCCTGGTTCTGAGTAGAGAAGCGAACAAGCTACCTACATGTAAATCGAGCTGCAAAGAACAAGCTGGTTTTGACAAAACTTTGAGTAAATAAAACCTATTCCTTGATCAGCTGTTGTTTTAAAAGCAATTTATTAAGCAAACCAGAGCACTAATTTCCCTTTCAAACTAGAAATCGTATTAAAGATTCCTCACCTGCTGTTAGGTCCTCTAGAGCACACAACGAACAGCTGCACACTGAATCACCCAATTTCGGACCACGAGGTAAATGCAAGACCATGACGTCACTACCCAAATATCCGAATGTGGTCAAAAATGCAAATTTTACAGGGTTACGCAGTATTTGAGAGTTTTTGCCTACATTGCGCGGCGTTATAATTCTGCCGCCGAGTCAACCTCCCTTCTTAGCTCGGTTGCCTCGTTGGCAATTAATAAGTAATCACATGATTTTTCTCGTGCAATTTGGAAGAAATAAGCACTCGTAAATTTTTTCAAAGACCACAAATTGCACTCGCCCCACGGGCTCGTGCAATTTTGTTAGCCTTTGAAAAACTTTACTCTTGCTTATTCATTCCAAATTGCACTCGAAATCATCTGATTACCTGTACTAATAGCGGAGCTCTCGCGGGTGCGAAGCTTGCGCAACGGAGCACCATGGGTAAGAAAATTTGGTAACCTATGCATCCGACAAATTTTGGTTGTCACGTGACCATACATCCGAATACCCGACCGCCCGTCGGTCTGCACAACAGGCATACCAATGTAAAATAACTCAATCAACAGGTATGGCAACCTAAATGCATCTTAAGAGGTTTTTTTGGCAGGAAATCGCTTGTCCACCCGGACTTTTAAGGTGATGTTAATTATACCGGACGATTTGCAAGGACCATATTTAGCGCAACACAGCGTTACAACATTGTTGCGACATCGTTTCGAAAGGCTGCAACATTGTTCCCACATTGGAACCCTGTGTTGCGCTAAAAATCGTCGTTACAAATCTTCTCGTGTAACATCACTTTTAGAGAGAAAAGCAACAAACAAGTCTAGTCTTTTGAACAAACTTTTGGGACACCCTCTATATCCAGAGCTTCGCTTTTAGCCCTGGCTAAATCTATTTAGTAAAATCCAACTAGTGGTCTATTGTCAATCCTGCGTTCTGATTGGTTGAGCTACTACTAGGCTATATGTTATAGCTCCCTAGAAGCGAAAAGCGCCGGCTTTGAAAACAATAACAATGGCGCCTGAATCGCGTTTTGCTAGCTAAAGTTGTTTTGTCTCGATCTTTATGACCAACTAGCTGGAACTTACGAAAACAATTATTCCTCTCGCGCTCATGACCTCTGAGTCAATAGCCCATGAGCCCGCGGCTCGAGGAATAATTGTTGATTAGTACATACTAAAACAGTAGATAGTGTTTTTCGCGTGCTCTGATTGGCTACTCAGTCAGTGAATATACTGCACTATTCACTGATTCACCTCCACTTCCTCCGAGCGAGCGACGCCAAAATCGCGTAAGTTGCGAGCAAAATGCCTTCCCGGTTTGCTGTTATAACAAACAAAGAAATTTCACAACTAATCAGGCAAGCTGTTCCCGAAATACACGACGACGGTGACGAAGTTCGGTTTGGAAGTTTTAACAGGTAAAACTTTGTCTTTTTGACTTGAATTTATCGATAAAACCGGTTTACAAATGCAAATTAAGCTTCAGCTTAAGTCTTGCGTTACTTTATTTGGTTGAGTTGTTCATAAATAAGCTTAAAACTAAATTTGATAATCTTTTTTACAGAATGATTTTACATACAAAAAGAATTCACAACTCCTTTTGAAGAAATTTCCCTGCAAGAGCTACACAAATGCCTTCAAAAGTTTTATTTGTCGGTAAGGAAAAGCGACGACCGCGGCCGTTCGGTCATTGCGCGCCAAAATTGTAATCGTTGGTGACAGGAAATGAGTTAAAAATCATCATTTTTGCGCTCAATTATCTCACTGTTTTAGTACATACTAAAACAATTATTCACCCCAGTCTCGGTTGCTAGTGGTAGAAAAAAAAAAAACGCCGGTAAATTCCACCACCACCAGCCACCCCCACTTCGGTGAATAATTGTTATATAATTATTCATATTGATGCATGGTGTTTACTCATACATTTTTTGCTTTTAATTGTGGCTCATGGGCTCCTGATTACGCTGCAAAATTTTGCAAAAACGCTTAGAAATCAAATATTACTTTTGTTGTACAATCTACATGTTTTTGCATCAGACTAAATGAAGGAAAAGAGCAGCAAAAAAAGTTTCTTTTCTTGAGCAACTTTTGAGCTTTTTTTGTTTCAAAAAGGAACTTAATTTTGACTTTCCTAAGGACATTTTTGGGAAATCACGAGAAATTAAACTTTTTAGGAAATTTCGGGCAACTTGTGGAAAGCCCTACTTATGAAATGGAGGGGAGGTTATTTGAGGGGGAAATAGAGGATTTACGGTATTTGAGCCTAGAGGCTGCAGATATACCGTAAATTTTCTATTAAGCTCCCCGGGGGGCTTTTTTATTTCAAACACATTGGAGACGGGGGCGGTTATTTAATTTAGCCCTGACGATGGTATCAATTCTCCATAAAGAACTAGAATACTAAGCGGAAAAGTTCAGTTGCAAGAAGTTTTAGGTCATGCAGCCGAGGATCAGAATCAAATCCGAACTTCCTGTTGGTGAATAAACTATCCCGGATAAGTCCACACAAAGTTTTACAGTCGTGATTCATTAATACAGTCTATCTTTCATTAGTGAAGAATAATAAGGGGGAGGGGAGGGAGGTTTATTTAAAAGGGGGGGTCTTAATAGAGAATTTTTACTCTTCGAACTAGCTAGTGGTTCGTTATCATTTTTACCCTGAGTAGCTCTGAGTATTATCCTAAAATGAGGTAATCACCATTTTTACAGAAACCTAACCACTACACCTTTTACGTAATTAGAAGGGCCACCCACGATTGGAAAAACTAATTTGTTTTAGTGAAAGTTAAGGCAAGCGTAAATCAAATTAACAAATTAGCTCGATTGAGCCCCCTACATCTATTTCATCTCTTGTTTGTTTGTTTGTTTTTTCTGCATCGTCTTCGCATACCTCTAAGTGCCTGACTTCCCCTTTCCATTTGCACCCGTCCTCCATGAATGTACAGGAAACTACGAGGGCAAATACTTCACGGCGCATGAAGTTGTCGGGAAAGACCTGTTGAAAGACACTGGTGAATGTACGCTAACATTGAATACAAAGCGTAATATTGAAATCCCAAATTTTGGAAGATAATAGGGAATTGGAAATTTTCGAAATAACTAAATATTTAAACATCGTAAATTTGGAATCTTGGATAATTTCCTCTTATTTCTGTGATTCCAACACTCCATAGTTCTTTTGGGACAAAAATTCATACCTCGTTTTTCGGTAATTGTTTCTGGTCCACAAGGCAAATCAGCATCACTGATAATGGATCCCTGTAAGAAAGCTTGTATGTTAGCAATTTCCTTTCTTCGTTTAGGGTATCGGTGATATTACTAACGCACTTTTAGGTGTATCATTAGGTATCTACTTGGTCAATCAAAATGATCATCTAGCATGCAGCTGTCATTTAAAAAACACTTTGGTAAAGAAAAAATGAAAGATGGTAAATTTTGAGCTCGGTGAAACAAATGTGAAAGTGAAATTATCAGCATCTCACGAGCGTGAGACAAAGAAAAAAATCTGACTCCCCGACAGGATTCGAACCTATGACCTCCTAAAAACCGGGCGGGCGCTCTAGAGCTACGGAGAAGTCATGGAGAGCGAAGCCATATACTAGGTTCATATTTGACACGCGTCCTGCAAACTGCTGGGATCAACAATGTCGATGCCGCAATGTGTGGTGAAAGAATGGAAGATGGTAAATTTTGAGCTCGGTAAAACAAATGTGAAAGTGAA
Organism: Porites lobata; assembly: GCA_942486035.1. Classification (NCBI taxonomy): domain Eukaryota; kingdom Metazoa; phylum Cnidaria; class Anthozoa; order Scleractinia; family Poritidae; genus Porites; species Porites lobata. The sequence continues at coordinate 244,921 of CALNXK010000318.1, forward strand.
ATCATCAATTCAACCTCCTTATGAAAGGACTCCTAGGTTCAAACCTTTCACTGCCATAACAAAGGGACTTATTTTCCTAGAAAATATTCGCAAAAAGAACAGTAAACTTTTCAATTTAACAACAAAGCTCTGATAGACTTACCGCACATCCACAAGATTCTCCAGACAAGACTGGCAATAGAAATGACCACAGCTCGTTTGCATGGCCTCTCTCAGTAGTAGCTCGCAGTAAGAACAAAAGTACTTCACATCAATCTTCGCCCTGTCTGGATTTGCAAGGCGAAAACCTGGCATTGTGGCTTTTGTAACTACTGCTGCAGTCAATAGGCAGCTTCCTTTGCTTTGGACTTTGGGCAAGAAAACTGTAATTGCAAACGAAAGCCATACATGAGGAGACACATAACCAGTCCGGAATATCCCTAAATTTAAGGACAGGGCCAACTGGTCACGCGACACTTTTCAACCAATGAGAAGGCGCGCTTGTGTTTATCAACAAACAAATCAAAACATCGCCCCAGTGATAAAAAATTTTCAAAACAACGGACGGAGTCGGACAGAATCATTCATCGTTTCTAGGCTCTCAGGCATATTTTAAAGACTTTTCATGATGAGGCACACAATTTTTTTAAGTGGACAGCGTATCGGAAGCCATATTGGAAGTGTCTCGTGAAATATTCAGCACATTTTGTAGCTTATTTCTTCTTTTATCTCTTAAACAGCGCGTTGTATAGGAGAGATTTTGGTCGGTTTTCAAGGTAGGTGAACAAGTATCTATTATTTTTTCGATTCACAGATTTTTTACGAAGTTCTAGATATTTTTCCTCGATTGTCATATCGATTAACTTTTATCATGTTGAATGTGGGGATGGTAGACAACCTAGAATTTTGGTAGACAATTTTTGAATTCCGAGGTCCAAAACACGTACGTTTTCCACTCCCGGGTTTCTCACAAAAGCCGTGTTATTACTTTTTTTCGCATTAGTACGAGCCTTTGCCTTTTTTCTTTTCAAGGCTAAAACAACTTTATTAGTCTCATGGATATTCACGTCCAACATCTCGCCTCACTTTGCCGAATTTGCGGGGATGAAATTGAAGATCATAAGCGCAAGGTACAGAAGGTAGATACTAACCGCTTTGTTTCTGAAATTCACTATTCTGGAAAGATTTAATGTTGTTGGATTCTCCAAATGTTCACCCACCGTTAAAAAACAATCAAAGAAACAAGGCAAATCTCAATTGTAAATGCTGTTTTTCGCTACTCATTGAACATGCACTGATTATCTGGGATAAAATTAAAGCATTGCAGGTACTACAGCAAGCAAAGAAAGCACCAGATGCGTGAAGTCAACACGAAACAACACAAAAAAACAAACAAGAAAAATTAATAAATTTGGACTACTTTCTATTCTTGTTATGATGACTGGTTCTTTGATTCTTGTCCTGTAGAAGTTAATAGGTAGTACCAATCCTGTTTTGTACGATCTCAACAAATTTTCACACTCCCTCTAAGGCTATTTTTTACGGGACCAGTTGCTTCTATCAAAAATCTTGCAAGCCATGCCAGTGAAGCCACGACCTTTGCGATCGGTCAGGAATCAGTTCGAACACCCCAATGATTCCTTGCAATGATTAATGCTCTTATTCTCTTACATGAAATGTTTTCTTTGAAATATTAAATGTGAAACCTAGACGAGTACTGTAAGCTCATCTTTAATTCTGTCCGACTCCGTCCGTTGTTTTGAAAATTTTTGATCACTGGGGCGATGTTTTGATTTGTTTGTTGATAAACACAAGCGCCCCTTCTCATTGGTTGAAAAGTGCCGCATGACTAGTTGGCCCTGTCCTTAAATTTAGGGATATTCCGGACTGATAACTGAACAGATGTTCATTGTCAAAGTGTTTCGGAAAACAAGTAACTCGATACCGGTCGATAAATCTTAAACCCGTATACAAAATCTCTTTTAGGGTTTTTCTGAGTCAATACGTCCTTAGTTTGAGGAGAAACTACGTGGCCATTAACAAAGATTTGGAAAAATTACCGCCATAGTTGTACTAGATAAATTTGTTTTGATCGGGGGGTTGTGATATCGAGTTGTCATAGCAACGACGCTATGCTTGCAGCCGTATTCTTTAGTGTTCTTGCAAAATCGTTCACGGGAGCTTTTTTCTCCAGTAGCTACGTCGATGTTCGTGAAGTTTAAGGGAAATGTATGAATTAAGCGTTACCGAGATATTTTGGGATGAAGTTTATTATTAGAAATATGGTAAAAACTGGACGATCTTGATGTTCGGCCGTTATCTGTAGAAAACAAAGCGCTTTTGAAATACAGCAGCAGTAACAAACTCAGTTTTAATTTCGAGATAAGGGCAGGTAAGATATCGTGAATCCTGCCTTCTGATTGCCTGTCCGAGCGGGCAATTCAAGGGAAAAATGTTCAATAAAGACCCATCTTAAACTAGTCTTAGACTACAACTAATATGACAGAAAGTTAAAAGATGTTCGATGATCCCGTTCGTCTCCGGTTTATAGGCAATGATTCTGTTCAATTTTCAACTTACCAAAGGACATGAGTTCGTTGG
>CALNXK010000318.1:252500-280000 GCA_942486035.1 Porites lobata
CCACCGAATAGCGTCACCCCCGATATTTTCATGTCCAAGAAAATACTAAACGCGAAGCTAATCATTGTGCCAAGAATTGAATCTGTTAGCTACATTTTATAGCGCCAGATACCAGTGCTTTGAGGATAAAAAAAAAACGTAATTCTTGGGCGTAATGAACTCAGTTTTCGGGAGGATGTTCCTCGCTCTCGGGAGCAACAGTGGAAGACATTGGACATTGACACGAATCATGATTCTCGCCCGAAAAAAAAAAAAAAAATGGGATCAGATTTCTTTCAATAGACCGCTGGCCAGAAGCGTCGACTCGTGACCCCACAACGATCAGATCATGCTGAGGCCAAAACAGTGCGGCGGTTCGGGAATTTTTTTCTTTTTAAGTCACCATCACTTGTGAAAAAATAACATTACTGTAACATTGTTTCACTAAGTGCTTTCTGGCCGGGAAAAAGTTGTGCATTCGTTTACATTCCGCCGCAGTTTAGACAAATGACGTCATTGTCCGCTGTCACGCGACGACATTTTCCAGATTCAAGTTTCGTCAGCAGATTGTAATTTCGAGTTCTTTTCTTTTTCTGCCTATTTTTCATTTTCCTTTCTCTTTTAATTCTACGTCCTTCTACTTAGGATGGTCTCTGAGCGCCTAGCAAGGATTAAAGTGGCGTCTACCACGCTATCCACGGCTGTATTGGCAACAGAGAAGTGTTTCGCCGAAGTAGCAAGATAACGGTAAACACTGCAACTTTGAACGCTTTGTACAACGTCAATATACTTTGGCCGAAAAATGTTTTTCCAGAATCGTAATGTATATCCCTCCTATGTCCGATTCGTCACTGTGATTGCTTTCAACAGCGTTGGACTTTTGAGAAATAATTATTTTAAAATCAGCTCCAACGCTCCATCTAATTTAATATGCAATATTTGAAAATTTATTTTTTATTCCCTTCGGCAGTTTCTCGATGTTTATCGAATGATATTGCATTAAAAGGCCTTTTTCTTCATCACTGTGTGGTTTTCTCGTTATTTTTCGTTGCGATAATGATTTCTGAACCGTTTTTTGCGAGGGCTTATTTTAGGCTTGATTTTGCTGCCATCAGACGGGAAAAGTTTGCGGCTCGATATTTTTGGTTTAAAGCGAAACTGAAACAAAAGAAATTCATTTTTGAATAGTATTCGGTAACCTCTACTTGGGAGATAAAAATTGGCCGATTTTATTTTTTAGCCGGAAATCATCGGTCGTTTCTTAGGCGCAGGGCCTCTTAAGAGCTGTCCAATTCCTAGCTACACATCTGTTACGTAACATAATACTCCTGATCAGTATTTTTCTGTCTTTTTTTTTTTTTTGCTTTGTTACGACGTGCAAGAACTATGTCTCACAGAAACGTTCAATATATGGCCTAGTTTCAATAGAGGTTTACCTTGCAAGGAATAAATCAAAACTGTTTATGCGAATTATGGTTATAATCAATTAGTACACATCTTAACCACCCTTGTTATGAATTTCGTTCCTTGCTTTCTTGTTTTTTTAGCTTTGTGTTTGTTTTTTTACTTGTTTAGATTGTTCTAAAAGAAACTGGAAAAAATCTGGCTATTTTGACACAACTCATTTTGAATTGCACTTAATTCACGCATGCACACTTTTGAAGAAGCAATTGCAGCTCCAAATTTTTAGCTAATGGCCCCTTCTCTGGGTCACTATTTTTCTTTCTAATCAGGCCGACACCTAATTTCCTTTCTACGTGATACTGTGTCCTTCTGAATAGGGGCTTTAGGAATATTTTCCTCGCCGGTTAACGGCTCGGTAAATATTTAGGCACTATTCACCTCGATTTCAAAGGATAATTGTTAGGTATATATTGAAATGAATCATATTTTGAGCTGCGGATAAGGCCTGGGGGGTACTCCTGGGAATTTTTGATAGGGCTGTGCCGCCCGGTTCTCCAAATCCTGACCCTATTTCAGACCAAAAAATGTCATTTTCCACACCTGTACTCAGACCTGGCGTCTCTAAAATCCATACTCGTTTACTAACCTGGCCTCTAAGAAATCAATTTCATGAAATAAACGTAATTTAGAACAGCAACAAAAAAGATCTCTTACAATCCATTTCGAAACATCCCATATTTCTCTTTCTTTTTCTTACTCATTTGGAATTGAAACGATAAATACGTTCATACACTCTCGTAGTTCCCTCGAGAACCATCCTCTATTCCAGACCAAAATGGGCAAAGTCTATAGTACCCGTTTTCAGACAAAAACGGCGCAAAAACTATGCTATTTTGGGGCGGCGCATACGCGATGTTGTATGGCTTATATAAGGTAGTGTCTCGGAGGGATAAAGATATGACAGTGAACATGATGTTCGCAGTAGAATGTCGAAGTCGTCGCAACGCGACTTTAACGTCAGTATTACATTTACGTGCCTTGAAGCACTTTAAGCGTTTACTAGTATAAACACCGGACGCCATAAACTGGCTGACGTATTTATGCCCACTCGGTCCAGAGATGACTGGGACGAGTCGGCCCGGACGAGTCATTATTTAAAGGGTTAGGTAAATGTTGTCAGCCAAGGCCGAAGGCTAGCAGATAACCGAATAAGCTCAGGCTGTAGCCTGCATTAAGCAAGCGTTTCCGCACGAGTTCGCCAAGAAAGTTGGGACGAGAGCAGAAAAAAAAGGAATGGAGGGGGAGGGGAGAGAAGGAAACAGCTTGCCCGCAAACCCCACGATTTTAAATTTGAAAACCTGCGTTCGCCCACGAACGCAGCTTCTGGTGCGGTGCTGTAGTATTGATTAAATAGCAACAAGATCCCTTTATCCTCTCTTGATAGCAATCAACAATACATCAATCAAACGAGGTATGTTTTCTTTACGTGCGTCGCCGGGGATCTGGTCTGATCTGATTAATTTGTGGTGGCAGATTACAAATTCTTTGGACTGATATTTATTTGAATCGTGTTTGTGCGAAGGTTTATTAGATCAGAGTCCCTTCAAAGTATAATTGGAGATCGAGCAGTGGAGATTACTGAAGGCCAATTAATTGAGAATGACGGCGTTCGTATCTGACTGGAAAAAATGGACAGTTCGTTGGAGAAAACATCAACGTAAATCAGAAAATCGGTACTCGACACTAGCTAGAGCCGCCATGGACAAGTGATTTGTTTACTTTTTGAAATGAAAAGATTCTTGTTATTTGTTGGAAATTTAGCGGCATGTATTGTAAAGAACTTTTCGACACTGGCTGGCCTATGGAGAGCAGCCGCTCTGTAAGACTCATAGCCGGCAGAGTAAAGTGTTCCGGACAAATCATTTCTTTGCGACGTTTGACAAGGTTTCAGATGAGTTAAGGTCACATAACGTTCCAAATTTAACTTAACAATGACAAACCAAGAAATTCCGCAGCAATCGCTCAGAGTTGCAACCTTTTATTACACTTTCGCGTGGAGCGTGTTTTATTAGAGAACAAAGTAAATTTTACAGTACTCTTTTCGTTATACTGGCTTCTATCTTGACGAGCTGTCAATTTACAAATGAACCGAACCGTGAAATATCAAGGGGCGTTTTCCAGAATCGTGGGGTTTGCGGGTAAGCGTTTCCTCTTCTCCCCTCCCCTTCCCCGTTCCAATTTTTTTTTTTTTTAAACCCGCTCTAACTTTCGCGGAATAACTCGATTGGAAACGCTTGCACTCAGGCTACTCAGGCTGTAAGTCGCGCTGATTTCAAGAATTAACTGCAGGCTGTTAGCCAATGAGAAGACAGAAAGCGAGTACTTGGTAAAATAACCCTCAGCTAATAATTTGCATTTGAAAACTGTATTGTTGAATTTGCGCGGTATAAATAAATGTTATTACTAAATGTTATTATGTTATTAGTTTCACCCTTTTCTCCTTCCTTACCTTTTCAGAAGCTCAGATGCGTTGAGTTTTGACACTCTTTGTCTTTACTTTCGTCGCTTTGATAGTTTGATATTTCCAAGCTGTTCACTAAAATAATAATAAGAAGGCAGAATATTTGAATAAAAAGAATTTCATCTCACTGTCTATTTTGGTTCTGTTCGAAATTTAATTAAACAAACTGAAACTTACTTTTAGTTGCATACCAAAAGAAAAAAAAACTTAACTTAACTGTAATTACGAATACTTTCTAATCACAATGATAGAGGTATCTGTCTTTTTCTGCAACTTGGTTTAGCCGTAGGGAATGAGATAACCGGTCTCGAAGAGTAAACAAGAGAATGGTCTGTTCACGCGGGTGGCTGGACTCAAAAGAATATTAAAGGCTACATAAATGATGAGAAAATCATGGGTAGAATTTGTAAACGACTTAGACCAACATGAACACTGCTCTTTCTCTATCAGAAATCAATGGATCAATCGGTGGAAGAGATGAGATTATCGAAATTCCACCTGAAACCACCTATTGGCCACAGTTTTCCACGAAACATGATACAATAAACGGAAACAGAGTCGAAAAGCAGCCAAATCTAGAAGCGGCTATAGAGACAATGTAGTGTTGCATTTGTTTTCTGAGTGATAGATTGTGCTGGTTACATGATACACGTAGTTCCGAAGTGATACTAAAAGATCGTCGTATAAAAATCCTTGAAAATGTTCAGATGGTTTCCGGCTTTAACCGTCGATCATTTGCTCGTGTATCACTATGGTTTCGTGTTGGCGCTTTTTTGCTGTAAACCTGTACATAAACAAGGGCCCTGTCTTTGAACTATGTGTTCTATTAATTAAATGTTATTGACTAGCTGTGCCGCTCACTTTATCGAAAGCATCTCACCGAAAGTTCACTGATAAACGAGACCAGAAGCGTTTTGTTTCTCATGAATAAAAAACAATGCCACATAATAAACCACTTACGAACTATTGTGTAATATTAACAATAATATCAAAGGTGACGAAATACTACTTAATTTTGGCGCGAAATCTCAGCGTTAATTTGTAATTTCACGTGTGAAATTACAAAATTGCCATGGCAACCTTCCGTACCTGTCAGTGCCAAGATGGCGACGAAGTTTAAAGTGTTATGAATGAAGATGTCAGGGCATTAAAAAACGCTTTAGAAAAGCTAAACACGAGAAAGGGCACATTAAGAAGGACTTTAACAGGTATTTTGTCAGAAAATTCTTAACGAGCCAAATTTTAAAAGCTCTTAACGTTTGAGAGAGTGGAGTTCTCGATCAATGGATACGATCCAAGATAAACATGTCAAAAATCCACGACATAATTCGCCACCTATGATATTAAAGGGACTGGTTCACGGTAATGCGCATGTGTGAGTTCTGACAGTAGCTAATTGTTTTTCAACCAATCGGAAGCGAGTTAGATGCACGCAAGTAAATTTACAAAATTCAACCAAGTTAATTGTTCGCGACGCGAGAGTATTTCCGGGCATTTGGTTTGATTTGATTTATCCCCATAATTCAAGTTTATTCTGTGCTACTCCTCAGTTATATGTTGCAGCCGATAAGAATAAGATTTACAGCCCTGTCCTGCTTTGAAACAAACATTTACCAACGTGTATTTTTACGAGGTCGTACCCACGCTAACAAAGCAGTCACCGATCGGCAAACAAAATTTGTAAACAAACATCTTATTACTGTTCTCTCAGTTCGCCTTATTTAAACCCTGAAATACCCACAAATACCGCCTGACCGGTGACAAAAACACACAACGTATGAGTATAAAGATTATCCTTAATTGTGCATAAATTTCAAATGCTTATCAGCAAATGAACAAATTCATTCGCGTTACATCGGGTCAGTGTTCCGCAAAACAAATGTTATCGAGTAGCACACTTAAAGAAACTATATTATAAACAGAATATTCAGGCAATAATTTATTTTAAAAACATCAATTCTTAAACATATACGATCGTAAAGCAAAGATACAAGGAACATTTCAAGTGTACCAGATCAGTGAAGATCTCACGCGGCCTGTTGCGGGATAACTACAGGTCGGAGTCAAAAATCAAATCAAAGTTGAACGAACTCATGCCTTTAACCACTTTCCAAGTGTCGTGTATTCTTTTCGTAAGCCACACACTACTCCTAGAACCATACCAGATCGATACGCTAAGCTTCTCTATCTCCTAAGACTCTTGAGAACGTCCTGTTACCGGACGGCCACGATGCTCTTCTGAACCTCCATGATCAAAACATTATTTTTTGCGTCTTCTTAAAACGTAACCAGTCAAACGACACAACCACACGTTAATCACCACTACCGAAGTATAACTAGACCAGTCAAAGCGACGGATGTCCGAACAAAACGAAGGATTTTCAATGATTGTACCGGTAATGGCGATTTCGAATTTAGTGTTGACCCAACAAATTTATTCTGAAGAGCCAAACGGCGCGCATGCGCATTATCGTGAACCAGTCCCTTTAATAGGTAATAAAATTATGGCCTTTTCAATGTTTTGTTTTGTAAGTAATATGTAAATTTAATGTATAATTTGGACAAAACGGGCTTGAAATTATTCCCTAATTTCACTCGTCACCATTTGATTACACATTCTTCCACGAATTCAAAGTAATATTACCCACTGCTTTACTGGTAAGGTTATTATTATTTATTCAAAACCTTTCTCTTGTTGTTTACCATTTATAAAAAGATTCCGGAAAATCTGGTTGGAAAGTAAATGGAACATGACTTTATTTGCTCGTTCGATCGGAAAATTCCCGGGAGCAAAGGAACATCGGAAAAGATAGCACTGTTTTTCCGCACGGAATATTCCAAACAGAAATTCGCTTTCCATTTCTCCAAAGCTATCTTTGATACCAGTTTCAGGCCTTCGCGGTCGTTTTCCGGTAAATAGAACTGATTCGTACAAATGGTAAACGCAATTCCAGGGCGAAATTTAACAGTCCTGAATTTTGCGCACCATATGCCTAAACCGTGGACCGACCAATTTGCCCATGTAAATGGTAATAAACAATCTCTGTTTCCGAGTGGCTTTAATCTCCCGGGCTCATTTTTCATAGCCGGCTACTGCTAATCAAATTTAAAAGATTTTTCCTGTTATTGAACGCCTGATGTCAATCGTTGAATAACAGAAAACGTTTTGGACGATTATTTAAACATGGCGCAAGGACGACGAGCGTTGGGCTTGATTAATGTGAACGGGAGAAATTTGTCATAAGGTGCAGAACTTTCTACCTTTTGTTCCCAAAAGTTGATAAAATGTAAGAAAGATGAGTTTGTTTAACGTATCCGAAAAGTAAAACGCAAATAAGCCCAACCTCCTCTGGAGGGGCTTCTCGGTTCAAAATGTCGTTGTCAAGATGACCCAGGGGACGAGTTTTGACGATCAAGCCGAGAACCGCCCCGCCGTAACGAAATACAGCCGCGGTCAAACATCGCGTGCGATAACAAGATTGGAAGATCCGCCTGTGGAGAGGATTGTGAAAAATTATAGCCTTTTCAACGTTTGCTAACAGTATGTAACTTTAATGTACTTTTCCTTCAAAAGAAATAGCTCAGGGAGGGATATTTGGCTAAGAACACGATATTATCTCTATTGGTTGATTATCCCCTATAAAATCCGGTCTGGCAGATGTTTTGGCAAAAAAATGCGTAATGAAAACTGTCAAAACTGGCATGCTTATTTGTCCTTTCCGAGTTCAGAAAATGTGGCCACTGCTTAATGTGTTAATTCTATGTTGTGACCTTCCATATATTACCCGGCCTTTAATTTAGTGAGAGAAATTGTAGTTTTGTACAATTTATTCTTCTTATGGCAGTTGCTGGAAGGTCGACAAATGAAATCGGCCGGATGCGAGGTCTAATTAGACTCTCAGTCCAAAAATATGCTGCTTACAGTCTTGACAATGATTTTATTATTACATCTATTATCATTACCTTAACTTTCAAGGCAACCGATTTAATGAATTATTTCAACAATGAGCTCGCGGCACTAATGTCAGAACCGCTTCTGTGAATTCTTTTGTAGACTTGCTTCGTAAGCACATTGCAGCAATACTGATTGACGCTACACAATGTCTAAACCGCTAGGTAGCAAAGATTGCCCAATTGTCTCGTACATTCGACTGTTTCATTCTTGATTTAGTGCAAAGGAATGAAACTGCCCATAGACACTGCTCATGCAATAACTAACATTTTAGATTGTCGACTGATTCCTCCAAGCTTCACAAAACTAATACAGTTTTATCTTGTTTACTCGTTCACAGAACACTGCCCCCTCAGTTTGACCCTGCTTTAAAAACTTGAAGCTCCTTAGTTGAGAGCAATGCAGAACACCCTTACAAAATCACTCAAATAATTTGGGAGCTGATTTTTGGTTCAAGTGACTAAACTGACAACAAAGGATGCTAAAATAAGGCAACTGAGGCCCTTTGCGGACATTTAGTCATTTGCCTTTGAACACAACACTGATCTTGAAAACAAACCTTTATATTATGTATCACACCAGCAGTTGCACGCAATGCATAACATCTCATAGTTAGTAACTTCCACATGCACATAAAGTGGGCGTCCAACTGTCACGTGAGCTTCATTGCTGGAAGTTGGCAACGTCAGTCAAAACCTATTTTCAGGGCGAAATTAACGATGCAAAACCAGTGCGGTAAGAGCGGCCTGTTGTGGATTTGGAATGTTTAATTAATACTCTCAAAATGTCTTGGTTACTGATTAACAACTGAAGCGTGATGCCCAGCTAACTGGCTTTCTTTCTCTCTCCCTCTCTCTCTGAGTCCTCTATAACTCTTTTATCATGTGGTAGAAACCGTAATGAAAACAAAAAAAGCATTTAGGCAATTTTCTGTATTAATTTATCTGTACAACAGCTAATCTTCTACGATCGTTTCCAGTATTCTTGACGATGGTAAAGAGATCGCTCAAGTGAAAATCTATTAATAACATAACAAAAGTAAAGAGCGGTCTGATTGGTCAATTACCCATTTACTATTTGCCCATGGGTACGGGTGAATGATGACAAAAGCATTGTAGCGCGCGCTGAAAGCCGTACCCGTCACTTTCTATGCGACTTTTTTTTACCTCATAGTTTGCAAAGATTTTTGTCTTAATACTGAAAGAAAGTTTTAAGACCGTTAAAGATAACGTAAAAGGTTTTCCAATTGGCATTGAGACGGAGGAGAGCTACTTATTCAGCAATAAGATTATTTTGAAAGAAAAGAATTTACAATGAATGATTTACACACGCCATAGCACGAGCAGATGGCAACACTGTTCTGTCGCACTTTGCAATAACACTTGTCGCACTTTGTAGTAACAGACCATAGCACTTTGTATTACCACTTGTCGCACTTTGTAATAAGCTTGAAATGGATGGTCGGAGGACAAGTAAGCCCAGTACATGTAATAAGTATCATCAGCGACAACATCAATAATAATAATATAAAATAATATTTTATTAGACTTATTCAGACTCCATCAGGACGAAACTGTTTGTTTAACACATTTTCACATTTTTTCATTTACACTTGCAAACATATAACTTTTGTTTCTTTATTAAACCGTATATATTAAGTCAGTTTTTAGTTTTATCTTTGTCACTTGATAATGATGTGATGGCGACATCGAAACGTTGTGTTAAACTTTTTCGCTTATTTTTATTCTTAAGTGTTTCACAAAATTTAACTTGATTCGTAAAATAATAATAATATCATTAGCACCAGTTTCTCAAATTGGGACAGAGAAAAGTGTTCACATCAACTGCGGCCTTCCGGTTTCAATAAACAATTATTATTATTATTATTGTTGTTGTTATTGTTGTTGTTGTTGTTGCTGTTGTTGTTGTCGATGATAGTTTATTACAAAGTGCGATGGGCTGTTATTACGAAGTAGGTATTACAAAGTCTGACAATTTTATTACAAAGTGCAATAGGTATTACAGAAAAGCAAATGCTTTTATTGGTTGGTTACAATCACGCCACATTCGTCCTGGAGTTGTGCAGTTTGAGAGAGAAGTGATAGTGCAATTTGTTTATTTGTTCGATAACAACCAATGGGAACTAGACACCAGAAGGTGTATACTGGGCTGCCATAAAACCTAGACCAGATAGAAATAATGTATCGTATGAAAACGAGAAGTTTACCAGAACAGACGGCTGACAGCGTAAGAAAGGAAGAAGTAACCCTGCTAAACCGGCATTTCATCCCGGACACTACCCCAACCCACGGGTCTCATTAAACTGTTTGAACGGAGACTATAAATAGATGATAATGATAATTGATGGTCGAAACAAAACAAGCTAGGTGGGTCTACCATGTGGCACGAAATTTTGCGGGAGTTTATTTTTGCGGATTGGGGATTTTTCTGTTTCGCGGAAACTAATTTTTGCGACTAGGACGCATTGGTTTTTCTCGCTGAGAATTAGTTTTTGCAATTTTTAAAAAGTACCCAGTACCCAGCAATGATAATAGCGACTTTAAGATTCGCTACGGCATAGCTCTAACACGGCTGTTGTATCCGGGAAGGGTTGGGGCGACTACGCGGTCTCCCGCCAAAACTCAAAATGGTTAAGTTACGCTCGGTACGGCAACGTCACAACCTACACAAAATGTAAACAAACTCGGACAACAGGACTAGTTTTCCCGTCTAGGTTTTGGTTGATTTCTCTTCAATGGTTTCGTTTAAAGAAATAACAGACCTTGCTGTGCTTTCTTATGGCATGAATTTTATAAATGATGCTGAATTTCTGTTGTTATATAATTCGTATAGCTCAGAAAACCTTTATCTGCCAAATCATTTGTATCCCGAGTTCAACCTTCAAAATTTCAACGAAGATGAATGTCTGACAGAATTTCGTTTCAAGAAAGCTGACATCCCAAGGCTTGCACGGGCTTTACAAATCCCTGATGTTATAAGATGCTACCAAGGAACGCTTGCGACGGGATTGAACATTAGTCTAAATCTGTCGGGATTGAACAAATATAAATGTCACACAACTTTTTTATACGTTTAAATGAGCGTTCGCTCGCTCTAGGGCCGGTAAGTTATAAAAACTTTATTCTCAAAGCGAAACAAGTTGTTACTGAGAACATCCCTGGCAGATAAGCCAAAAGATAAAAATATTTTTTTAATAGGTACTCGTGAAATTAAAGTCTTGACAATCACTTATTGGAACTAAACCTTCTATAAGCTTAAATAAGCTCTCTTACGAGGTTTTCTTGTCTGCAGCCGTGATTATAACGCATCCAAATCCTTTGAGTTTTAGCTTAAATAACGAAACAATAATACCTAAGGAATATTTAAGTATGACTAAGTACCTAGTCTTTCAAGTGGGCTTCTCAGAAAAGCGAAATAAGCTTTAAAATGGCAAAGAAATGACAGTTAATACTCACGTAGTGAAGAGTACGGCAAAGAAGGCAGTTTGACGCAGCAGAAAACGAGACTACGGGGGGAAAGCCGTAGTGCAACTCGCATGGTGACGTCACCGGAAGTGATTTTGACCTTATGTAGCCGTAGTAGCCCCTTGCCGTAGCGAATCTTACGTGAATCTTAAAGTCCCTAATATATTCGTCTTGTTAAGTACGTACAATCAGAGTGTAATAGAGTACATTTTTCCAAACAGTACTACGGTATGCGTACACTATGTAAAATCAGTAACTCTTTGTACACCGTTTTGTTTCTGAATGAAAGAGGCGAGTTGTAATTGAACAGACACGATTTCTGCAAATTTTAATCAGAGTATATTTACTCTGGCGTAAATTTTTGCGGAAAAAAAAGTTTGCGTTAACTTTTTTTCGCGAGAACTTATTTTTGCGGATTGCTGGAAAAATCGCAAAAATTAGAATCAGCAAATAGGGAACTAAAGAACCACGACGACGACCGGAAGTGAGTTACAGTGTACTGTTTTAAGCGATGTTTGAAGTCGTTTGCATTTTCTTATCCTCGTAAATCCAGGTATCGTTCCTTTTCTCTCATAACAAGCGATGTTGATTGAAAATTCGACTAATGAATTGTTTTTACGTCGAAGAATGACAACAGCTGTGGAGGCCGAGCGAGCGAACTCGTAAGTGATAAATTTATTTGTACGTATTTAGGTAAGGCAAATCATAAAATTATCTTTAATATAGAGGAAATAAACTGTATATGGAAAACAGCTATCACATCAGAATGTCTCTTTTTCCAAATCTAAACTCTGACAGACACTCGGACTCGGTCATCTCATTCAGGGTTGAACTGAGTTGAATAACCTTGGTGCGGAAAGCAAGAGTTTTTCCACTCGAAAAGGTCGGACAACACAAAAAAATTCTTCATCGTCAATGAAATTAGACGTCTTAAAAACAAGATCTTGCATTGTTTTGAAAGAAGCCATCATGAAAAACTTTGTTGCGAACGAACATCACAGTTTTAAATTTGTGTCTACATTCAGTATCGTCGTCGTCGACCTACCAACCGACTGCATCTGAAGTTTCCTTTTTCCCGCCGAAAATGACATTCTCGTTCCAGTCTTTTCCCAGTCAACAGAAGTCGTAGTCGCGAACTTCGTCGTGATTCTTAAGTTCCCTAATATTTGATGCCACACGGTATCTCTAGTTTATCCGAACTTTGTTTGTTTTGTTGACTGCTTGTCTCTATTTTCGAGGAAAAAAAATAAAATAAATCCTCCCATTCGTAAGAGAAAAGCTTCAGCGCATCTGAAATTTTCTTTAGTCGCGTGCAATACCATTGAGCTGTAGTTAGAGCGGTCGCACAGGGTTCTAAACTATGACAAATTGGTTCGACATGGACAGAGTTAATTTTTAAGACGAAATCTTTTTTTTAGTTTGTTATCAGTAGTATTTAACATCTTACATACGGCGACATTAGAAGATTGATCACTAAATACGCGATTACAATAATTTCATAAATGATGATAAAAACAAAGAAAAATAAAATCAATGAAATCAATACAAGAATTAAATGTAAAAGCAAGGATATTGTTACCCAAGAGCTGGCTAATGAAGTACATTGGTTGGTACTGAATTCTTCCATAAGGCTGTTGTATTGATAAAAAAACACTGTTGAATTTCACTGATCCAGTTACTCGTAATGTTTACGTACGGAACAGTTTGAGTTTTAACAGTTAATTCTGGTGATTCTTTGAGCGCTTCTAACTCAGTAGGTAGCTCTCATACTGTATAAGGTTTTTCGATAAAAGATTCACTCGGAATAGTTCGCTTCTAAATTGGTCTCTCGCATAGTTTAGTTCATGAACTATACCACTTCTAAAATGTACTCTATCTTTTACTGTGGGCTTACCATGAACAGCGTTTACATTCGCATGTTTGCATTCGTATGCTTCCACCAAAGATAGATTGCTAATAGCTTTAAGTCGCTTCGAGCTCCTCCCTCGGAATGAACTCTGTTGAAGTCCGCTGACCCATTCTACGCATACTCTCATATCTGGCGCACGTGCTGAACACGCCAGAGTGCGTTTTGTGCCAGAAGGAAAAACCGAGCCCATTTTAAGACTGGGCTGTGTCACAGGCGGCCCAGTAACAAAGACAAAAGAGTTTTCAAGCCCACATAAAGGGTCAACTTACAAATGTTCGTAAGAAGTTTAGGAGGATGGTTTGGATTTTAGTGACGATGTTCAAGTTTTGCTGGCGAAATCCGAGAAACTTGTTGGTCGGATCCGTTGGTAGGCGAAGATGGCTGTCCTTTTATAATATTGTATTTATTGAACTTCGGAGGTCTTTGGTGTATTTTTCACAAGGTGTCTTGAGAGGAACTCGCCGAAGTTGTTTATGAGTGATGCATTTAAGGTTATGTCACGTTTTTGCTCATGCACAATTTGTTTAAATTACTATTAACTAATGTGCAGAATTTTTCGCTTTTTCTGTAAGATAAAGTCTTAAATTGTTTTCAGAAGGATAAACAAACTTTAAGAAGAAAGAAAATTTCACAGTTAAATGAGTCTCCGACACATGAGTAGACCAAATTCGTGGTCTTTAAATATTCCTATTTCAATGTCCGATCGTCAGCCACATCTTTTCAACTCGGATTCTGGTAAAACTGAGACAAATTTTTACCGCTTTTGCTGACAGTTTGAGTGGCCAGAAGATCAAGTTCTTAATAATAATTATTTCGGCAGTTTGTAAATATTTTAAATCATCCCTTTTAACATCATATTTCTTTCGTATTTTTTCGACCGATTCTTTTTTTCACGACAGCGTTTTAACGAGTTGCGACTCCTGTGCTCCTCGTGATAAAATAAACTAAGCTTATGCCTACGTTCTTCGTTCGTCCTAATTTTCTTTGGTCATTGAAGAGTTGGAACACTGATGAAGACCTGCAGTTCGCGGTCGAAACGTCGCGATCAATGTCTATGTTACAATCGTAAGACAAACGATTAACGAAACCCTTAAACTCATAACTCATTTTCCTGAGACTCCGCGCGCTCGTTTCATCGCCTAACCTTTATCCTCGCTGGTGGAATGGACCAAAATGTTTCTTAAACTGACGTCGCGCTTGTTCGCCACAAAAGGTGTGTGGAAAGACACATCGAGTTTGCTCATCCACTGATAGAATGCAAAAGTTCCTGACGTAGAAACCCTTTGATTTTTATTTACGCAATACTTTAGCGGACGTAGCTGCTTAGCAGTTTGTAGGTCCTCATTATTGTTTTACCCAAACCCATTTATACTCTTCAATTTGTTTTTATGCTATGTTACTGTGGGTTTAACTCTACTGCAGTTTATTTGTCCCCCAGTTACTTTGCTTAACCATACTAATCCTCACCTATCATGATATGTTCAATTTTCACTTTCTAAAACTTGAAACAGGTTTTTTTTTTCTACAATCTATATAAAAAAAGATTCTGTACAACTGGGTAAATTATTCCAAACACCCGTAAGCCACAAAGGCTGCTAGAGAAACTACTGATGTATTAATTTTTAATTTTACAAATTTGTATCTGGTCGGTCCTCCTAGAGCAACTTGTGCCTCTTCGAATTTACAAGCCAGGGTGTTAGTGTTATTTTCCCGAAAATTTCAGATGCAAATTAAAGCTCTACGAGGGTGAGAATTTTTCTGTTTCCTCTCTCTCCTTCATACTTTTTTCAAATCCGAACATTTTAGGTTTTCTTTTCTATGAAAAGAGCTTAACTAGGGGAGTAAATTGGAAGGGAATTTATTAGAAAAGCAAAAATAAAAGCAAATGTCATAAAGAAATTTTTAGCCGTCCTCAAGCTCATAGAAGATTCTGCGAAATAAATTGCTTCTTCTTATAGCTATATCCATTTTAGTCGTTGGGTGCCCCTGTCATACTGCTGGGAGCAAAAGCTGGGCCTTAAAACGTCATAAAAACAATAAAAATAGACCTTTTGACACATTGTTGTCTTAGTGTGTCCATAATAAAACGTGAAACTAGGATGTTTCTCGTCGTAGTCGCGTACAGTGATTGTAAGGATTTGAACAGGAAAGTGAGTCAATAAACTTGTTAAAGTTATAGTGGAGCGCAAAAAGAAGAAAAAGATGCTAATTTGCGGTAGGACACCCAAGAAACCACAGAATGCCTAAGATTAAATGCTGCTAGCCCGAGCCGCGCGCGTAGATCTAACATGTTATCGGCTTCCCCCAGGGTAGGAGCCCTTGCCAACCAGGGCAATATTTCGGGGAATGGCTGCCTTTAAAGTGCATGAAGTGTGCAGGATACTTACATTCCAATTCCCATCCCATTTCCTTATTTCTGGTTATTTTCTTCGAACTACCATTAACTCGAACTTTTTCGACTTCTCCCCAGCTTGAGCCCGGGCTTTACAAGAATTTTGGTCAAAATGAGCACACGTAATGCCATGAAAAGGCATGAAAATGCTACTCGTCTCCAACCAGGGGTTTCAATAAGCACCGACGGCCGACGAAACGCGCCGGCTACTTTGCTCATAGAGGTCGGCTACTTTTTTTTCTAGAAAGAAGAAGCAACTAGTTTGAATAACGTTGTTAACAAAAGATATATCATAAAATATGAATGATAACGTATCAATGATATGTTTTCATGAAGGCCCACTGGTTTTACGTTATGCTTTGGTGATGTGAAAGCTAAGTATATTTCAGTCATTTTTTCATAAGCCTCTTTATAGGTTTATGTAGAATTTGTTTACGTGCAAAAGTACGTAATTTAGTTTTCAGCATTTGTTCATTGCTTGTAGCAATTGATTGCGTGACTGATAAATTAAAAGCTACATTTTAAAAGAATCCAAAGAAATGTCTCACGCTGGATCCTTGGTGGACCTGTTAATTATACCGAACGTCTGCAATACCTTGGTTGGATGGAACTTACTCCGGTGAATTAAGGAATGGGTCCTCGTTACATGCGGGGTTTTATGACTTGATCTTGTTTTTTCCATTATCTTCCCTTATATTAATCTTAGACCGCTGAGTTTAAGACCAGAACCACTTTGGACCTTAAACACTCCTTTTTTTAGATCACGTGACCAGCCACGCCCATAATTATGCAAAATTTGGACTTTGCAGATTACACCAGTTTACTGAATGTGGCCACAATCGTTTTTCCTTCCATAATATTTCATTCACAGTCAAATAAGCTAAATTAATCGGGGATTTGTGAAATGACCCATTCCTTCGTAATTATTAGATTTTTCTTTCTTGTTCCAGTCTCCCTCTTAACAAGAAACGTTATAGTTTACAAAACGTAGATAATTTAAGAAAACCCCGATTAATTCCATAAACTTTGTGTCAATAGTCATTGACAAAAAGTGAATTAAATTACAAGTGTTATTTATAAAGTGGTGTAAATTTGGATTGAAATAAAAAGTCAAAAATGGGTGTGGCAAGTCACGTGACACAGATAATACATTAGTAATAACGAGAAATGAATGCTTATGGGGAGTAGATATTGAATTTAAAATATTAAAGCGAAAGGTAAAATCCCTACTAAAACAGACCACCCCCCTCCAAATTTGCAGTGCCCCATTCCTTAATTCACCGGAGTAAGTCCCGTAGGGAATATCTATCGATAATTCAATTATTTAAGTTTATTAATGGTTTCTCGAGAGTTAAGCTTGACAATTATTTATCTTTCTCTGGTGCTAGCACTAGATCAAGAAATAGTAGGAAGATTTGGAAACCTTTTTCAAGAACTAATATTTTTAAATTCTCTTTCCGGCATAGATATATAGATAAATGGAACTCGTTACCAGATTCTCTAATATGTGCCGATTCATTGTCAAAATTTAAAAAGGGCTTAAGAGAACACTTCTTAACTAGTACGTAATGAACATAAAATTGTTGCGATTGCATATCTAATTTGATAATTAGATAATTTTAATAACTCCATTATTAATAGATATATTTTAGTGGTATCTTTTACATTTCTTCTTACATTATAATAGTCTTTATCTGACTTATATTTCCTTAATAGCTTTGTAGATATTTTTAGGGGGTCATCTTACATGAGGATTCAGTTCCTCCCTGATGGCAGCCTTTTTGTATTGATTATTACAAATAAAGTTATTATAAATAAATAAATAAATGAAATAAATATTTTCTTGAATGAAAAGCACGCTCTTTTGTCCTCAAATTTAGGTCCCCAGAACGCTGAAACTCGCATTTTAGGGCTTTGAAACTTTCAAAGCCCTTAAAGGTTTCAAAATTGTCTGAGGCAGAACGCGCCCAGACGCCCTCCCTCCCCCCTAGAAAAAGGGGATCAACGGTCCCTTGTTGATACAGTCGGTTACTCTATGCAAACCTGCTGGCTACTTCAATTTTCATTGAAACCCCTGTGCGGGACCAACCCTTGCTAATTCGAACTTCCCACTGGCTCGAAGTAATTTTAATTGTTTCCCTTCAGATCATCATTTCTGTACAATGTTACGCTCGATAACTTGAACCATGTCTTAAGCGCGTTACAAGTCGAAAAAAAGCCGTAAAGTGCAGTCCAAGACATTGAATTTATTTTAAAACAACTGTGTACTCTTTGTCTTTACTTTTTTGTCAGGCCAATTCAAATACAATCTAATCCTGCTGACTGATTAATTATTCAAGCTTTGTTGCTAAATTCCGTTTTCAAAATATCAATCTATAGCTCTTGCTGCCCTTGAAGTGAAGTGTGCATGATACTTCGGTTCCTCCCCTTCCCATTTCCTTATTTCTTGTTATTTTCTTCGAACTCCCGTTAACTCGAACTTTTTCGATTTCCCTTGAAGGTCCAAGTTATCAGGAGTCGACTGTAATTCACTTAAATCTGACGGTGAACGCCATTTTGGTCTTTCAGTAGTAGATTCGTTGTAGAGACCCGTTTTGCTCACACTCTAATCATTGAGGAGGGTCTCAGCTTTTAACATTTAGCAAACCAATTTCCCCGTGTTTGTTTTTCGTTTCGTTTTTAGTGGAATTGGCCACCACTTTGAAATAGCAAGCCAAGTGGCTCCTACATCAAAGTTAATTTCATGCCCTGGTTACCTATGTTTTTCTTGCATTAATCGATGTTAAAACGCAACCTCTAAGAAGCCAATCCATCTGAAAATCGGCGACTGATCTAAAAACTAGCCTCCCTCTGCAGTTCTATTTTGCCGCCAACTTACTGAGATACACTGAGCGAAACAGTTGAAGACCTTAAAACTGAGAAAGCCGCCACAGAGATGATTTTTCTCCTCGCCAAGGACGGATTGAATAAAACCTTAAGATAACTAAAAGAGGGCTCTTAGCTTAGGTTCCTGAACAATAACCTATTGTTTTAAAATAATAGCTACGAGTTCCATTAATCTTAAGATTTGTTTTGCAACCCGACCGTAGTTAGTATTAGAGATATGATTTTGCACTATGAGAACATGGGCAATCTCTGATACTGACAGAACGTCAGCCCTCCAGCTACTAGACTGACAAGCCACGCGAACGACTTTACAAATAGTAAAAAAACCTCTGCTCGCAGGGTGTTACAAAGGGACTTGACCAATGGCAGAGCAGCAAAACAGAGCACCGGAAGTCGCGTTCAGTCCTCTCCTCGTGCTTTCGCGCTCTCGTTTGGCGTCGCGCTGTCTTGCTAAATCTGCCTAGCAAAATTAACACTAGCCTGTGCCAGGCTCTCAGATAGTTTAGTGGGAACGTATTAAAACGAGTAAAGCGAAAATAAGACTCGCACGAGTTGGGAAAGGGGGCGGTGCGACTTACCACCACCATCTCGGAGCCTGGAACAGGCTAAATTAACACAGAATTGAATTAATTGGGCACTGTCGCTGGCAAAAAATGTTACGCATTTTTGCTGCGGAGCGACCGTAGGGAGCGAGCAGCAACATAATCAGGATTAAGGGAAATATATAAGGGGCCACGAATTCTCGAATTCATCACTTTTTACTACAATGCATTGCATTTAACCACACTTTTTACCACAATGCATTGCATTTAACCAGAGTGCATTGCGCCACGAACAAGTCAAATAAAAACACGGGGAAGTTCGCATCGTTCGCTGCCCAGACTCAGAGTTTTCGTTGTAGCAAATTTTCTACAGCACGGTTCGAGGTCTTACCAAATTTAAGACACGCAGGAGTCTTTCAGATGAATACGATGGTTAACTTGGGGATTGGATTTCAATTCAAGAGCCTTTGACTCGTCCAGGTGTTAAAACTGACGAGAAGATGAGTATTTGCTCTTCGACTCCGCAACACGGGGATATACAAATTCCAGCTTGCTAGAAGGTGATCTGAAAGTGAGAAAATGACATGCCATGCTATTCTTAAGAACCTTTATGAGCCGAAAATGGATGTGGTTTTGACCATTCGCTTCAAAATAACAGCGGAATTCGAGATAACAAAACATATGTTTTGTGTCCTACGTTGCAGACGAGGAGGTGTATCGGTGTTTTGAAAAGCACAATTATGTTCTTTCATTCATTCATTGCCATGGAATATGCGTTTACATTGTTTTTTGCTGTTAATACCTCGATTAATGCGGCTGGCGATCATCTTGCCGGCGGACGTTTCACGGAAAAGGAATTAGATTAAAGACTTTTCCCATACTGACGTAATCAGTCTCTGTGGTGTAGTGGTGAGGTGTAATAGCGTCGAGCCGATGGTGCCGGGTTCGAGTCCTACCGAACTCTTTTTTTCCTCCTTTCTTTTTCTTCTGTTTATTGTGTTGTTGTTTTCTATAAATATATAGCTAAATAACTGTTACTTAATACAGTGCAATAAACAGCAAGAAAAGTATCATGTTTCCAGAGAAAAGATAGTACACCCTATATTAAGTATATGGATAAACAATCTGAATTTCTATCATTTCCTACAATTTACTGTGGGAAAACCAGAGTTGATAACCACTTGATCACTTTTTAAACAACGTTCCCACGAGTTCTTTATATAGACTGATAGTAATTATTCTAGTACTTTCCAAAATGTAAATAGGACATTCAATGTCATTTTCGATTCTTTTACGTCCCACTGCCTAACTAATGTCAGTATCAACAGAATGTGCCGCAGCATTACTATCTTTTAGATACCCTAATATACATTTTTTTCTGTCATTTCCTGTCGGCTGTCGGTGTTTCGGAAAACGTTTGCCTTCACATTTTGAGGTCACAAACCCTTGGATTGTTCCAAAGAATTTTGGTTACGTAAAGTAGTTCATCAAGTATTTATGGACCTCAATATCGAGACCTATTAAATGGCACTGGCTGTGATTCGTTTTCCCTGCAATACACAATGAATAAACAATCAAAACACTTTCTCAAAGCTAACGTAGTCTCGTTTGGTGTTTTGATCGTAATGCCATGTGCCATGCAGTCGTAGATCCAGACCGGTTTCCAACGTTTCACGGAAAACAGTCAGCTGTTTAAAAATTTAGAAAATGCACGAACCAGTCTGAACCCCTCTATACCCCAGCGTGGTCGACGATCGCGTCGTGATTGGAAAACGGTTACCATTTTTTCTTCGATGCGCACCTGATCATAAAGTAATATCTCCTTTGTCCATTCTGAAGAGGAGCTCAGACGAGCCACTCTTTTTACCCACGCAACCAAAAAGTCTGCAAAACCTTCCGAATTGGAAAGCAGTGTTTTAAAGAACGAGTGCTGAGGGAAGCCCCCTTAAAAACTTACCAGAAGAGAAACTATCTTCCTCTGGTGGAGATTATCAGTAGAACACATTTACGTTTCCAAACAGTGCCTCCGAGATAAACATGAAACATCGTTCTTTTTTTTTTTTGTAAAGTAAGAAGGCTAATACAAACAAAATATAGCATGCTAACGTAATCAAACTACTTTCAATCCAGTAGGTGTTTTTCAAAAGACCATGTGCTACTTTGAAAGTTGAGAGATAATGGAAGACAAATAAAGTTATCGCTACCATCTGCAGTGCACTATAACAAATGACTGCGTCTTTTGTCTAAAATCGACAAGTTCATTTGTAGACGTAACGTTTGTCATGTTGTGACATAATCATGCGTGACCGATTATACGTGATAAATTTTAAACAGCTGTTCTGAACAACAACATCGCGTGATCCGTCGCACTGAGTTTTTAACTACTTATTAACCTTTAGTCTAAAAACATGTACTGATTTATGTGACGCCTGGATTAACAGAGAAGGCAAATCAAAAAATGGCTCATTCGTTGTACACAGAGCTCCCTTCTCACTGCGAGCAGAGGTTTCTCTCCGGCATGGCTTTTAGCGTTTACGAAGTTGTTCGGGTGGCTTGTCAGTCGCGTAGTTGGTTTTGTTTAAGCCCAACTTCTGCAGCTACGCGACAGACAAGCTACGCGAACGACTTGGTAAACGCTAAACGCCTTGCAAGAGAGAAACCTCTGCTAGCAGGGTGAACTCCCTAGGGTGTTAACTAGAACAACTGGAAGACGAGCACCTCCACCGCATAAAACCAACATCTAAAGCAGCTGCCTTCCTTTTCTTCAGTCAATTTCCTCGACCATCTAAAAGGCAGACACAAGTCCTTTAAAAAGATTTTGGTCCCAATAGTGTCTCCCTTGCAAATCCGTATATAGGCTACAAATGAAACCATTAAAACGGATTAAATAGAATGCTCTCGTGTTTCATGTGAAAAAATAGTGTCATGTAAACTACAAAATAATTCTCTCTGCGATAACAAAGACTGGTAAGGCTCTTGCAAGCTACTCAAGCTCATTATACAGAATTATAAGCGTCATGCAGACACATCTGTATCATTTATATGCTGTATGTAAAGTTTTGGCAATATTGCACGTGGGCGAAATGGCAGGTGGGCGACGCCATCTGATTGGAAACGTATTAAAATCATTCGAAGAGACAGTATCATCGAGGGCAAAAACTCATCGGTTTTCGAAATTTGGAAATTTGCAGTTATATTTTCGGCTGCCCCAGACTTTACAGCTAAGATTTTGCAGAGCCTTTAACTTTCGAAAAAGACTGAGCTCGTCATTTCTGAAACGCGTTTTCCACACTTCGCAATCCTCATTTTTCACCTGACCATGCTTGACCACTCTTGACTTGACTGTCCTACAGAAATTTCATGAAAACAAGCCTCGCGTCATGTGACTCCAAATTCGTCCCGCGATTGGGTAATTGCTTGTTTTGGTTGGCGAATCAAAACATTTCCAAAAGTGGAAATGCTCTGGACTGACTATTGGGCTCCTCGTTAGAGCAACAACCAATTAATGCGTCGAAAAAGAAGAACAAAAATGGCGGACGGAACACCTAAAGGCTTTGCGTGTCCCATTCACTTTTCAGTGGAACCGATTTTTGCGGGAAGCGGACGGGTCATTTCAGGTCGCCTTGTGAAAAGATTTGAAAGTCGATTTGGAACGAACACAAAATTACTGCATGGTGTTATTGGCCCTATATCTACGCCAAATGATTATCTTTTAAGATAATCATTTGTATTAAAATACATGTACATTATTCGATGACGTAAACCTAATAAATGTAAGAGGTAGATTGGCCCTTTCGATTGACATTTCGATTGTCAGCATGACTAAGCGGAGAGAAAAAGCGGAAGAAAAGACGAGGGAGAGAGGAAGGTTTCGTGACCCTTTTTGCGCGAATCGTACGCCTGGAGCAGGCTATTCTATGGCGCTAGAAGACTGGCCTGATCTGTGACAGCAAGAAAGAAGGACACTAAAACTATGTTTGTTGATTAAAGGAAGCAAAGTTGAGATCATTGAACTGTTTGCAACATAACTTTAACTGATCAAATAATTACTTCAAGATTTACAATTACAGTAATGTAACAAGCTTGACCAATTAACTGGTCGTATGCGAGAATCACGAGCACTTTCCTGGCATACAGTTCAAACAGTTGGGTCTTCTGTCCTCTCGGCTGTTGATTACTGGACAGGCTAGGTCACATTTTATAAAATAACTCAGATAGTATGCGCGCTCTGATTGACTGTGAGGAGTGTTTGCATGAGAGTATGTATATAAACATAGTTGTGGCGTCAAGATGTTTTGCTTTTCGCGCGCTAATCACGCAAGCACGAATTTGAAAAAGTTTTTAAGTTCAAAACTCGACAAGTTTATTTTATTTACCCATTCCTTCGTCGGCTGAAACTTGGAAAATCGTTACAAACTAAGTGTGTCAATTTTTTTTTCCGCTTAAGTTGACATTTTAAGCGAGAAAAGTCCATACTTTGGAAAGCATCTTTTTGCAAAACAAGAACTGATTACGCATGCAAGACTTCGTGGACAAGACTTTGCGACTGGTAAGAATTTCTCTCTTAATCAGTGCCATACAAAGAGTTTTGCGTTTTTTTCTTGGAAATTTATTTTATAAAAGCAATAGAAAACTTTTTTTCCTGTGTTTGCATAGCCTGATATAAACACGAGAGGGGTTGGGAGAATTCGAGACAGTTATGCAAACCCGAGACGAAGTCGAGGGTTTGCATAACTGTCGATAATTCTCCCAACGCATTCCTATAGCTTAAATAATCCGAATCGGCCCAACAGACAGGCAAAATCCCTCATCCCGTGCCCAAATTTTGGTAAATTCCGTTTGCCGTCAAGACATTTTGCGTTTTCCCAAATCACGTAATGTATTTTGGTCAAATCCCGGATCCCGAAAACACTCTTCCAGACCTTGCATTTTGGGGGCAGAGGGATGAAGGAACAGGGTTCGTTGTGGAAAGTCCCAGTTAGAAGCATTGCCAATCGTTTCTTATTTCAAAAGGCTAACTTATTTTTTATCCATAACGGTAGAAGTAACTACACAACCCCGGCTTAAAAACGCGCAGTCGGCAGACCAATAAACCCCTATTATGAGGGTGTCTACAACACGAAGACCGAAGATCGAAGACCTTTGCTGAAATGCTGACGGTCAGATGCCCAGAAAGACCCCTTGCTTGTGGCTCTGCAGTAAAAACTCTCATACGACAAAAGGTCTCCGATGTAATAGGGCTAGCCACTTGGCTGCGTTGCTTGCATGCCCGCGACGCCATCTTAAACTAAGAATAAAAAAGATCTTGGATAAATAGTTTTACAGAGGCTGAGCCATTTAAGGATCTCTTTTTGTGCAAAAGGCTGGCTCAAACTTGAAAACGGAGACCTTCCCACTGTAGAAAAAAAGTGGTAGAGGTCAGTTCGAGCAGGGAATTCAAGCAACAAAACGGAGACTGAGTTTAAATCATAATAAGCTCAGTTTACAAAAAAAGAGAATCAAATTGCGTTTTATTCCGGACTTCGTTTCCATCTATCGTAGCAACGCCACCAGTTAACCGTGGAGTTATGTATATAAGCAGCTAGATGAACAGGTAAGCCCAAGTCCATTGTGCTTAACAGCGGAGCTCCACGCGCACGCGTGGGCGGAGCCCCATAGCTAAGTAAATCTATCCATCCCAGAAAATTTGGTTATCACGTGACCGTACACCGAACGAACGACCGTCCATTCGTACCACAGGCAAACCAATGTTTACTCGCACTTTTTAGCTAGTTTGGGAGCCCAGGAGAAAACTGATTGCACATCAATGTTGTGATCAATTGACAGCTGTCAAAACGGGGTATCCGCTGACCAGTATCACCTGACCGTATCGCAGACTCAGGTGCCGACCCATCTAGGTCGAGTATTTTTTTGAAGTTATCCGCTGACAAGTTACTAGTTTTCAAATGATCGCAGGCTCAAGTTTGTTTTTTAAAAATTTATATGAAATATGTCGTGTTTATGTCACTATGGCCCAGCACTATTACAGTGAAACCGGTTGTTCGTTTTGCGCGCCACTTTGCAATATTCTCACGCAATGTTGGTATTTTGATTGGCAGTTTGCTCCGAGCAAGTTGCGAGCTCAAATTTCAGCTTACTGCCTCGTGCAACTGGTTTTCCGCGAAAACTCCGTGGTGAAAGCCGCAGTTGTCCATTACAATAACATCTCCATTCGCCAAGACTGGATTCCCCACATGGTCTACAGATTGTAAACTTTCTTCGAAGAAATGAATCATTTCAAATCCATTAGAAGGGCCTTCCAAAATATTAAAGTTATCAATACCAAAACGGCTATGGAGAAGGTTTACAGTGTAGTTACAGTTCGAGGCGTACCGTTGGATTTCAACTGCTGGAAGGCCTTTCTTGCTATGTCCGTAACTCCGATTTGGCGTTGTTTTCACGACCGAGGTTTCGTCAAAAAAATGAACCGTAGAGGGATCAACTCCCGACATATACAGAATATAGTTCAAAGTTTTCAGAAGATTTTCAAGAGTTAAAGATTCTGCAGGATGGACGGAAAGTTTTTTCCATGTGAATTGTCTTACAATATCGGATATTAACCTGCTTAAGATCCGCCGACGGCAGACGTCTGTGACGGCGAGCGAAAGTGAAATTACTGCTAGAAAGACTTCCGGCTGCCGTCGTTGCGAAGTTTCCCGCCGTAGCGGCCTTGTCTGTGACGTGAAGAAGGCCATTTTGCCGTCGCGTGTAAAACGTGAGTAAACTTGATCAAAATAATGCCATTTAAACACATTTTGAGCGAAATTCTTTAGCACTGTTAACAGTTTATTCTCAGTAGACCATTTTTGTCGAATTTCTAAGCGACTTAAACCATTTGAACACGGTATTTAAATTAAATTTGTTTACCTTCTCTAAACAGTTTGGCTCGTTAATCGCCATGGACTCGGTCAACTCGACAAAGAAAGCAACCCAGTAAGTTTTACAAGTTTTTTCTTGTGTTTATTGATGTGTTTATTAAGAGGCAGTCTCCCTAAAAGCGGTCCACTCGATTTCGCGACAAAAAATACTTTTCCTTTATTTTTTGTCGGTGAAGAGGCTTTAGTAGGTGTATACTAAAATCGCTATTTTTGTTTTCAAATTCTTATTCTTAGCTCTGCTACAAGCCAAAAACGAATTGAGTCCGTCCCGGCTTCTCAGAGAGTGTTTCGAAGACTAAAATTGATGGATTTTGAAAAGCGCGTTGCAAACAAACCAATGCCCGCACAAAAAATCTGTTCAATTCAGTTTTTTAAGTTAACCTTCGATAGTTCACAGGCTAAATAAAAATATCTTTGATCAAAACATGTTCAAGTTACAGAGGTTCAAAGAATACCTATTTTGCAGGCTTAATCCAAACTCTGAAAGTAAGGAAGATTTGAGGGAAAATATCTCAAAAGTTGCGGCCTAAATCTGGTTTAAAAATCATATCAAAGTAAAGTTTTAAGCTTATTTTTTGGGTTTATAGGCTCACACTTGCGGGTATCTTCTGGGATTGCAACCAACAGTAGATTATAATCTGCCATTTTGCGTATTTGCATAATTACTGGCCGTGTCAGATGTCGTGATTGTACAGGTTAAAAGTTCCATGAAATTGCCTCTTTTGACTCGTGAATTCGTCTCCGGCCTCTAAAAGAAAGAAATTAAGCTTCTTTAAGTACTTTTGAATCGAAAGAGATATACTAACAGGGATGGTCATGCATGTTACTGATAACCACGATCAACTGGCGGGCGCCGTCGTCTTGTAACTAGGGAACTTAAGATAGAGACGTTTTCGGGGCGACGGCAACTTCAACCGGACGTGACATCATCATTTGTTGGATATTGCGCATGCTCGTGCTCACCACCTTGCCGTCGTGGTCCCGTCGGCGACGTGAAACTGGTCTGTTTGGCGTTGTGGCGAAAACGTGAGTATTTAACTTTCATTTCAATCAGGTTTGTTGCGTTTAGCAACCAACATTTTGCAGATTATCGTTCGTAAATTGTCCTTGTTTTCTTTGAGGCACATTTCAAGCTCGATTTCCAAGCTATGTTCGCTAAACTTACATCTTTGAATGTTTCTATGTTTTCATTTCACAGGGTCAAGATCCAACTTGGCAAACAGCCAACCGTAAGTGAGCTTGACATGGGACAAAATTTTCCCACGAGCCAAATAAAGGTATCCAGACAAAAAATATGAACTCCGATATTTAAATTGTGTGTTTTTAGTTCGCTCTTTTCGTTAGAACATCGTATAAGTGAAACGCATTGAAAATTATATAGAATAGTAGGTAATACCATGTACTAACTCGGCGTGGGAATACTGAAATAAAGTTGTTGCCGTTGTTGTTGTTGTTGCATGCAAGTATTTCCCGGGAATTATTTCAATGCCAAACGAAGAATACGGTTCCTTGG